>CM049807.1:8856234-9406234 GCA_027422405.1 Ptychobarbus kaznakovi | reverse complement strand
CTTTTCTCTCGCAATTCCTCCTCCTCATTTTCTCAAGCAAAACTAAGCATACAAGCATATCATTTATTTTCAGCGATGATCAATTCCTGCATTAGAATTGAGTTAGTTTTGTGTTAGCAGGTGCTGACAAATCCAGGTGTACCATTTGTGTTTCAGTGTTTCACATTTTTTTGACATATCGAACCTATTTTTTTTTCATCACAAGCATGTTTCTTGCGCTCCCCTGTTCCGAGGTTCCTGTCAGGCTAAAAATAAACACGGCGGACTGAAAGAGCAGTTCTCAATGGCATGTTCTCCTTCCCTATCGCGTTTCTGCCTCCTTGGAGTCAGTCCTCTGTTGTATGCATACAGATGGGCCACAGACAGGCATCGCTGTCTAACTGCATACTCCAATGCCAGTTTGGAGGAGAAATGGAGACTGTAGTTTTCTAAGAGGGCTGCAGAGTGTCTTTAAGTTAGAAAAGATAATGCTGTTTATGCCACTGAATCCACTGAATCTGTACACAGTGTTTTGCGTAAGCATGTCTGTATTATGCGCTCAAATATTTTTCTTCTCTTGTCTATTCAGCAGAATCTGACAAATTATTAGCCTCGAATGTAAAGTGGTTATGTATTATGTGTAATGGCTGGATTATAGTATTGATATTTCTTGGCAGTTCCTGTTTACTCATTCTAACACTTTCTAATAACTTACATCTGGTGTGTTTTGTTCACACAAATCCAACTCCAAATCAATACTTTAAGTGTTATTTACAAGGTTTAAGGTGCCCAGCTTGCAGTTGTGGAACACAAACTTGACATTGTTGTTCAGGTTTTTTGTGTGTGTGTGTTGTACTGCATGCAGGGTTATTATAACTAAAGCCATAAAACCATAAAAAGTATTACTTATATAAGATAATTGAAATACAATAAAATGTTTTAAATACGTGGCTGCCAAGGCTAATAAAACAACTAAAACTAAAATAAAAAATAATATAAACTATAGAGACATAATAAAATGGCCCCCTTCTCCCCTGGTTCACAGCATCAAAACATGTTCCTGTTTGTCTGGTTTGCCTGTATGATGGGATATGACTGGATGATAGAATTGTCTCGTCATCTTAGATCCTCTCTTCCATTTGAGCAGCAGGGAGTTAAATGTGTCATCCTAGATTCATTCACACAACTGTCACTGTCTCTGTTTCTGCCACTCACTCCTCTTTCTCTCTGTTTATAGGCATGACTGTAAAATATATAAATATTGGCAAAGGATTCAGATATTTATTTACAGTGGACTTAAAATCAACTAATCTCATACATCCATGAGACCATTTGGTCAAAAGTCACGGAAAACACTGTTGGTATATATATATATATATACATACATACATACAAGGCGGGAATGTGTATTGAAAAAATGTTTGCAACAGCATTTCTTAAAATGAAAGTGTCACATGGCATTCAAATCACGTTTTAGCATGAGTCCTGTTTGCAAATTATAAGAGCACCAGTCTTGTTGTTTCAACAAAGCCGTATGTGTATATGTGCATGTTTGTGTTTGCCTTCCAGGCCTAATCTGGTGGTTTCATACCTCCTAATGTCCGGGTCTAAATGAGTGTAGTCATCCGTAATGTTGCAGCCCCACGCTGCTCAGCTGCTGCCGCGGACAAGGCTACAAAACCCGTTGTTAACACACTCTCACTTGTCCACACTCACGCTCCTAATCTCACAAGGTTGTAATCTAGAGAAATCTGGATCTCTTTACCTGTCTGGTTTTACTTATCCTCAGTGTTGTGTAAGGACTGAGGTATTTGAGCTTCAGAAAGTATAAAAGTGGTCCATATGAAGTCATGTGATATCTTTGTTTGGGGAATAGACAATTTGTACTATTTTTTTTAAATAATACTTCAATTGAAGGCTTGAAATCTCCAATCCCAATGCATGGAAAAGAGCAACCAGTAAAAACAGAAGAAAGTAAGGCATACCAGTCTGGAACGACATGATATATATATATTTTTTTCTTTCCCTTTGATGAATTTTTCAAAATGACTTTGTCTTTGTGTTGATATGCACAGTATGTCCTTGTACAATGTAGCAGAGGTGTATAGTCAGCTGTTTTATTGGCATTGCTTCCGTCTTAGGCTAGCATTGCACTTCACTACCCGCTCATGTTTTTCCTCTTTCTCTCTGGTTCTGTATTTTGTGTTCTAGTAGTGAATTATTAATTTCTGTTGCTGGGTGGTATGTGTGTGTGATGCTGACTTGGGAGAAATCTATTTTAGGTGCAGAGTGAGGAAAAAAGATGCGGTGGCTTGAATTTTCATGCTGGTGCTCGTGTCACGTGCTGCTACTGCTAATACTGTTGCCACTGTTGCACACCTTTACCTACTACCTTTTCTCTAACAGAAACACACAAACACATATTACTGATACCAACACCGTGCTGCTGTTTTACAACCCGAATTTCGGAAATGTTGGGACGTTTTTTAAATTTGAATAAAATGAAAACTAAAAGAATTTCAAATCACATGAGCCAATATTTTAATCACAATAGAACATAAATAACATAACACATGTTTAAATTGAGAAATGTTTAAATTTTATGCACAAAATCAGCTCATTTCAAATTGGATGCCTTCTACAGTTCTCAAAATAGTTGGGACAGGGGCATGTTTACCATGGTGTAGCATCTCCTCTTCTTTTCAAAACAGTTTGAAGGCGTCTGGGCATCGAAGTTATGAGTTTTTTGGAGTTTTAGTGTTGGAATTTGGTCCCATTCTTGCCTGGTATAGGCTTCCAGCTGCTGAAGAGTTCGTGGTCATCTTTGACGTATTTTTCTGGACCTGATCAGATCTGGACTGCAGGCAGGCTATTTCAGCAACCGGACTCTTCTACTACGAAGCCATGCTGTTGTAATAGCTGCAGTATGTGGTTTTGCAATAGGCGTCGTCTGGAGAGGAGCATAAATTGCTCCAAAACCTTTATATACCTTTCAGCATTCATAGTGCCTTCCAAAACATGCAAGCTGCCCATACCGTATGTACTTATGCACCCCCATACCATCAGAGATGCTGGCTTTTGAACTGAATGCTGATAACACGCTTGGAAGGTCTCTCTCCTCTTTAGCCCGGAGGACACGGCGTCCGTGATTTCCAACAAGAATGTCAAAGACTCGTTTGACCATAGAATAGTTTTACACTTTGAAACAGTTCATTTTAAATGAGCCGTGGCCCACAGGACACGACGGTGCTTCTGGACCATGTTCACATATGGCTTCCTTTTTGCATGATAGAGCTTTAGTTGGCATCTGCAGATGGCACGGCGGATTGTGTTTTTACTGACAGTGGTTTCTGGAAGTATTCCTGGGCCCATTTAGTAATATCAATGACAGAATCTTGCCGATGAGTGATAGGGTGTCGTCTGAGGGCCCAAAGACCACAGGCATCCAACAAAGGTCTTCGGCCTTGTCCCTTACGCACAAAGATTTCTCGTTTCTCTGAATCTTTTGATGATGTTATGCACTGTAGATGATGAGATTTGCAAAGCCTTTGCAATTTGACTTTGAGGAACGTTGTTTTTAAGTATTCCACAATCTTTTTACGCACTCTTTCACAAATTGGAGAGCCTCTGTCCATCTTTCCTTTTGAGGGCCTCTCTAAGACATCCTGTTTATAGCTAATCATGTTACAGACCTGATGTCAGTTAACTTAATTAGTTGCTAGATGTTCTCCCAGCTGAATCTTTTCAAAATGTCTTGCTTTTTCAGCCCTTTGTTGCCCCCGTGCCAACTTTTTTGAGACCTGTAGCAGGCATCAAATTTGAAATGAGCTCATTTAGTGGATAAAAGTATACATTTATTCAATTTAAACATTTGTTATGTTCTCTGTTCTATTGTGAATAAAATATTGGCTCATGTGATTTTAAGGTCTTTTTAGTTTTCATTTTATTCAAATAAAAAAAATGTCCCAACATTTCCAGAATTCCGGTTGTTTTACAATTTAAAGTAATTGCTTTCTTTTTTAATATATCTTAAAGTTTAATTCCTCTGAATTTTCAGCATCATTACTGTCATTACATCATTACTTTCATTACATCATTACAGTCTTCAGAGTCACATGATCGATCAGAAATCATTCTAATATGATGATTTGCTGCTCAAGAAACCTTTATTAATATTATTACTGTTGAAAACAGTTTTGCTGCTCAATATTTTTTGTGGAAACCGTGATCTTTTTTCAGGGTTCTTTGATGCATAGAAAGTTTAAAAGAACATTTATTTGAAATCAAAATATTTTATAGTATTATTAAAGGCCTTTACTTTTGATCAATTTAATGCATCTTTGCTAAATAAAAGTATTACAACATAATACTAACCCTACATTTTTTAACGGTAGTGTATGTATTATATGTAATTATTGCATAATTCTCTCTCTCTCATAAATGAGCATGCTTGAGTGATTATAAGTAGGCTAAAACAGGAATTGAGGGGAATGTTCCACGTAGTACTTTCTATAAAGTCAATTAGCCTTCTGCACTTTTCGTTTATGCTGCTTAAACACGCGCACACACACACACAAATGGTATCTATGTTAATCCTGTCCTAACAGAGTGATTTCTGAACACTAAGGGTATACAAAGGGTAAATGAGCGATTAGAGTTAGGGAAAGAGGTGGAAAGAGTGCTAGTGCTTGTAACTACAGACCTATCTTTTTTAGCTGCATTAAGAGAGGGAAAAACACAGCTGTTTGTAGTTAATAAATTATTCAGGCTGCAGCGCCAGAATGCAAGAGATAGCATTAGAAAAGCAAACAGCCTGGGACCTTACAGCCAGATGAGGAAATCAATACATATTTACATTTCACTGGCTGGGCTTCTCGGGTCGCTCTGTAGAGCGCTTCGCCGTCTAATACTGCTAATTACCACACCAGTGATTCTCACACACATACATTCACTGACTGACTGACTGACATGCCCGCTAAATAACTCATCTACTGTATTAGTGGAATAGCATCTAGTATAACTGTGTGTGTCTGATTGCTTCAACTCATTCTGCTTCTGTGTGTCCCAAGGTCTGATATGTCTTGTCAGCCATTTTGATACCGCTACTTGTATAGGATTTCGTAGATTGAAACTCTTCAATAAAAGTAGTGGTGGGGAATGCTTGATGAATCAAATCTGACTTACTGTAAATGTTCTGCGCTGAGTGCAAGCATCTCTGGAATTCTGAAAGTCGTATTTAAGTCCACAGGATATGAAAATTCACTCTATTTTTTAAATGCAAGTTATTGATGTTATTGTGAAAAAAACAACAACTTGTTATTGTAAAACCTTGTAAACCTTTGCCATTTTTTATTAGTATGTCTTAAAGGGATAGTTCACCTAAAAATGAAAATTACCCCATGATTTACTACCCTCAAGTCATCCTAGGTGTATATGACTTTCTTCTTTTAGAAGAATACAAAATAATGTCCTGGCTCTTTCAAGTAGTGCTCATTTTGTTAGCTATTTTTAATTTAGTCTTAGTCGTAGTCTTGTGTCGAATGTTCCTTTTAGTTTTAACATATTTAGTCAACTTGTCCTGTTTTAGTTTTAGTCAAGTTTTAATTGACTACATTTTCATTTTAGTCTAGTTTCTGTCAGTGTAAACGCACACATTTTTGTCATTTTCATCGTACTGTAAAATATTTAAAATGATAAAAAATGATTACTTTGCTCGATTTTAATTGCAATGATTGTTGTCAGATTTGCAATGATTTCATCAGAAGTTTCTCTTTCACCAGTAAGCACAAATCTATAGAATTCATAAAAATGTATAACTCATGGTTTATTTTACCTCATCTAGTGTACAGATGACTTTAAATGTACACTCGCTCTGTCTGCTTTATGAAAACTGGTGTAACGATAATCTACTCTCAAATATTATAAAATAAAAATTCCTAATATTAATTTCAATAATTCCAAATTGCATTAATGTTTCTCTTTTAAAACAATGGCAAAAAAGACTTATTGTCACAGAGGCTGCACAAGTAATGCTACAATCAGCAAACCAGAATCGCAAACAATACAGTTGAGATCCATAACAAAACACAGACCGGCTAAAATACACTTTTTCATTTAAGCAAAATATCTCTAATGGAGATCGTTGAACTCCAACTTACTTGTACAGTATATGTACTGAGATCATGGTGCCTCGGCAGAAAAAGGCAGTGTGAATGGTTGCCAGATTACATAAAGCAAAAAAGCTGAGCAGAGTATGTGCCCGTTTAACAGAAAATCGGTCAATGGCAAACATGAACGCTCACATAATGGTGGAATTGATGCATTTATATATAAATAATATTCCTATTTAAAACTTTATAAACTTTAAACTCTAGCTTCACTAACTGTCATACTCGGGTAAACTCCGGTGAGAAATGATGAACACAGAGGAGAGAGCAAAACAAAACACTGGTCACAAAGAAGTACGACTATAAGTTCAATATAACTCAAGAGAAGACTGGTTTTAGAAGACTGGAAAATAATGGAAACTAAATGATTGGAGAAGTCCTGCATGCATCACCATCATTTCATTGGAATAAAAAATATAAGGTCAAAATTAAAACATTAACAGATCAATCCTTTACAAAAACATAAATCAAATGCAGTTGAAAAGGTCATTAAATAGGTGGATTTTCATTTCATGCCAACTTAAACTTTTGCAACTTTTGTCCATCAACACTTTTAAAACCGTTCAAAGCTCAAAATCTGTCTCTCTTGTTTAATGCCTCCCTGTGTTTGTGCTCCACCTTCATCTTTTTGTCTTTTGGTCCTGTTGCAGATTACATTATTTTCCTTCATTCAGTCTTCTTGTCTCAACTTGTCTCTCCTTCTCTCTCCATCCATCTCTCTGTGGAGCGGTGTGTCAGGCAACCGTGCTGACGGTGCAGACTGCTCTCGGATGAATGAAGATGGGCTGATGGAGGGAGATGATGAATGCACAAGGTTCAGTGGGAGAGGTTGAGCGAGGGAGCAGCCGGATGAAGGGACAGGGTAGAGAGATGAAGGGATGGAGAATGAGGGATTGACGTGATGCATATGATGCTGGGAGTGTGTGAGAACAACAGATTCAAAGGGAAAAGATGAGTGCAGGACCTTTGAAGGGCACTTGACATGCGTACACTACTGTTTAAAAGTAAGGGTTTTTTTGGTAATTTTTTTAAGCGTCATATGCTCACCAAAGTTGCATTTATTTATTTATTTATTTATGTGTTTTCTATTTGAATATGTCATTTAAAATGTCATTTATTTCTGTGAAGAAAAGCTGGATTTTCAGCAGTTATTGCAGTCGTCACATGATCCTTCAGAATTCGGTGCTCAACAAACATTTCTTATATTATTGACAGTATTGAAAACTGTTGTGCTGCTTAATAGATTAATACATTTACATTTAGTCATTTAGCAGACGCTTTTATCCAAAGCGACTTATAAATGAGGACAACGATCGAAACCAACAAAAGAGCAATAATATGTAAGTGATGTGATAAGTCTTGGTTAGTCTAATGCTGTAAACATAGCAAGGTTTTTTGTTTATAATACATTAAAAATAAAACAAGAAGATAGAACAGAGAGAGTATAGAGAACGCTAGTATTAGAGGGTCATGTTTTTATAATAAATAAAAAGAAAACAATTTGAAAGAACAGAGAAACGCTAGTGTTAGAGGGTCATTTTTTTTCTTTTTAATAAAAAGAAAACCAGTAGTTAGTCTAGAAATAGAATAGAACGTGCTAGTGTTAGAGGGTCAAGTGTGGATTGAAGAGATGTGTTTTTAGCCGTTTCTGGAATACAATGAATAGAAAGTTCAAAAGACCACCATTTATTTGAAATATAAATATTTTGTAATGTTATGCATTTCTTTACAGTTTAATGCATCTTTGCTTAAAAAAGTATTAAAAGGAACTGATTTCAAACTTTTGAACGGCAGTGCAATTCTAGAGAAAATTTGTGAAATTACTAGCTGTTCCTTGCCAGTTTATTTTAAATCATTTAATGGAACATCCATCTTTTATAAATGACCTGTAATTATCTTTAAAAAATTGAAAAGTATATTTGTAATCAGCATTTTCTTTGCTTCATCCAGCATCCTAATCTCTGTACTTTGTGTTCTCAGATAGGTTTTTCCACAAATGATACATTTGCTGCTGCCATAGAGTTCAGTGAAAATCTTAGTAGGCAACAGAATAACCTACCATGTTAAGACCCTTACATCATGAGATTTTTCATCATGACCTCCTGTACCAGCTATCACTACACTCCTAACAGGAATGACCTCTCAGAGCATCCAGATAGCGTTCACAAGCCCAGCGCCACCAACGCTTCTTTAAATATGCACACAGGCAGAGACCATTGTCTCCCGCTTTCTTTTATCCCAGTGGCATTTCTATATATAGTGTTGTGCAGAGGGAGGAAGGTGGGTTCATAATTAAAGTTTTCTGGCGGAGCACATCATAGCATTGTCTCATATTCATCCTGTCTTTAAATGGGCGCCTTTTTCACAATGCAAGAGAGTGAGAGCGGGACGGCTCTTCAAAGCACACGCTTCGGCCACATCACACTCTGCGGCCATATCACACACACGGTCCTCTGTAGCGGGAACAGGATGTCCATTCATCCACCCTACTAGAAACAGGAAGAGTGCGCCACTTTTACTTTCATCATACCATCCCGGCAGGCACACGAACGCATACAAACAGTAGTATTAGACACTAGAATGATCACAGACAACAATAATGATATTATTACGCATGCATGTGGAAGATCATGCACACACACTCGGAGCAGAAGCCAGGCAGGCTAATTAAAAGTCACTGAGGGTGTTAATGTGTTGTAATGCTGGACGGACTGCCGGGTATTACCGGTGCTGGAGTCTTTACTGTACAGAGCCTTTGAAAGCCTGCCAGATCTCTCCTTCTCTCTCTGCCTTGACAGATATTTCAGCTTATGCCACACTAAAATGAATCATTCTCCTTTTTTCCTCCATAACGTCACATGCTCTTTTACACACTACAACCTGTTCACTTTGATTTTTGTATATGGAGGTTAGCAGGCCACTGTGATGTGGGCTGTGTCATTCAAAACTGAATTAAGAATGCCTTGTAAATGACTGAATTTGAACTGAGGCAGAAAATGGGATGTACATTTCAACAGAATCCAAGGAAGGACATAAAAATGTATTAAAATTATTAAAATCAAACAAAATGACTTTAACCATAATTTTTAACTAGAAAATATGTTTGTCGAGATAAACTTTAAATGTTGGCTTGAGGAAAACTTGTTCGAAAGTCTAAATATTTATAGGTATAATGTATTTTTGTGAACTGTGTTGGAAGGACACTTCATTTCCCAGAATGCATTGCTTGCTTTGAATTTCTTTTGAATTGTATTTCAGTAAATTCAAGACACAAACAAGCCATAAAAATGCATAGCACACACAAATAAAAATAGACAATTTTTAATAGGAAGTTTTTTGTAACAAATGGATTATTATTATCATTTTAATGACATTTCTCTCTGGAAAGAGGTCACTGCAATGCATTCTGGGATCATGTCAGGTGGTTATAAAGCAAATGTGATATTCTTAGGAAGCGGCAAAATCAAGTTGCCTACCTTTTGGTAAAGCTTTTTCATCGAGAACGAGTATATGATAGTCAACATTGTTAACTAAAACTAAAATTAAACTAAAACCATAAGAACACTTTCATTTCTTAAAATAAAATAAAGGTTAATCAAAAATTAGAAAAAGAAAAAACAGGCCAAAAAATAGCTTTTCAATTTTTTTTTTTTTTTTTTTTGAATTACTAAAATAACAAAAATTAAAACTGACCAAAAAATTATTAAATTATATAGACATTAAAAATGAATAGAAATGACAAAAACTAAATTACAGAAACATTAATATTAAATTGTAAAATAGTATTGACAACTACAATGAGAATAAAATAACACTGGCAGGCATGAAATTAAAGTTAGTTTGTTTATTTGACTTTTTTTCTCAAATAATATAACACTGTCTTCCTGTTAGTTCTCAATGGTGATGTGTGTTGGACTTATAAAATCATTTACTCTGCTTAAACCACATTTAATTCCACTTAAAACATTCAACTAACAAACAATGCATAGAATCAAATCCCCACCGTGATTTTTTTTTGATAATCCAATTCACTCGCATGTATGTCAAAATACAAAATAAACAATCTGTTGCTACTTCTGTTATGTTACAATTTGAAAATACCATCTGCATAGCTCTCTAGGTTTTGTAACAGAGCTTGTTTGTGTGTATGTGTGTGTGAGTGTGTGTTTATATCAGTCCTGATAGCCAAATCCTACTCACCCTGAAGTTCTTGTGTATACTGAGCCAAAGAGGCATGTCGCTTTGAATCACACAGCAGGCTCTAACCTTCTAAGCTTGTGCTGGCTCTCAACACACATGCATGCATACACAAATTGGCCTGCAGTAAATATGAGCGACGAGTGATGAGGTCATTTAAAGCATACAGAATCTGCCTGACTCATACTCATCCACAGCATGTATTACTTCAGCATGAATACCAGCTTATTCGCCACAGGCTCAACCAGCCATACGAGGAGATGGTGCGAGATGGTTTTTGGCCCATGCGGGGTGAGCATGATGCTACGCTCACTTTGTGAAGCATTTTCTCTGTGAGGTTATATTTGATTCTGTAAAACCACTGCTGCATTTTTCCTTTACCTGTATTTAGCGCAAGTGGCTTAATGTGATTTTGCTAAGTAATCAGGTTAGAGCGATTGTTTGAATGTCTGCCCTTTCAGTATCAGATGCATTGATTCTTCACTGAGGTTTAGACAGCCAGTGCAGTTGCTCATAAATTTACATACCCCTTAAAGAATCTATAAGTTATTTTGCATTTTTTTAAATAAAAGGATTAAATCCTAAAAAAAGATCAAAGTTTTTTCAGTAGTTTTCAAGTTTTTAGAAGTACTGCAAAATATATACAAATTCCACAATACAAAATAGTAATTCAATATACAACTGTGGTACAATATACAATCTTTTCAAGATTGTATTTATCATTTAATATTATGTTTTTAAATGTCAGCTTGAGCAGCCTGTAAATTGCAGTCCTTTGCAAAAAACTGTTGTAACATTCATGTTGTTTTAAACGTTTTCCTTGACCTGTGATTCTCACTCCATTTGAGTACTTGATCCTGGCTACCATCATTGCTAACTGCATCGTCCTAGCCCTGGAACAGCACCTTCCAGACGGTGACAAGACACCCTTGTCCGAGCGCTTGGTGAGTTCCGGTTGTGTTGATCAGTGTTTCTTTGTTTCCGTATATCGTAATACCAGAAGTCATGTAAACACAAGAACTAACCGGTCTCTGATGTATCATTCCTTTTGCAGAAAACCAGTGGATAATTCATGTTTACACACTCTTATTTCTCTTTGTCCGTCCCTTTGTGTTTCTCTCTCACAGGAGGACACCGAACCCTACTTCATCGGCATGTTCTGTTTCGAGTCAGGCATTAAGATCTTGGCGTTGGGCTTTGCCTTCCACAAAGGCTCGTACCTACGCAATGGCTGGAATGTCATGGACTTTGTAGTGGTGCTTACTGGGTAAGTCAGAACAAACACATCTGCATTCTTAAAGCATTCACTAAGAATACATGGTCACACTTTATTTTAAGGTCTAATTCTCGCTTGTAACAAACCATTAACTATGACATTTGTCTCCATAAACTACTAATTTGCTGCTTGTTAGTAGGGTAGTTTTTAAGTTTAGGTTTTGTATTAGGGATGTAGAATATGGTCATGCAGAATATGTGCTTTATAAATACTAATAAACAGACAATATTTTAAAATTAGGCATGCTAATAAGCAACTAGTGAGAATTGCTCCCTATATTAAAGTGTTATCAAATAAATTGCACCAACTGATACAGTTAGTTATTAGAATTGTTTTAGCACCTGATTCACAAATCACTACAAGAGTATGCAAATCAGGTTCAAGTACTAGGGACATTTCTAAATTCTCCATACTAATTTTGATACCACTACACAAACTAGTATGCTATTGAACACACTCATTATTTTAAGAAGTTCAGTATCACTATTCACAGAGTGTCTGCGCAAATACCCATGACACTGTTTCACAGCAGTCCAAACTGAGTTGGTACTCACTACCAATATTGCAAGCACTTTTGCAAATTTACCTGTGAAATACTAACACTTTTACCGTCCATGCCACCTGCTTTCGATGTGCAGTAATAATATTAATTGCACCAGGCAGATAGCATCTATAATGAGCCGGATTCGCATAGAAAGAAGGTGTGTTTGTGCTGAAAATAAAGATAATGAGTTAATTTAAATACACCTGATGCAGTGCTAAACCAGCACAGATTATGCCTGGTTAAACTGGATTACAGGTGGCTAGTGAAGACACGCAGGTGCAACACTTTTTAATATCGCTATGTTGATGTTTTAAACATGCACATAATATGGCGTATTGTCTGCTGTTATATTCTCTTCTAAAATGGGTGAATGCTTTGCCATTTACTTTCCCATGAATTCTGCATGTGTTTGTGTAGACGTGTGTGTATGTCAGCTGTGACTGCACGGTATGTGATGTTGTGTTCTCCTGACCTAATGAGCTCATGGTGAGCCCAGATCAGAGCAGTACTGCGGATACAAGCAGTGAGGACATGCTACAAATGTCACCAGAGAGAGAGAGAGCAAGACAGAAAAAAGAGAAACAGACAAGGAGGAAGGATGATTGGACAGCACATGGCTGTAGAATTCACAATTTTTTTCCCCCAGGGAGGAGCAGAAGAAAATCTTATGGTTAGACACACTTTCCCTAGATTGTTGTCCTCTTACTCCAGTGTCTTAGAGTCTGGTGAAAGTATCTTGACAGTATCCATTTGTTGTAAGGAGTTTAGGTTTACAAAGTTCCTAACAAAAAACATAACGAAAGTTATGAAAGTGTGTTTGTTTTATTTAAAGCAGCTACTCTTTACACTAAGTGTAAATAGCAATTAGAGTCGGTTTATACTAAGTGAAAATAGCATATTTTCTTAGCGATTAGATTTTATTTACACTGTTAAAATAGCAGGATTTTCTGCTATTTATAATACTTATTGCAAACAGTGGAAATTGATCTGCCCCTCAGTATGGTAATACATTTATAAACAGGATGCAATAATAACATATCAAGTGTAAATTATTATTTTTATTCAAATTATTAAATGGATACCTACCCTAACCCTACCCATTACTTTATTTAAAACTTTTTGATTATTACCTTAATTTTTATTGAAAATAAAACTTTTCTGATGTGATATGAGATTTGAAAAGGGCGGGGGAAAAAGTTTGGCAAAAGGCATGTGCTTTACCTTCTACACCACTTGAACCGATATTTGATAATCGTCTTTTATAATGTTGACTATAGCAATCACATGTTGGTGGGCGGAGCTAGTGTAAATAGCCTCTGCCAAACAAGGTGTGCTGTTTGCACTTAGTGTAAATAGACACTCAGTTTATTTAAATAAGCTCTATTCACATCAAAATGTAAGATTTTATAAAAAAATCCACCTTTCTGAAAAAAAAAATCTTTCAGTATTTTTTAAAGGGTTAGTTCACCCAAAAAAAGGAAATTCTGTCAATAATTATTCACGCTCATGTCGTCCCAAACCCGTAAGACCTTCGTTCATCTTCGGAACACAAATTCAGATATTTTTGATGAAATTCAAGAGCTTTCATTCAGACCCTTCATTGACACCAATGCAACTGACACGTTCAAGTCCCAGAAAGGCAGTAAGGGAATTGTTAAAATAGTCCATGTGACATCAGGGGTTCAAGCGTAATCTTATGAAGCTAAGAGAATACTTTTTGTGTGCAAAGAAAACAAAAAAAACTTTATTCAACAATTATTTTTCTTCCGTGTCAGTCTTCTACACATTCACGATAGTACCATGACACATCTCTTTAACTGTGTGAAGTTTTTGTGGTTATTTTTAATATACAGTAGAGTTAAGGCATTAAGCATTAATATAGCTTTTTTATTGTAACAGACTTTGAAGTGTTTTTGTGGAAATTAGTTTCCTTATTTATTAGTACAATAGACTTGGTGTGAACAGGCTTTTACGTTTAAGTTTATGTTGCAAAATAATCAGGACAGTAGATGCTGATAATGAGGCTCAGATTCTAATTCATATTCACCGGTTTGCCAAAATGAATTTGGATCTTATGAGTTTCTGCATCTGACGATGATGTACTGTATGCTATTGTACAAAGGCTTTGAGTTGGGATAGTGTTTAAAAAAAAAAAAATTCACAAAGGCTGAATTTATTTATTTAAAAAAATTGAGTAAAACAGTAATATTGTGAAATAGTATTATAATTTAAAATAGTTTTCTATTTTACTTACAGTACATACAGTGTCACTTGATCCTTTAGAAATTATTCTAATTTGTTGATTTGGTTCTCAAGACTTAAGATTCAACTTAAAATGATCAATGCTAAAAACATTTTTACTTCATAATAAACCCTAATACATTTGTTCAGGTTTCTCTGACAGATAGAAACTGTAAAAAGAATAGTTAGTGAAATACATGTTTGTAACATTATATGTGTCTTTACACTTACTTTGATTAATTGAATACGTCCTTACTGAATAAAAGCATAAAAAAATCCCTGAAACTTCTGACATGTATCTGATTTTGTTAGTTAAAATATTCAGTGAAATTCAGTCTTTACTGTTATGATGTCCACACCGCCTAATCTCCTGCGGTACAGATGTCTGCATGTTAGCTGTAGCCTTTCCATCCTTCTCTTTGCACATCAAATTCGCTCATGCATCCTATTTAGTTTGTAATTTTGAGAACTAGGACTGAACGCAGAGGTGCTAATAGGTTGGCGCAGACAGATATTGCCACTTGACCTACAATCCCCAAGCTTGATTGGTCATCCATAGTAGCTCAGTTATCATTATTGCTAGCACACTGCTGGGTCTCATGTGCTGTTATTGGTAGTTTAACGCATGATGGGTGTTGTGAAGAATGGGCAGGAGGTATGTGTGGCCAAAACATTTATCATGTGATGTGCTCCGTCACATCAGCAGTGAACTGATTCTCAGTGTTGTCATATTCTGAGTTGTACTGCATTTTTCATGAAGAGTGCAGATGTGTGTAGTGCGTTTTCATGCAGCTCACAGTTGTGTCATTCTATGAACCTGGTGCCTTTTCCAGTGAATTTTTGTAAGATTTTAAATGTTTAGTTAGACAAATAAATAGTTTTGTGTCTTCTCAAGGCAGCTCAAGGTTAATATAACATTAACAAGGACATATAATTATAAGAAAAGGTAACAGGGTTGATTTTTGGCAGTTTAAACCTTGTGGTCAAGCCAAGGTCACAAAAATGAAAGGCATTTTGTAATCTAATGCTGATATTTTTGGACAAATAAATAGCTTTGTGCCTTTTCAAGGCAAATCAAAGTAAAGTGTTAACATAACAATAAAAAAGGCATATAATTATGAAAAAAGGTAACGTGGTTTATTCTAACGGGATTGACCGTTTTTTTTTTCAAGTTATACATTATAAGCCATGTGCTGAAGGTTATAAAATACAAGGCGTTTCATAGAGAAGGCTGATATTTTTGCAGACTTTTAGTTTTGAATGATCACATTTTTACTGTAGAAAATCATGGCAGCAGTTTTGACATTATGATTGTCCAGTTATGTATATAAAGTGGAAATATGTAAGTGTTTAAAATGGAAAAAATATTATGGTAAAAGGATTGACATGCAACCTAAGAACACAAGTGTGGTATATATATAGTTCATTAATACTACTCATTACTTTACTGTAAATTAATCACTACACTATAAAAAAATATTTGCATTTCGTTGTAATTGTTTGTTAAATTTCCAAGCAGCTTCTGAGTGAAAATAGTTTCTACAACAGTTTTTTTCTTAGTGTACTATGACCTCTAATAATAATAATAACAACAACAACATATTATTATTGTTATTAATAATAATACTAATTCTCAATTATCCTAAATTATTATGTGCATATTAGTAAATATAACTATGGAAAAAACTGTAAAAACTTGAATTAAGAAAATCAAGAACAAAGAATAATAACTGTTTAGAAAATATCAGTGTTAACTCTAAACTGTGATTACTATAGTGTATTTTTGTAAGGGTACAAGCATAGGTGCATGTATCTCATGTCTTCTCTAAAGTATATGTGTTTATACAGATTGATATTCTTCTGTTTGGTCTTTCTGAGGACTGTGTGTGTGTGTAAATGGGTCAGAGGGTGTGTTGGCTGCAGTAGGGAGGAGAGCTATAGCCCTGTTTGCCTGCTGCAGCCATTTTCTTTCCTCACTCCTCACAGTCTTTACCGTGCACAGTGAACGTTTGAAGTAGGTTGAGCAGTTGTCCTGTTTAAATTGCCTCACAATTTATTTAGAAGAAAAACAAATACATCATGAGCAAGGGTAAAGGAGGAAAGGGAAGCGAGTATTAGAAACTAAGAAAGAGAGCGAGAGCTGCTGCTGTGGCTGGTGGAATAAACTGCAGTGTAATATTGGGTTTGTCTTTCCGTGTTTCCAAGGGTTTAGTAAGGAAAAAGAGGGAAAAGAGAAGAGAAAGATGCAACTGGAGAAGCAATAGATTGGAAACAAGCAGTGGCTTGTGTGTGTATATATGTGTGTGTGAGAGAGAGAGAGGACAGAGAGAGAGAGGAGGAATAGAGCAAGCCAATGAGAGCAGTCTGTGGAGGAGCTGCTGCAGTAACCTGTTTTTCACTACTGCAGATGATCAATCATCCAGCAAAGCCTTGAGACACAAGATCTCTCTCTCTCTCTCTCTCTCTCTCTCTCTCTCTCTCTCTCTCTCTCTCTCTCTCTCTCTCTCTCTTCACAGCTGTTCTCTCGTTGCTGTGGTAGGTAAATGGCGGATGTGTCTTTCAGTTGAGGAGCACTTTGAAGATGAAATGATATGTCCCCTCTCAACACCTCAGCTCTGGTCCTTTGATATAGCACACATTGATAGCCTTTTCTCTTTATTTTCTGATAGATTATGCTCAAATAGCACACATCAAAATTTGATGTAAAACAGCCGCAACATCAAGCACAGAGTGCACGATTCACTCACACACAGAATGGTTAAATGATTGAAATGGCAGAAATATTGTAAAATCTCTGAAATGCAGCTATTCCAAAAAACATGTGTCATTCCTGACTGTGGTTTCAATTGACCCTTCACAAAGAACTTGATTGACAGGTGATCTGACCCTCATAACACAGAATCTGCCATTTTGTGACCAGACAGGATAGTGGATTAACATGGGTGGACTTAAACTCGAAAAATGGTGTGGTGGTGACGGCTTTCAGTGGTTGAAATAAAATACCAATCAAATGTTCATTCAAGTTTATTTCATGCTTTAAGTAAATAGCAAAAGGCGATCGGTTCACGTGCCGCTTGAACTGAGGTGCTGCAGCGATCTGTCACAACGCATTAAAGAGCTACAAAACGGTATTTATTGTTTTATTTTCTGAAAAAAATAACCAAACTTGAAAGCTGAGACTTTGTTTCATACCAGAAGTGTTCTGTCTTGTCTGTTGGCACGTTGATGTATTTTTCATTGCATGAGAACATGGAGTGAGGCGTGAGAGCGTCATGGCTTTCTGGTATGAAACAAAGTCTGAGATTTCAAATTTGGTCATTTTTTTTATTAAAAACAATACTGTTTTGTAGCTCATGCCAGATCTCTGTAGTGCCTCAGTTCAAGTGGCACGTGAACTGATCGTATTTAATTAAAGAATGAAATAAACATGAATGAACATCAGAAAGTATTTTATTTTAACCGTGGAAAGACATCAATACACAACATTTTTCAAGTGTAAGTCCACCGACATTAATCTACTCTCATGTCTGGTTTGTTTGTCAAACAAAATAGCGGTTTCAGTGTTATGATTGGTCAGATCACCTGTCAATCAAATGTCCTGCGAAGGGTCAAATTGCATGCAAAAGTAATGTAAAATTAATTGTAATTATAATCACAAATTACTCTAATCATCATTACATGTTTAATTTTTTAATAGTGTTTATAGTTATGCTTATGATTATAAAATTGACAGTTTGTACAGTATAAAAGCATTAGGTCAATGTAATGTTCCCCAAAAACATGGAAGTGTGTGTGTGTGTGTGTGTGGGGGGGGTAACTTATGTAGATGCACAGAGAAATAGGACAAAAGGGACACCGAAAAGCTCCTTCAGGGCAGGAGATTTAAACATGAGAATCATTTGAGGAACCAATTGACTGGGTCTGTTTTGGTTATGCACATGATTTCTGATTTCTGTATGGTCACATAAAATCCAGTAGAACATTTTATTTGATATTTCATAGTGATTGTTTCTTCCTTGTATGTATAGAGATAATGTATAATGTGTCTGTATTAAAACAATAATATCTGACTGTGTGTTGGACAGACTGCAGAGCATGTGAATGCTGTTGCTGTATGTTTATAAAACCATCAAACCCCTCCTTTTGCCTTGTTAGCGCAGTGATGCTAAGATTCTATCAATGAGAAATGGCTCTTGTTCCCATGGAAACAGTTATGAATGAGAAGGCCCCAGTAACCGTAGAAACTGTCTGAATGAGAAATTGCCGGTTGCTATGGGGATATGGTGTATTGTGAGGAAGTCTATGTGAGAGTCATCCTCATCGGCTCTCTAAACAAACAAATAACACTGAATGTATTTTAAGCTTCACTGTTGGTACTGTATCTGTAGAGTATTGCTAACCGAATGGTATTGCTTTCACTAGTAGCACAGCACTGACCTGCATTTACATCCATTGTTACAAAAAACACTGCTACTTCCCTTCTGTTTTCTCTCATTCCCAGCCGTACACACATATTGTCCCACACTCACACTGTGTGTCTGGGATTGTGGTGAGATGGATTGGCAGATGCCTCCCAGTGGGCTGCCCCCTGTCAGTGCGGTGTAAACACCTGTGAGTCCTCCTCTGTATCCCATAAACCCAATGTGCCAGGTGCTCTGGGAGCTCACACACCCACCATTTACCTTCTTAAACCTCCCAAGCTCAAAACAGCAAGGCATCTCTCTCAGCACATTTTTTTTTTATGAATAGGCCTTCAGCTGAATTTATTTGACATAAAATTAGAAACAAATTTTATTTCACTTTATGACATCTTGTTTATGACATCTGTGTCTGCTTCTTCATCTTTTTTTATTTTATTTTTTTACGGTCATTAAAAATGTTAACTCATGCCATTAGGTTATTTTATTTGTGCATGTATGTTTGTTAATTTGTATACATAATGTTAATTTGTGATCCTATTAATCCTGAATCAGGATTTTGTTTTGTTTTGTTTCAGAACAAGTACACTAACTGCTATAGGCTTGTTTTTTTTTTTTGACACTTTATGTATCTTTACAGTGGGGGTTTTAAATTTAGATTACCTGTGGGGCCTCTAGGCATTTTTATTTTATTTTATTTTATTTTGGAATAGGATAGAATCAGTGGTGGCGCTAGGGTGGGGCTTGACGGGGCTATAACCCCATCAGAAACTTGATTAGCACCGCGACAGCCCCCCCAAGCATTTCCAAATTATTTTCCTGTTTTTTTAACTCTCTGTGTCACTCTCATTAACATTGAAAAATAAACATTAAAAACCTAAAAAAGTGCCTATATAAAATATGTGGCCTATAAACAATTTATACTATGAGGGAGGGGTGAAGCAACTCAAGCAAGAACGCGCAAACTGCGCAAGACGGTGAGCGTCAGTCAATTCACTAGAGAAAGTGAAAGTAAAAAAACTGACGGCTAACGCTGCATTAACAGCGCATAATCTCTCTGAGACAACGAGAGACGAATCCACTCTAACATATGCTGATAACGGTATATAACTGTCTTAAATTATTCCCTTAATATTTCTCTATTGGCTCGTATAGTGAAAAACGTGAGAAGAAACGTAGTTTGTGTTAAACAGGTTGTTTTTGAAAATCAGTGTCTGAAATAAAGCTGCTTTGAAATTTCATTGACTGCAGTGTTAATAATAATAATTATAGGTCTATAATTAATTGTACAAATGAATAGACCTGTTAAAAAAAGAACAAAAAAGAAAAACTTTTTAAAAACGTTTTCAATGAGGAGTAATCTAGCCTATTTTATTATCCTCACAGCGCATCATGCGGTGATGAGCTATGAAATTATTGTGGGGCAATAATTTTATGTAATTTAATAATAAAAGTTATCTAATAATAATAATAAGAAGAAGGCCTAGGTTCATTGGAAATGCTAAATCCTTTTAATATTGCCAATTTTTGATGCTTTTGACAATATCTCTGGCTATCATCTACACATGATACGACGCAAATCAGCACGGGGAGGTTATCACCCGCAATGTGTGCCCATGTGGGAATAGTTTTATGAATTGTCAGCACTATCTATTGTAAATGGTTAGAATTTACCATGTTTTCCTAACAGTTGGCATTGAGTGGCTAACACTTGATGGTCTGAAGAAAATTACTAGATATGTGTAAAAAAAAAAATAAAAATAAATAAAGATAACTTAAATAAATAAATAAAATAAACCAACTTTATTTATTTTCTATATTTATTCATTATATTACTTTGTAAGTGTCATATTTGGCAGATGGCATTAGAAGTTATATTACTAATAACAGTGGCATATGAGAAGTTTAATACCACAGGAAAAAAAGTTAAATATGCCTTTTTTGAAGCTGCTGTATATAAAAAAATCTGATAACTAAAGTTAGGCGTTCATTACTTTCTCTCAATTTAATTCATTTTTTAGCACCCCCTCTGAACTGTTAACCCCCCCCCCCCCCCCCCCCAGCACCCCCAACAAAACAAATCAAGTGTGTGAGCGTGTTAGAGGACGGGGGAGAAAGTGTTGTATAATAAGACAGGTACAGCTGACAGTGGTGGCTCTCAGACTGCAGCTCTATAAATAGACGAGGAGAGATGGGAATAAATCAGCCAGTCAGCATCTTCCTCTCACTCTCATCCAGCTCCTCCCCTTTCTCTGTTCCCTCTTCCTCCCCCAATCTCCTTTGGCTCTCTTTCTTCACCTCCTCCCCTTTTGCTCTGTTCATTCTCTCTCTCCCCTCCTTTATTTCTCATTTCTGTCCATCCCCAGTAATTTACTTTAATATTAACTGCATAACCAGTCTTCCTTCAGCCTCCTACATGTCCTTTGCTTTTTTTGCTTTTAGTTTGTTCTATTGAACACAAAGATGAAGGCAGCTGATTTGTTTTAGTTGACACTCATATCAAAGCAGTTTTAGGCTGATTGTAATATGTCAAGGGTCATTTTCCTATATGTCCTGCCCAATGAAGCCGGTTTGAAACTGATATTTTACGGCTGCAACTGTGAATGTTGATTACAATTCCTGTACCACATGTTTCACTAGCAGTGGTGCTGTATCAATTCAGTTGGATTCACGTTTTATTCGCATGTTATCACTGAAGAGAATCAGTTTCCAGTGACTTTCCTGCACAAATAGAGGTCATATGAATACAAAGCAGCGGTATCCACATTTATCTCTATTCTCTGCGCATAGATCTCTGACATTCACTCTGCGGGGGGACAGGCAGTGTGTGCCATCCTCTCTGAAGCCATTATTGCCCACTGCTTATTTTCTTGTCCATAGTCTTGGATTCACACATTGTCGTGTAAATGTCTGACTAGGTGAATTCATTGTTAATACTGTATGGCCATTTAGGATTTTCACTTTATCAGTGTTCAGAATGGGCACTAGTTTATTCTGGATGCAAATGGGTTTACATGAGCTCGTGTTAAGCGCCTTGGTCATCTTTCACACATGCTTTTCCTAATTCAATTTTCCACAAGCTGTCACTAAAAACAAATCCTGTATGAGTAGAAGGGCTGCTGTTTACCACAATATCCCAGGTTAAACTTTGACTGACCTTGTCTTTTCTTGTCTCTCCAGAATCCTGTCCACAGTGGGCTCAGATTTAGATCTGAGGACGCTGCGTGCTGTTCGAGTGTTGAGACCCCTCAAACTGGTGTCTGGGATTCCCAGTGAGTAACATATTGTCATTGTTTACTCATGTACAGTATATGTACTGGTGTTGGACAGACTAACGTGAACACTCATTTTTAAGGGGGTTCATATATAAAAAATATAATAATAATAATTTGCTTATTTATATTTTCACTGTCTATATTCTTTAGTTTGTAAATCAGTGTGGTAGTGTAGTAGTATTGTGTGCATTGTGTTTGTTTGTGTTTAGTACAAGCCATGGGTGAAATGGGTGATTTGTTAGACTTCCAAAAAGGACAAATCTTGGGAGCCCATTTAGCAGGAGCCTTTGTGAGCCTGACAGCCAATTTTTTGGTGTTTTAAGAACAAAAATCTTAATTAATGATCATGGGCTGCATAAACATATGCTGCATAAGACTTTATCAGCAAAAAAGAATAGTGCGTGAGAATTGAAAGTGAAAGGGACTATTGAACACTACGATGGATTGACTCTCTATCTACGAAAACAGTCCATCACTCTAGGTTTGAACTCATCAGAGGCTTTCGCACCAGATTAACCTTTTCATAGCTCCAAGAACTATTGGCAGAAGTTCCTGGTTTTTGGCGTGTTCGCACCACAGGAACTTGGAACGTATTTAGTTCTAGGAACTCCGTTTGGGGGAACTAATTTAGCTACTTCTTCAGAGTAGGGTAAAACACTTCTCTAGGAACTAACAGTGACGTAAGTGTATGCTGAGTGGACAAACGCATGGAACTCCGCATTTTTAAAAAGCCGGGATATTTATTCCACGAACATGAACAGTGATAATTTAGCTACTTCTTCAGAGTAGGGTAAAACACTTCTCTAGGAACTAACAGTGACGTAAGTGTATGCTGAGTGGACAAACGAATGCGAAACACCAGCTACCCGGCATTTTTAAAAAGCCGTGTAAAGATTTTCGGTGAAATTCAGTTTTCGTTATACCCTTTGTGCCCAGTATACCTATATCTGTCAAAATTGATTTGGAATCCAATTTTATGCTGCAAAAAAAAAAAAAAATACTAAAACCTTCAACAATGTTAAAATGCTTGTACTCTTTCTTCCAGGCTTGCAGGTTGTGCTTAAATCCATCATGAAGGCTATGATACCTCTGCTGCAGATCGGTCTGCTGCTCTTCTTTGCCATCCTCATGTTCGCCATCATTGGTCTTGAGTTCTACATGGGCAAATTTCACACCACTTGCTTTGACAATATCACGGGTAGGCCTTTATGTGCTTGTTCTAAGTCGCAAATTTCTTCATTCATGATCTCCAAAACTGTCACTAACTATCGCAAGCAGACCAATTTGATTGTGCATGAAAAAAAAACTATTCTTTCTGTTAGATGAGATACGAGAGGAGTTTCCATGCGGAAATGAAACTAACGCTCGGACATGTCCTAATGGAACTGTATGTAAAAAGTACTGGATTGGACCCAACTATGGTATTACCCAGTTTGACAACATCCTGTTTGCCGTGCTCACAGTCTTCCAGTGCATCACCATGGAGGGCTGGACTGACCTGTTATACTATGTAAGTCACTTATACAAAATGTCACTAAAGCCATGGAGCTTCCTCATTTTATATTATATTTTTTTTACCTATGCTTAAATAGACCCCAAACAATGTTTGTGTGCGGCAGTCATCCGTGAGGGGCTGCCGCTTTACTTTTGTGTTTGTTTATTTTGTTATTAAAGTGTTTAAATGTTCGCCGGTTCCCGCCTCCTTCCCGATCTACGAACTTTGCTACAGAGTTTTTTGTCCAAAAATTGCACATAACAAACGGCTAAAGTTTTATTCACTCCTGCAAGACTAAAGAATGTTGCTGTGGTTAACAAATGCTGGAGTGAGTGCTGTTCTGTACACACATGGAACAATATTTTACAGGACTCACTCCCGCATTTAAATGCGGTTGTCACTCCTGAAACTTGCAGTGTGTACGTGGCCATAGAAAATTCAAATAAAGCATTTATTGAAGTCAAAAAATGCATTTTTGCTGAATAAAAGTATTATTTTATTTTGAATATATATTTTATAGCAGCACAGCAGTTGGTGGGCCTCACCTTTTAACATGGACATCCTGTATTATTATGGTTTTGATTAATCCTCAGAGTAGAGGATTACTGATTTCTTTTACTTAAAGATTATCAGAAAGTATCCAATCTAAGGGACTGAACAGCCCCACCTAATCCACATCCCCTGTACCTTTCAGTTGCAATACATACAGTAAGCAAAATCTCACCTATAGAGTCAAAGCCGGCGCAGTGCATTTATAGTCTTATCGCTCGTGGCCAGCCTGTCCACACTGAACAGACAGCGCTGTTTCCGGTGAGTTCGCCCGCCCTCTGCGACATAAAATAGGGCAGTGAAGTCAATGCTATGTTCAAGATTTTCACAAACTAATTATGTTACCTCAAGGGCCAGTTTAATCCCAATGCCACGTCAATCCATCTCACAAATCAACAGCAGGTTTACCTGCAGTATTAAAAGTTTATTTTAGAAATGATCTTGCCAATGAGAATTAGTCTGAGGATGGTTATTCCATATGACTAAGGCTTGCAGTTCTGTACAGCCCAATCAGATGTCATCATCTCTTATTTGGTCTTACTGTATTTTTATCCCTGTTTTATTTTTATAACTCTTGCTGCTTGACTCGCTGTACCCCCGATTTTTACTTGCCCCAGCTTTTTTCTTCCTCCTGTCTCTCTCCAGTGAACGGGGCTCTATATATAACAGACCCTGCTCAACTGAAGTTATTCTTACAGCTGCTGAGAAAGAAACCTATGAAAATTTAATCGCAAAAAAGCTGCAGTACATACTGGGGCTTTCAGAGCTCTCAGACATGCAAAGAGAGTGAAGGAGCAGATGAAAAAGAAGTGGGGCAGGTCAAGGGAGACAGAAGAAGGGACAGAGAAGACTACGGGGCATAGCTACAACAAAATGCCATATTAAAAATGTTGACAAATTGCTTTAGTTCTTTTCTCATTTCGAATTTAAGCATCTGCGAAATGCATACATGTAATGTAAATGGAAAACTAAATCTAAAGATCTCCAGCAGATTCAGCTGGGTTATTTTAAAATATCCTTAAAGGATTAGGTAGTTTACTTCAGAAATGAGTTTCCGGACAGGGCTGCGATTATAAATCTATGCATTGCGATTCATGGATCGATTCCGAGATTTTAAGAATGCATCACGATTCTCTCTGGAAACGATTCTGAGCTTTTAACAGCAGATGGCGTTTTAATCTAGTTTTTAACCGCACACTCAAATGCTCACGAAGAAGAGCGCTGAAGAGCACTTCTGTGTTTAACTGAGTCATGTAATTGTGCTCATTCTGAAAATCTTAGATTCAATGCAGAATAATTTCTCGATTCGCAGGGCAAAAGGAAATATTTAGCATTGGCGCAATAGCCTAGTGAGCAGTGTGCCAACATATAGCGTTGCTGTGTTGCGAGCATCCCAAGTCTACTCTACTTGCTTCCTGTCTACTCTACACAATCCTATATAAATAAAGGAAAAATATCCCCAAAAATGAATCTTTAAAAGGAAGTATTTAGCACAATGTCCAAGCTGCTTTTTACATTCAATGAAAGTCTAAGATTTTCAGTGAATAAAAGCTTCAGAATACTTTAATAATAATTTAATATAATGCACAAGCCATATGGCCTATTTTTTATTATTCTTTAATGGTGCTTTTTGTGTCGTTTTGAGCTTGACAATCCTTGTTCCCCATCCACTTTCACTATGGAAGAGAGTAGCTTGGACATTCTGCTAAATATCTTTTGTGTTCCTTAAAGAAAGAAAGTCATACAGGTTTTGAATGACATAACGTAAGTAAATGATGACACAGTTTTCATTTTGGGGTGGACTATCCCTTTAAGACAAAATGTGTCCCCTTGAAATGCCTAAATTCCAAAAATGTGCAGAGATTGTAACGTCATCTCCAGTTTTCCCAAAGCAGCACTTGTGGGTTTTTGTAGCCTGGGCTTCTTCCCTAGAGGCAGCCAGTGGAGCAATGCCACACAAGATGGCTGCCCATTTGTTCCTCTCTGCAGTGACAGGGTGCAGCGGCGCTGAGCACCCAGCTGTGTATACCACAGATGAAGCAGCCCCAGCCAGATGGTTGCCATTCTCAGGTTGCACGTCACATGGTACGTGGTGTCCTTGGATCTGCCACGGTTCTGTCATAGATTTGGTCGGTTCATGTTCTCATCCTGTTAGTTGGGTCAAATTTCCGTCACCTTATAAAAATTACCAAATAAAAATGGCAAGCATTCTGATGTGTTTCTACTTGACACCATTGGAAGTGAGCTGTGGAGAGTCTTGGGAAGACAAACACAAAGAAAACCAGATGAACAAACTGTACTCAGCTGGAGAGAGAAAAAATGTTTGGATGTGTGCCTCATGGTACTGACTGGGCTGTGTTATGCCGTTACAGAGCAATGATGCTTCAGGGAGTGCATGGAACTGGATGTACTTCATCCCCCTCATCATCATCGGCTCCTTCTTCATGCTCAATCTTGTGCTGGGTGTGCTGTCAGGGTAAGAAATCTCAGACAGTGTGAGCTCTTCTCAAATTCTGCTCTGCTCTTCTCAAATTTTTCAGGTCTACACTGGTGCATTGTCTGATTTGCTTATGAACTACAGTGTTCATGATAGTTTTGTGGATTTGATGTGAACTATACTGTTTGTGGATGTTATGTGTTTAAAAAAAATATTGTTTGTGTATTGTGTGATATCATTTTTTTATTAGCCTATGCAGAGGCAGATATCTTGGGTATACCACCACATATGATTAGATTAGATGAAAAATATTTTACAGGTACAATTATATATATATATATTCTTTTTATTTTTTTTTTTCATTATATTATCAGCAGAGCAATTTTAATAAAAACTGAGGGAAAAACAGCATCTTTTGCTTCCGTTAAAATACTTATTTTCAGATTTAAATTACATTATCTCAAGCATTGTTTAAAACAAGTTAATTAATGAGATGTACACACAATTCCTGAATTTCAGTATTTATTTTGCACACTCTTTATTAAAAACCCTCAAAATATTTCAAATCACCACATTTCTATTATCCACCGATAAAGTTATGTATGTGATTATGGAGTCCCACGCTTAACATGCAGAAAAAAAAGAGGTTTAATAGAATTAGTTCCCTCATTTTAATTTAGTACAACGTGGCCACAATTTAACTAAAATATGGGAATTAATTAAATAGTGGGAATGAATTGTTAATTCGGGGCCAAGATGTCGTTTTTTCCCTCCAAAAATCTCCAAAATAACTAGTGTGTATGTGCATTTTGTGTTCGTCCGTTGACAAGCATTTGTTTGCATGCACGTGTGTGTGATGCAGAGAGTTTGCCAAAGAAAGGGAGCGCGTGGAGAACAGGAGTGAGTTTCTTAAGCTGAAGCGTCAGCAGCAGATAGAGAGAGAGCTGAACGGATATCTGGAGTGGATCTGCAAAGCAGGTAAATGCCATAGAAAAAGCCATTTAATACTCCAGAGAGAAGCTAAAGCCAAGAATTCAGAGAGTAGCTTGTCTTTTTTGATACGGATGTCGTTACACTTGTGCGTCTCAGTATTGGAACGTGTTGATAACATACAAAATGTTTCATTAGGCTTCGTTTAAGCACTAGAAATTGTGCCCATTTCCATGACTTTTCCAGTGGTTTGATTTGAATCTTGTTTTGATTGTGTACAGAAGAAGTGATTTTGGCTGACGAGGACATTGATCCAGATGACCGGATGCCCTTTGACGGTATTCACGTGAACTCCTCCATCCTTCCTTCCTTTTCATCATCCTCTGCTCGTCTCTTTGCTCCCTCACTGGGACTAGGTGTTGATTTCCCATTGTAAAAGAAGAGAGAGATCAATGGCGTGTTGGCTTTGCTGAGGGGGTGATATTGTATACTTCTTGTCCATATGCACAGTTAATGTAGTGTTCATGACCACATTTACATGGGCCGTCAGTCTGTAGCTTACAGCAGACATGTGATAGACACTAGACTAACTAGTCGTCTTGTTTTCTGTTCATCTGTTTATCTGTTATGAATTAATATTTTAGGTTGTCAGAATCTGAATGTATATCTGTATGCAACTGTGGTCTGTTACACACAGGCTCGCGAAGGAGGCCTACCATCAAGAAGAGTAAAGCAGAACTGCTCGATGCAGAGGATGGCGATGGAGATATAGGTGCATTTGAGTTATATAAAAGCACACACAAATACACTTTCTTTTTTTTTTGGCTCAGGGTTAATAAATGGGGTTTTGCCATAAAAATTACCATAAAAAATATGTTGGTAGTTTTTTGTATTCTTTAAAAGACTATTTAAAAACCTTAGGATAGTATTGATAAAAAGTAACATGGTGTATATCATAGCACTGGGCTGTTATTAATACTTTGAATCGGTTTACTTTTTTTTTTATATATATATATATATATGTATGTATGTATGTATGTATGTGTGTGAGTATATGAATTATATACATTGTGCATTATTTTTACTTTATGATTGGTTTCATTTAAAATGTATTTAGACAAAATACTATCCAATTTAAATATCAGCCATTTATTGGTTATTGGGCATAACATTAAAATAATTAGAAGCTTATTTTATTGACATGAGTACTGATATTGGTGTTTGGTGTTTTTTTATGTGTTTTCTAATAATAATATATGCAGTGCCCCCAGTTTACTGGTTCACCATATATATATATATATTAGTTAAATGACCATGGTACTACCATCTTATACCAATTTTGTCCTTTCTGTTTTTTTTTTTTTAAAGAGACCATTGTTCACCTGAATAACACTGTTCCCCTGTTAACGTATTTTAATTGCTCTAGAGAGATTGATTAGTGTAATTCAATAAGTACATACTTATTTGGGCTCCAAAAGATTGATTTGCATTTATTTGTAAATTTAATATGTATTTTGATTTACAAAATATATTTTTAGCAGAACAATTTGAGTAAAAACTTTTGATAAATTTACCTGAATTTCAAAATGATCCCCCTAATTTTCAGATGTCATATTAAATAGGACATTTCAGTTTTAATTATATTTTATTGTATTTTTTTCTTGCCACTCTGCTTAACTGCTTCTTTTCTGACCGTCAGGTTCTCCGTTTGCACGGGGCAGTCTGAAGAGCTCGAAACTGGAGGGCTCTTCCTTCCATAAAAAGGAGCGTCGACTGAGATTCTTCATCAGGCACATAGTGAAGACACAAGCATTTTACTGGTCCGTGCTGTGTCTGGTAGGACTCAACACACTCTGTGTGGCTTCTGTGCACTACGACCAGCCCGAAAAGCTCTCCGACTTCCTCTGTAAGTCTGTCCATCTGACTGTTCTCTCTGATTAGTACAGTAGACCCACACATGCAGACTTTTCTATATTTTTTGGCGTGTTTTGTGGAAAAACAGAAGAAATGTGAGGATGTATTTTCTGTGTGGGTGTGCTCGAACCTGGGAAGTTTCTTTCATAGCATGTAGATGAGTGGAGAAATAATGATTTTTATTTTCCTGTTTATGGTTTCCTATTTTACTTTCTGAAGATTTTCCTATTTGACTCTCTGTTTCTCTTCTTGTATCTTTGTTTATTCATTAATTGTTATTTATTAAAGCAGACATAACACACAGTTTTGGCCAATATCATGTGAATCTTGAGTACCTATAGAGTAGTATTGCATCCTTCATACCTTTGAAGAGTCTTTAGGTTTATCGGATTTATAAAAAACAGTGTGAAAACAGTTAAGCTCCTGGAGGCCAGGCGTGGGCGGAGCTAATGAGTCACGTGCACGGCACGCAAAGCTTTTGCATAGCGATCGTCTGCAAGCTGACATCGAGATAAATAAAACAGGGACAAAACTTTATTGACTTAAATTAAATATGGCTAATGAATTAATGAATGAAGCACGTTGATGGGCATGCCCTTGCTCTCGCTCTGGTTGACGTGTGTGCACGCTCTTCCTGGATAAGTGACCATACAATGAATTCCACCCTTTATGATGTCATACTCAAAAACAACCTTCCGAAACGTTTCCCACCTTTTTTTTCAACGTGGAAATAAGCCTTTGGCCAAGACTTCTGGTTCATTACGAGAAGAATAACATGCAGTAAACAGTAAAACTGTTTGCACTACAAATAAAAGTGTGTTCATAATTAAGAAATGCGTTAAAATAATACGGTAAAACACACTCATATATTATCAAGCAGCAAAATGGAAGCTTGACCCATAGAATTTACAAATGGCTGCACCCACTCTTACGGGAAGAAAAAGGTGGACACAAACCCTGAAGGAGTGTCTTTGGCACAGAAATTCTCCATCATATGTCCGACTCCATTTTTTGAGACTTTGGTCATATTTAGCATGAGAATCCAACTCTTCAGCAGTGTAAATATGTCCGAATGCATGAAATAGCATTAGACATTCCCTTTGAGTAATACCCTCAATTGTATTACATTTTGGACACTTAAACAAAATATCTGAATGTATAGCATTTTCAATCAGTATGACAACCATTACCTTTCCTAATCATAGCATTAAACAGCATATACAGTTTGAACTGTATCTCTGTCATTTGAAATCAACAAGTTTCTTGCTTTTAAAAAGTGTGTTTGTGCAATACATATATTTAAAGTAAATACCCCCCCCCCCCCCCCCCTTATAATGGATATACATTTACGTATTTTAAAATGTGGCTGCACAAATGGTTTTCTTTCTTTTCTTTGTATCTTTAACCTTTGCAAACGCTCTTTGTCTTTGTCTGTTTCCCTCTCTCTCCTCAATCCAGACTTTGCTGAGTTCATCTTCCTGGGGATCTTTATGTCAGAGATGTGTATCAAGATGTATGGGCTGGGGACCCAACCTTATTTTCACTCCTCCTTCAACTGTTTTGACTGCATTGTGAGTTTCTCTCATCCGTCCTTCTCCTTTTACTAAATCCAAAACAAAACAAAAAACATTTGAAGGAAACCAAAACATTATACCAGCCGTTGATTGCTCTTTCAGGACTTAATGTTGATGTATTTACTGAAGTTGTTTGTATAACTTGTAATTCACTGCACTACATCAGTATTGCAGTGTTTTGGATGTTTTAATAAATTAAGATTTCATGTTCCTGTGGCTCAGTGCTAGAGCATTGCGTTAGCAGCACAAAATGTTGTGGGTTCAATTCCCAGGGAACACACATACTGACAAAAAAAATGATGTCCTGAATGCACTGTAAGTCGCTTTGGAAAAAAGCATCTGCTAAATGCATAAATGTAAATCTAAATGTAAATGTGAGAGCTGTGAGAATCAGATATTGCTTAGTGTTTGACGTTGGGTATGGGGTTTTTGTTTTGTGGCTTGCTGTTACTGAATGAGCTTTAAATGTGTGTTTTATGTATGTGTGTGTGATAGGTAATTTGTGGCAGCATTTTCGAGGTGCTCTGGTCTATGATCCAGCCAGGAACTTCGTTTGGGATCAGTGTGTTACGAGCTCTCAGGTTACTGAGGATCTTCAAAGTGACCAAGTGAGTCTCTCATGTCTCGAGTCCTGTGTCTTTCTTTCTGTCTCACTCTTTAGCCCTTTGAACTGTTTTAAGAAGGACTAAGCATTTTAAATGTCCTCTTTTCCCATTTTCAGGTATTGGGCGTCTCTGAGGAACCTGGTGGTGTCTTTGTTGAACTCCATGAAATCCATTATCAGTTTACTCTTCCTCCTTTTCCTCTTCGTTTTGGTCTTTGCTCTGCTGGGCATGCAGCTTTTTGGAGGACAGTCAGTATAACACTACAATACACATAATAACAGAAAAAAAAATATTTATTTATTTATTTATTTTCATGAGTCACCAGAGTCAGTACAGGCCGTAAACAATGCATGGGATGGAAATACTCTGTGTAAAAATAATATAACCACAATTTCTTCTCTTCAGGTTTAATTTTGAATCTGGCACACCACCTACAAACTTTGATACCTTTCCTGCAGCAATAATGACAGTATTTCAGGTTAGTAAATGTGCCCATCAAACAGTGTGCAATCATTCTGTGTGTTTTCCATGGCTTTGTGATTATGGACCTTCTCTCTGCACCTTAGATCCTGACGGGTGAAGACTGGAACATGGTCATGTATGATGGGATCGAGTCTCAGGGTGGAGTCAAAAAGGGCATGGTCTTCTCAGTCTTCTTCATTGTTCTTACACTCTTCGGCAACTGTATCCAAACAAAAATAATTGCATGCTGATGTGCTGTTTCGTTTAATTTTCACATACCCCAGTGAAGCATTAATATGATGTTCCTTAACCCTTCTGTGAACAGACACTTTGCTCAATGTGTTCTTGGCCATCGCTGTGGACAATCTGGCCAATGCACAAGAGCTGACCAAGGTAAACACACTTTTTGGATAATGGATCAGGGGTTAAAAACAAACAAATAAATAAATAAAGTAACATTCAGTAAAAAAAGAAACACTTGATTTACACATGATCAAGTAAAATTTTATATTAAAAGAAACAGACTTGGATCCGTCAATTTACAAAACTACATGTGGGGTGCTTGGGCTTGTTTTGACATTTCTGAGGGAAAATTTGTGTTGAATCTCTAATAAATAGTTATGTACATGTTATGTCAATTAAATAATTATCTTTATTATTTTCTTATGGTGGTTGCATTAACTCACTAGGCACTAGTATGAGAACTCTCAATGACCATGTTTCTCATTTTCTCTGTCAGACTGTTTATCCTTCACACTCCTACATACCAGCATGCATCACAGTTTAACCAATATGCATCATGTTTCTCTCCATGTATAGGATGAACAGGCGGAAGAGAAAGCAGCCAATAAGAAAATGGCTCTTCAGGCGGCCAAGGAAGTAGCAGAGGTCAGCCCACTGTCTGCAGCCAACCTCTCCATTGCTGCGTGAGTCTCTCTCTCTCATATCTTTCTCTTTGTCCTGCTGCCACATTTTCTCTCCCACAATTTCTTTGTCTTCCTTTAATGTTTGTTTTTATGTGTTCAGACTATGTGTTGCTCTTGTATCAGCCAAATAAACATAGGGCTCAATAAAAAAACAAGATTAAAAAATACAGAATTTATTTGAAATTGAAATGTTTTGTAACAATGTAAATGTCTGTCACTTTTGATCAATTCAATGTGTCCTTGCTGAATTAACGTATTAATTTATTTCCAAAATAAATAAATAAATACAATTCTTACTGACCCCAAACATAAACTGTAAGTCACAAAGACCCACGTTTTTCCCCCCTTTTTCCAACTATTTGTAGAAAATCCAAAAGGAATCAGAACCCATGTTTTTAAAGTTCATATTATCTAAAAATGTTACTCACAAATTGTAGATCCAGTTTAGGTTGGTTAGTGCATTTTGGAACATATAGTTGCTGGATTATTAGCCTTTTTTTAACATGGTTAGCCAGCAAAAAAAAAAAAAAAAAAATTGTACTATGTTCCAAAACATAGAGAGCAGTTTAAAGAAACACCTTTTTTCAGTGATGTTTGGTGCTATATAATTATAATGGTGTGTTTCCAGTCCATCAACCAGCTTATCTGTGATCTTCTCACAGTTATATACACACAACTTGCATGCAGAGGCACAGACCGATCGAGGATGATTTCGGTTTGTCAGTGTGCCAATGCATCCCAAGTATTTGTCAGGAAAAGAAGAGAGAATCGTGAGAGAATATGTGTGTATTATTGAGGTTGAGCTTGTGAAGGAGGGAGAAGAGCAAAGAGATGTTCTGTGTTTCTCACATGCTGTTTTCCTCCTCAGCGTGACAGTAAGCTCTGAGCGTCTTGATGCAACAGAACACTTTCTGGACTGGTATTTATTCATTTATACTCTTTCTGTTCTTTCGAAATGCCTCTCTGTTTGCCCCACGCCTCCCACTCTTCTCCCATCAGCCTTTTCGACATATGCATTTCCTCCTCGGTTCTCTGTGCTGCTCCCCGCTCTGTTCTCCAGACCGCTGGGTGGGATGGAACGGGTTTATCACTCCTCGTCTCTTCTTCTCTCTTCATCCTGCTACTCATCACCTGCTGTTCTCCTCTTATCTCGTTTACGTTCTCTCTTTCACATGCTTTGCTCCAAGGGTTGGGCGCCTGTGATGTGTTCACTCTCAGAATTATTATAGTTATCTTCTTTCTGTGTGTGTTCTTTGAGTAAGTTTGATCCAAGTTGTGCAATCATCCTCTTTAACAAATGGTAGCTGGTAGCTTGTAGGTGGGCATTTTCACCCTGCGGTAGCTGCAGCAAACTCACTTTTCCCTCTTGGTGATTTCTAATCTCAGATCTACTGTAAATGTATCTCTGTCTGTCTTTCTCTCTTTTCTGCAGTAAGGAGCAACAGACGAACCACAAAGGTTGTAAGTCGGTATGGGAGCAGCGCACTACTGAGTTGAGACGGCAGACCCTGGTGAACAGCAGAGAGGCTCTTTACAATGAGTTGGACGCCGAAGAACGCTGGAAGGTAATAGGAATTGGCGGAGAAAGACATTCTTGGTCAAAGAGGATGGATTTAAATATCAGTTAGCTGATAAAAAGTTCTTATTGCTTCGGTCAATATTGAATATTTCATTTTACTTTTCCACAATTTTTACATTTTGATTTGCCATCATCTAACGTTCGCATAAAGTGAGTATTTAGCACAAATAATTGAATAACACTGTTAAATGTAATCCCAAAATCTCATAATCTCAAAATGAATATCCCATTATTTGTTTATTCACTTTTATGATTGGTTTCATTTAAAATATACTTAGACAAAATACTATCAAATTTAAATACAGCTTCTACAGCCATTATTTCCTCGTCCCAAAGAAGGATGGTGGTCTAAGACCCATTCTCGATCTCAGACATCTGAATCGCACCCTTACGAAACGGCCGTTCAGGATGTTTACATCGAAGCAGATCCTCTCACAAATATGCCCAGGGGGCTGGTTATTTTCGCTGGATCTGAAAACTGCTTACTTTCACATCCAGTTAGCCCCCCACCACAGGCGGTTCTTGAGATTCGCCTTCGAGGGAGTGGCTAGTCAATACACGGTCCTCACCTTTGGGGCTGTCCCTGGCTCCCCGCACTTTTATGAAGTTCATGGATGTGGCTCTTTCCCCGCTGAGACAGATGGGAATCTGCATCCTGAATTACCTCAACAAATTTTGGCCCAGTCGGAGGACGAGCTTCTATCTCAAAGATCCGTGCTCCACAGCCACTTAGAGTGCCTAGGATTCAGGGTCAAGAGGGCACTGTCCCCCAGCCAACACATTTCGTTCCTGGGAACAGTTATCGACTCAGCCCGAAGGAAGGTGGTAGTCATGCCAGAACGTGCACTTTTATGTCGGACCTGAGGGGGCATCACATCTTAGTCCGCCCTGACAGTATGATGGTGGTGTCCTATATAAATCGCCAGGGCGAAACCGTCCACCGTCTACGAGATGCATCTATGCCCTTAAGTGGTCTGTCTTCTCCGCCTGGTGTACTACCCGCGGTGCAGACCCAGTTTTATGTGATATATCATTGATATTGTCCTTCCTTCAAGAGCTGTTGGAAAAGGGTCGCACCACTTCCACGCTCAAGGTCTATGTAGCAGCTATAGCAGCCTCACGCTCTATAGATGGCCAATCAGTGGGCACGAACAACCTGGTTGTCTAGGAGGCTCAATCCGCCCCGCCCTATCACCGTCCCGACATTTGAGCTGCTACAGTCTGTTGACCTTCGTCCCGTGATGCTTACGACTGCTCTGCTACTAGCACTAGCATCTGTAAAACATATGGGAGATCTGAAGGCGCTATCAGTAAGCCCCTCTTGACTCGAATTCGGGCCTAACGATTCTATAATCGTCCTGGAACCAAGGCATGGCTACATACCTAAAGTGCTCTCGACTCCATTCAGAAGGCAAGTGATAACTCTTTCGGCACTTCCTCCTTCGGAGCAAGACCAGGGGCTGAATCTGCTCTGCCCTGTCAGGGCGTTGAGAATTTATAATGAGCGTTCCGCCCCTTTTATGCAGTCAGACAGCTCTCTGTATGCTTTGGCGGCCACACCAAAGGGTCTCCGGTCACAAAGCAGAGACTATCCAGATGGATAATTGATGCTATTGCGCTAGCATACTCCTCTTTGGGCCAACAATGCCCCATGAGAGTAAGAGCCCACTCGACTAGAGGCATCGCCTCGTCCTGGGTGTGGTCTAGCGGTGTGTCCATTGCAGAGATATGTGTTGTGGCCGGCTGGTCCTCGCCGTCCACATTTGCCAGGTTTTATAATATGGAAGTTCCGGCCTTACAGGCCCGGGTCCTTTCTGCATAATGGGCTCACTCTTGTCATATGACAAATCAGTATGGGCGTTTGCCTTCTTGTACGCTCTTGGCCCTCAATAGAGCTCCGAGGCTGTAAAGACTTATTTGGGACGATTACTCAAGGCCGGGTCGACCTCTATGAGTTTGACCCTATTACCTTCTGTAGGGCTTCCCTGTACAATACTTGGTTCCTCTGGGCCCCTCTTGGTGCCTAAGGCAAGTTCAAGTGTTGGTCGTTCCCCTAGCATAGACATGGCGGGATTATACTGGTTCTCCTAGCGTCTTAAATAAGATGCAGTACGAAATGTAGTATCGATAGGGAACGTACTCTGTTACTAACGTAACCTCGGTTCCCTGAGATAGGGAATGAGTACTGCGTACTTTGCCGTGCTATGCGGCTGCACTACTCAGTCGTCGCTTCAGTCGAAGTAACCTGAGAAGCCTTGGCGAATACCCGCATTATATCGCCAGATGCCCCGCCCATTCTGACGGGCTTTGTCGCGCTTGCCAGCCATAGGCTGTGCAGCTCCGCTGCCGAGCCATTGGTTCATTTTCAGCGCACTGCACAAACCAATGGCCGTAAAGTTACACTGCGTTATTAAAAAAAAAGCTTCAGTATCGGAGAAAAAGGAGTTTCCCCTAGTGTCCCCAGAGATGGCAACAAAGAGGCAAAACTTCTGGACTCCAGCTTTAATATTTGTCTTGAATTAAGTTCTTATTTGATTGACAAATGTGTGGCCGTTTGTTTCGTTTTATCATGCCTCTAGGTGTCATACTCCCGTCACATTCGTCCCGATATGAAGACACATCTGGACCGGCCATTGGTCGTGGACCCTCAGGAGAACCGCAATAACAATACCAACAAAACTCGTCTGGGTGACGGTCAGCCCCAGCGCACTCATCAGCTCCTGCACAAACAGCCCAACTTCAATGAGGGGGAGAGTGGAGGAGGAGGTGGAGGGTCTGAGCCCTGGACACCGTTGGAAAGGGGGGACTCCACAGGATCTCGTCGGAGTCTTTTAGGCTCCGAGAACCATGGGGAGGGTAGAGATTCTCACCGCAGGCATCAGCATGGAGAGCGCTGCAGCCAGGCACGCCAACACCATAAAGCCGCAAAGGATGAGGGAGAGAGCAGAGGGAGGAGACACAAGAGTAAAGCCAGGGAAAGAGGACCTGAGTGTGAGCATGCAGATGGAGGAGAGCGGAAACACAGACATCATCGCCATGAGGGCGAAGGAAGAAAAGAGAGAGGGGTGCGACGCCGTACCAGGAAGTGAGTTTAGTCAAAATCAATCTATATAATTTTTTTTATATACATATATATATAAAATATACAGTGTATATATATATATATATATATATATATATATATACACTCACCAGCCACTTTATTAGGTACACCTGTTCGATTGCTTTGTAACACAAATGGCTAATCAGCCAATCACATGGCAGCAACTCAATGCATGTAGGCATCTATATTAGAGGTCGACCGATATTGAATTTTACCGATACCGATAGCTAGGTTTGACCATACTTGCCGATAACCGATTAATTAACCGATAGTTGTAAAACTTGTGAAACATGAGAAACGTAACTAGTCCTGTTAAAGAACTGCAAGAGATTCAAATGTAACATGGTTCATTTCTAGTTCTAGTTCTATTTTAATATTCAAAGATAAGAAGCCTCAAATTATAATGGCGAAAGCAGAGCTGGTGTGCATGGTGTCCAGTGAGTCGGCTCCTCCTGGCTTCATAAAGCATGCCCACTTCACTGAAGACCCTTTCACTAGGCACAGTGGATGGTGGGGGGCACAGGGATTTATTTGCTAGATGTGCAAGTGTTTTAAATCTTGTTTAATTTTTCTGCCACCACTGCAGAGGCATGTCACTTTTTTTCAATGACAGGCTCTGACAAATAGCACTCAAGCTCAGTCTCAAAGCTGTACATCCCGTGAGACACAGCTGTGGCACCAAGGACCCTGGCATACATTTTCATGAATAAAATAGCTTTTAGATACTGGATTGCTACATTATAAAGAGGGGGTAAAATGACTGTTTAAATAACTAAACTCAAATTGTCATTGTTTGTAATGACGCGCAGATGCAGGCAGGCTAATTCACACACGCAACGGTCACCTCTCTCTCTCTCTCTCTCTCTCTCTCTCTCTATTTCATCTCTGACTGAAGCGGGCAGAATGCTAGAGCTAATGAACTTCGCATCAGGTGGTCCTTGCCTTCACGTCGTGCATTAAAATAGTTTATTTCACAACGAGAACAGGTTGGCTAGCCGTGCATTATCCCATATGTATACTCTTTAACTGCTATTTTTACGGCAGTATTTAAATGACGCCCAGGTCATTTTTGGAGCACCCAAAATGGTCCCACACTATCTACTTCAGACATTCTCTGGTGGAAATAAAGGATCGCTGTTTGGTTCCTCTGTCACGGTTAATCTAGTGTGTGTAGTAGCCTCCGTGTCTCTGATAAGCACAGCATTTCAAACTGGTGTGGTGTGTGTGTGTGTGTGTGTGTGTGTGCGATCGTGCGTGTCTGTGTCTGTGTGCGTGTCTGTGTGTGTGTATGTAGATGTTTATATGCATATTACTAATAAAAATTAAGTTTTGATATATTTACGGTAGGAAATTACAAAATATCTTCATGGAACATGTTCCTTACTTAATATCCTAATGATTTTTGGCATAAATGAAAAATCGATAATTGTGATCCATGCAATGTATTATTGGCTTTTGGCTTTTTTCAAGTAGCACAATACCTGTGCTACTTGAAACTGCTTTTGTGGGTCCAGGGTCATATATAATATAACTCATATATAATATACATCTTTTTGTTCAAAATTTACAAAACATTTCACAATCATGGCAACCTGAGACTTTTGATCGGTATTATTCTACTTATTTTTAAGTGACAATATTTTAATTTGCACACTAAAGAGCATTCCTAAGGGTTCCTAAGAAGCATGTTTTAAATTTCTAATCTTGCTGTCTTCTTTCTCCAGGGAGGGTCATGGAAGTGGCCCCACTCTCTCCACCACCCGTCCCATTCAGAAGACTCTGTCCAGGCAGGACAGTCAGTACAGTGAGGACATGGACAATGCCATGAACAACAAGCTTGCCACCCAGCCACATAGTAACTCCACTCCTCATGATAGTCTGCTCAATCTGGCCAACAGTGCCCACACTGCCGGCCTGGCACTTACTGGCACAGAGAGCAGCCTCATTCTCACCAACCCTTCCTCTACCACTACTAATGTTACCAGCACTGGTCACCTGGGCATGAACCCCGATTACACTGCCGTGGACATTCCCCCGATGTTCCCCTCCAGTAACGCCATCCTACAGGGTGAGAGAAAGAGCTAAAGAGAATAACTGACCTTTTTTATTTATTGTCTTAATCATCTGTCTTACCATGTTGTTTACCTTCCTCACGTCTCCACAGTCAATAAGAATGCAAACACAGAGCCCCTGCCCAAGAAGGAGGACACGAAGGGTGACGATGATGATGATGTGAAAGATGATGGGGGGCCTAAACCCATGCCACCCTACTCCTCAATGTTCATTCTTAGTACCACCAACCCGTGAGTGCATCTCTGTGAAATCTCTGTGAAACTTGCTAATTTACTGCCAGTCCTGTTACTGTGACTCTGCAGTTGGTCAATATTAAAATTGCATTACCTATAATAATAATAATATTAATCATATCTGGTATATAATGACCACTTTTTAAAGTTCAATCATTTCCCATGGATAAAATCATGTCCTGTCCTGCTTATTTCCTAGTATATTTATTATCCTGTTTCATTTGGGAATTTCTCCAACTCTCTAATTATTGAATTAAAATAGGGTGCAAACACACTTTCATTTTGACATTAAACAAAACTGACTAGAGTCACCTGCTTTCGCCTCTGAATGTTTATATTCAATTAAACAAGCTTTCTTTTAAAAGAAGTGGTTGTTTTTGTTATTAACAGGTCTTTTTATGAACTTCCATTGTAGATTTCGGAGGTTATGCCACTATATCGTCACGCTCAGTTATTTTGAGATGTGTATTCTGCTGGTCATTGCAATGAGCAGTATTTCCCTGGCCGCTGAAGACCCTGTCTGGCCTGATTCTCCCCGCAACAATGTGAGACAGTCCCACATCTCAACATCCTCTTTTATGTCTCTGTAGTTCAGTTTATTTTTGTCTACTGGACTAGCAACTATTTCATCTATCTTTCCATCTGTGCATCTAATCATTACCTAATTTAATAGTTTACTTCTTCATTTTCATCTGTCATATTGGTTCGTCATAAATTTCGTAATTTATTGCTAACATTGTGTCCCTCTTTTGTGCTTGCAGGTCCTGCGGTACTTTGACTATGTGTTCACTGGTGTGTTCACCTTTGAGATGCTCATTAAGGTACATATCTATCCTGCACAGCTGTCTGGGCTATGATGGTGCTTCACCCTTCAACACATTATACTTATGTATTTTGAACTTAAAGAGTTGTTTATTGGTCTCCATTTTATGTCATGCAATAATCTGAAGTAATATAGGGTTCATATTAATTTCAAGTTCATATAGTTGCACATGATTTTGAAAACCCCAGAAATGGGGATAGTCAGGGCAGTCATGGCCTAATGGTTAGAGACTCAGACTTGTAACCGGAAGGTTGCAGCTTCGAGTCTCAGGAATTGTAGGTGGGTGAGTGAGAGTACAGCGCTCTCTCTCCACCCCCAATACAACGACTGAGGTGAGACCCTTGAGCAAGACACCGAGCCCCCAACTACTCCCCGGACGCCGCAGCAATATGGCTGCCCACTGCTCCGGGTGTGTGTTCATGCTGTGTGTGTTTTCACTAATGTGTGTGTGCACTTGGATGGTTTACATGCAGAGCACAAATTCCCGATATGGGTCACCATACTTGGCCACACGTCAGCTCATTTTCACTTTCAAATGTCTGGGAATTTTTAAATAGTGATTCCTGGAAATATCATAAAAATTAATTACAATATAAGGTATGGGATTCATGATTTTAATAATTTATTTCTTATTTCAAAAGAATGCTTTATATTCATTAAATAATCCTGAATATACTATATATATATATATATATTTCTTGAACAGCAAATCAGCATATTTTAATGATTTCTGGAGGAGACTGAAGACTGGAGCAATGGCTGCTGAAGATTACCTTTGCCATCACAGAAATAAATAAAATTGTACTTATATATTTAAATAGAAAACAGTTATTTTAAATTGTAATAACATTATACTGTATTTTTGATCAAATAAATGCAGTCTTGTTGAGCAGAAGAGACTGCTTTAAAAGACCCCAAACTTCTGAATAGCAGTGCACTTACTATATATTTCTCTCTCTGTTTCAGATGGTAGATTTAGGTCTTTTCCTGCATCAAGGCTCATATTTCCGTGACTTGTGGAACATCCTGGACTTTATAGTGGTTAGCGGTGCCCTCGTGGCGTTCGCCTTCACGTAAGTGTCATCAAGGCCCCAGCGCTCATGCCTCACCCCACTCTTGCTGCCTCTCCTCGTCCTTTCCCCTCTTGCTCCCTACAGGTTAAACGCCTGTGCAGTTGGCACCCTAGAGCGCCAGCCTGCTACCCATACAACCCAGCTCTCTCTCTCTCTCTCTCTCTCTCTATCTCTATCTCTCTCTCTCTCTCTCTCTCTCTCTCTCTCTCTCTCTCTCTCTATCTCTATCTCTCTTTCTTTTCTCTCTCTCCATTTCTCTGCCTTTCTCTCCTTCCCCAACTCATTTCTGTGCATTCGGCATATCTTGACCCTATCTCTTTCTCTCCTCATCCCCCCCCCCACACACATTAAGCCCCACATCTCCTTTTGGTAATTTTTTCACCAAATATCCCCTCCCTGTCCCATCATGCACAACATTTTGCCCAGTGCCTACCCAGTGGGCGAGCTTGGGCTCATTTCCATGAGGGTGATGACCCTACCTGGGCACCTTTAACCCTTTAGTGCCCAGGACTCTTTGGAGCATCCAGCCACACTCACGTCAGGTATTTCTACACTCCATTTTTACGCCACATATCTGGAGCCAACAATGAAAAAAACGGACAAAAAGAAGAAAAAAACGAGAAAGCAAGGGAAAAACATTTAAGAGACCATATGCTACACATTTGTACCATTGATAGTCTATGTTATAGTTAGTTAGTTATATAGTTAGTTATATAGTTAGTTAGTTATATACCTCTATATTTAGGATGTATTTACATAAATGACCCCTCTTATGATTGGCTGACCTCTTTGCATGTGAAATGAGTTATAATGCTTATTCGTGTGATGAGGGTTTATAGTTGGGCCCAGTGTAGTATGTTTTCTGTCACAATCCATGCTGAAATTAACCGCTTAAATTGTTAAGATTAAACTGAAATGATCAGGAATAAACTACTACAAATAAAGGCAGGAACAAATAGAAGGGATTTATGATTGGCGGTCAGGATAGCTGACAAGAGGAATAAAGGAAAATGACTGTTTCAGGTTGTGTATCTGATCGCAGCGGAAGCATACAACCCAGCTACTGGACTGAGAGAGTTGCTAATATGAGGGAGAGGTCAGAAAGGTGCATCTGCCAATCTGAAACTGGAAACAAATGCATGTAAAAGCTATTTTCCAGACTTGGTAAAGAGCATGAGAACAGATTCTGGGAATAGACATGTCAGATGACCTGAATGAAAGCATGAATGGAAGAAATATGAACCCAGATCAATTATTGTTCTTCCTGAAATACCAGAATCTGAATGCTTTGAAATGGTAATATTATATGGTTCTGTCTATGTGTTTGTGTTCATCCTCCTTGGTCCCTGAACAACTATAAATGTGATGGCACACATTTTCTTTTCCACAAAAAAAGTGTTTTAGACTAGGTGGACAAACACACCACATATGACATGTACCATGCATACAAAATGTGAATGGCTGTCAGATTTATATTAAGAAAGACCTGTTCACACAAGTCTGACACAATTAAATGTGAAAGTGTAAAATAGCAGCAAATAATTTTGCACTACAGTGGTGTTCATGCAGAAGCTGATGCTGCAATTCACATTTTTATCGAATGTATTTTTTGGCATCTGAACACAAAGTACAATATTTCAGACTTTGTGTGGAGTAGTTTATAAAGATGTAACATTTTGTTTTAAAAAAAATGTTTTTATGCCACATTTTAAGACCTAATGGCTATATTTTTTATAATATATACAATATTTCTAAAAATCAAATTTGAGTTATAAGGCATAAAACAGTAGAAACAATAACATTTAAGGAAAAAATATAAGTAACATTGTTTGAGGGGATAAATCGAGCTTGCAAACTGCACTGATTATCTTTCCCAGCATGATTTTCTTAAAGAAACTGCCTTGAATCCTTTCCTCTACCACCAACCCCACTTTCATTTGCACCCACGTCTTTAGCTCCTGCATGAAAAAGTTTATTAGGCAATTCATAAAGAGGCATTTGGATGTGCCTGCCTGTCCCAAAAACACTATCCTCTTTGTTATCATGGCTAGATTCTCCAGTTTTCCTTTCTCTCCCTCTCTCTCTCTCTGCACACAGCGATAGTGCGCTCAGAACGGCAGGCGCTCTGGGGTGACTGGCGCTCCCTGGCTGTGAGCGTGGGAACAGTTCTCATATCTCTGCTGTCTCTCACAGAGTCTGTTTTTAACCTTTTACTCAATTTCAGGGAGTGACTCATATCTGTGTGTATGTATCTGTGCATGTTTATTTAGTATTTTGTGTACAGAGTCTCAAATTAGCACTTACATAGCATCAAATGCAAGTTTAAAGAGGCTTTGGCGAGTAAATGAATGTGTAAATGAATGTAACGTAATTTCGTGACCACCACAGAAAATAGTCAGATATTACTGAAGAGGTCTTTTTATTTTATTTTGTCATAGGGACAAATACACAATGTGTCTTGGTAAATAATGTGAAATACAATATTTTGACTGGGAATAAAAGTCTATATTTATGATAAGTTATCCTCAATTTGCCAGCCAAGGCAGGTGTGGCAAAAAGTTAATTTTGGACTCTGTTTGTATATGTGTATTTTTGTATTTGTATTTCAATTGTTTTAAGTGTTCACACTAGATTAGGTGTCCACATATAAACCAAACTAGGAGCTCTGCCATTATTTTGTGATTGTATTCTCTGTCTCATGTTGATATTTTTCCTGCTTCAAAAACCCCATTCTTTCCCTGTGCCTTTTTCTGTCTCTGTGTGTGTTTTGTGTCTTTGTATGTGTCTCTGGTTCTGTCTGTCTCTATCTTCCTGTCTCTGATCATCTCTCAACACCTACAGCGGAGGAGGCGGTGGGGAAGGAGAGGGGTAATGTCTCTTTCTTTCTCCCTTCCCCCTCTGTTTGCTCTTATTGCCTGTCCTTCTCATCACACGCCTGTCCTCTCCTTCTATAGACTGATCTGTCTGTCTGATTGTCCGTCCAAACGTCCCTCACACATAGGACACAAGCCAAGGGCAAGGTCATGTCATTCTTTAGCTAGCTGAAGTAACTCAATCTTACAGCTAATCAACTCTTGGTACATTCTACAGTATGTGGACACCTAAATGTGTTAACATACGTGTTTGTGTCTATGTGTACGTGTTTGTCTCTTTGTTTCTGTGTCGGGCCTTCAAATACAATTTCTCTAAAATGTGCAATAAGTGTGGTATGACTGATTTACAGCAGGTAAAATGGTCATGCATACTTGAGTCTCTAGTAAGTGCGTTAATTATTTTGGAAAGGCAGCTTTTAAATATATTTATTTAAATGTCATTTAACTTCTTTTACAGTAAAATAAAAAAAGTTATTTGTTGGCATGTTCTGAACGTGTAATGGGACATTAAGTTTATCACGTCTTCGTTATGTCTTTTAATAACACAATTCATTATTTTGAATATTTATTATTCAATATGTGGTGTAAAGTGGAGGAAACCAATAAATAGTTAAAATCCTGTTTTAATTAAAATGTATATTTTTATATAAAATTTGATTGGTAGTATGTATGCATAGGTAAACCAGTATACACTTGATTATTGGAAAATTAGTTGTTATTGTAATTGTTTTTAATATTTTAAATAACAATATTACATTTATTTTTATACAGATTATACATAGTTAGATATAGTAATTTATGATATATATATTATAGGAATAAATGATATATATTATTTACAGACATGTGAGATACTACTTTAAAATATAATTTTAATTTAATTTAAATACAAGGTACATTTCAGGGGATATTATATAATTGTACAATTATTGTAAATGTATTAATGTATTTAATTACATGTTTAGTATATTACATTTACATGTTTATATTTATTTATTTTTATGTAAAGGTTTTGATAGATAGTGCACTTCATCACATGACTGGACACAGGTGGTCCTTTCATAGAATAATCTGGACATGATCAAAATCAACAGATTAGACTGATACACTTGCAGAATGATTTCATAGCAGCACAGAGGAAATGTCAGGCGATTCTCTATATACAGATCACTTTTGCAGAGCTGCCCATGTAAAGCAGCGAAACAAGACAACGCAGAATGCATTAGGACCTATTAGGGCTGGACAGGGTCTTTGCCCAGAAAGATAACACCATAATGGGATTACAGACAATCAGACTGCTCACCTCCTAGAAGGGCACTGTCCAATTGAGATGTGTATCACCAACACAAGATCCAATTAGGCAGTCTATTAATTGCGGCAAAAAGTCAGCTGAGAGAGAAAGTGAGAGAGAAACTGCATAACTACAAAGTTCAAAGAAACAGATGCCAGTATGCACTTCCCTATGCTGACATATAGAGTCAGAAAGCTGGGTAACAAATACATAACATATTGGTTAAAACCTTGTGAATCAGGTTTTCGAGCAACTTAAACATTTCCTGATGTGAGCCTGTGAACTGCTTGATCTGACAGACTTGAGCCTGCTGGGAGTCTGTTTTTATTTGTATTTTTTGTGCTGAGTGCTGGATTCGGTCTTAATAAATTGGAGTGAATCAAGGTTTTTGCAGATAAAAGTACCATGTAGAATAAATCTGTATGAATCACAGACTCCAGCAGAGATTCGGGTCTCCATTGCCCTGCAGGTGAAGTGCCATGTGACATACTGCCGTATGCCACGTGACTGTATGAGCTCTAAAGCACTGTATCATGAGATCATGATGAACAAGGAGGCATGGCAACTAACTCCAGAAGCTGTCACCACAGCGATGAAGTCACATGCAATATGGCAATGCATGTTTAACTACTACTCCCATAGATTTAGATTTGTGTGAAAGTGTGCATATGTGTTTGTTAGCAAGTCTCAGCCTCAGACGACATGCCTACAGATCACCCACAGTCTGTTCGCTGACTATCTGTGCTTATTGTACTCTAAAAAAGCAAGTTCGGCCTGAAATTGATAGTCAAATCTTTTTCTGTTTGAGATTTGTTTGAGCCTGAAACATACATTCCACATTGTTTTCTGGGTTTTGTCTGTAAGTATAAAAAGTAGATGCATTTTCCGCTAATTGTCTGCTCAATGCGACTGTTGTGCTGCTATTTGAATTAAGTTTCAATGACAGTTTATTGCTATATAGAGTCCCCTTCAGTTTTTTTCAACAGCTTTGGTTCTGGTAGTATTTATCTCATTCATTTTTTTTCCATAGGAGGTTTTAAAAAGTCTTTATTAAAGAGTTATAAGTCATGACCCAAACCAATCACCTATGAGTTGAATCACAACATAAAAGTTCTTGTACGGCTTTCATGAGGGAAAAACAACAGACAAATATAAAACTATTAAAAACCATTGAAAAGATGTTGATGGTAAATATTGCAAAATATGCATACATATATTTAAGTAGTTTAAGTTTAGGAAGATGGATTCGATGTCTTTTGCAGTAATGCATGGGAGTTGGCAAGCTCTAACGTGTTCTTTTGGTGCTATTTGCTTACATTTCCCAAGGTTATTATTTAACAAAATAAATTTCATTATATGGGCTTCAGTATAATAATCAAGCATAAAACAACCTCGTAGCTAACAGTAGGTCTGTTTGCAAAGGATTATAAGTTACTTTTTATGATCAATTCCACTATGGAGAATTAAAAAAGAAATTCTGGAACCTGACTGTTGTACTCCATTTTGGTTAAATTTATTTAAAAAATCCCTGCCCTTAAACATCACATAAAATCAAAACTGACTGTGGTTGATCATCTTACATGTCAGTCAGGCGGTCACTTCCTGCCCCATAGAATAAGCTGCGAGGAGGACCAGACGTTTTGCTGCAAATCAAAAGTCTGGTTATATAAGACTAAATGTTCTGCTGGGGTAGCTTATATATTGTTAAGTGTTTTGTAAATTATATAAATGGGTAAGAGAACACAGATGTATGGGTGTGTGGATGTGTAATAATTCACAAGCTTGCATCCTTATTTCTCTCTTTTTACAGTATGTGTCTCATATTAATGTATTTCTTCCTTCAAACTCCCTTTCTCCCCCGTGTCTTGTGTGTGTGTGTGTGTGTGTGTGTCTGATTCCTTTCTCATCTCTTCAACTGCTCACACATACAGCGGAGGCAGCGGGTAATGTCTCTCTCTCTCTCTCTTTCTCTCTCTTTTCCACCCTCTTTTGCTCTTAATGCTTGTTCTGGCAATTACACAGCTTTCTTCTCTTTCTTTTTTGGATTTGTCTCTGTCTGTCTACAAGTCACCCATCTCCTTCTATCACTCTGTCACCATTGCTGTGTTAACCACCCGTGGATGATCATTCAGTCCACGTAGTCCTGATAGGGGGGTTTGAGAGGTCCCTCACCTCTGCACCCGTCACTCTAACAGCACTTCTCTGATAGACGCTTGTTTATGCTTGACAGTGTGTAACCACATCTGCTGAGAGCGCAGGATCTAGAGCGCTGCCCTCTGTCCTTGCCACTGAGACAGAAGAGGAGAAGAGAGGACAGGGAAGGCAATAAAGATGCAAAATATATGGAGAGAAAGATAAATATATCTATAATGTATTCAGAGAGGTCCAAAAGTGTGGAAACTTTTTGTATTATTATTATTTAAATGAGGAAATTAACAAAGTTGTGAGGATTTTTAGACAAATTTTAGACAAAGAAAAGTCTAAAATAAAGAAATGTTTCCTTTGTATGTGAAACAGAACCAAATTTAAGTTGTTATTCCTTTATGAAAGAAGCAGCGGTGTCCAATTCATGAGCACATCAGTATTACTTTACAATAAAGTTACATTTTTTATATCAGTTATTGAATATGAATCATTTGATAGCATAAACTAGCAAAATACTTTGATAGCTTTTACCAATGTATGTGCATGTGCTCATTTATACTACCATTTATCAGTTAGAATTACCTTTCTGTAAGAAATGTATAAGTTTATTCAGCAAGAATGCATTAAATTGATTAAAAGTGACAGTGAAAATATGCATTCAATTATTTTAAATTGTAGTATTTAACAGTATTACTGCGTTTACAGTATGTTGTAAACTAAATGCTAGGAGAGCATAAGAGACTTCTTCCAAAAACATTTCCATTTAAATTTTTACTCAACTTAAAAGCTGACAAAAATCTTTTTTAATTACAGAAATGTTGTATTAATAAAAAAGAAAAAAAGAAAACACTTTTAGACCCCACTGTATGTGATTAAGGATAATGACATGCCCTTGTTTTACGGTGATATAAATCCGTGTAAAACTACACATTCGCATAGTTTAGTCTTCAGTGGATGATTTTTGCATTTAGCCTGCTGGTCACTAGACGCACATCTGCTGTGCAACAGCTGTACACACATCTGGTGGATGGCTATGCTTGGGTACCACAAGAGTGACATGCAAATTGTGATTAATATAGGCCAGAAAGTCTTCAGATTGACCAGCTTCAGGGTGACACGGTTCTTCACACTGCAGAGCCAGGGCTGATTGGTCGAAGCTCCTCCCCTCTGGAGTGACTGGATGTGTGTTTCCAAAACTTTTATACGTTGTGTTTGCCAATGGACAACCCCAAAAATAAAAAAGAAAGAGGTTTGGCTGGGCATTCTACAGCAGGGATGCCTGAATCTGCTCCGTATGTTTCATGCTGTCATCATGGCAATGTAATGAAACCAGCCAGTGTTCCTTGGGAGAAGAGGTACAGTGGTGGTTCCAGCATGAGCTAAGATGGTACAGTGGATATTACATCCGCAGAGATAGTTTCCAGTACAGCATGAGCCACACCAGCAAGCGTGTCTGAGTGTGTGTTGTGAGATTGACTGTGTGCATGTGTTTTAGTATGTGTCTATCCTAAGTGCTGTGAAATGGGCTTGATTTTGTGGCTACAACAGGCTACATTGTCAGTGAGGAGACACAGACGAGATTCCTGATTGGCTGGGAGTGAATGTGTGGATGTAGCAGGCATGTTCATTGTTTTAACAGCCTGAGCTACTTACTCACCCCTAAATTGTGTGTGTGTGTGCAAGACCAACAATTACCCATGTAGCCTAACGCCTCCGGCCATTTCACTTTCTAACTCTGTTGTTTGTGTTTGTGTTCATCTGCAGAGGAAGTAGCAAGGGAAAAGACATCAGTACTATCAAGTCACTGCGTGTGCTCCGAGTATTGCGGCCTCTGAAAACCATCAAGCGTCTGCCCAAGCTGAAGGTACCTCTGTGTTTGGTTGTATTTTTCCTCCTTGTTTTGACTGAGATTTGGCTGTTTACAGAGTATGTTTGTGCTTTTTTTCACTACATAGGCTTTATTTTTCTGTGTAATCTGTTTCTAGCTGTGTTTGAACATACTTTGTTTGTATTTGTTCCTTTATTTGTATCACTTGACTGCTTTATCTGTTTTTGACTTTGTTTCTATCATTAAAGTGTTTTCACATTTGTTTATTTGTTTCTGCTTTTATCTGTTTTTTTGTATGCAAATACAATTCATCTAGTTTTGCATATTTTGATGCTGTTTTGTTTTATCTAAGAGGTGTGTTCTATAAATGCCTTTCGTATGTTTTGTTTCAGGCTGCGCTTGTTGTTTTGTTTTTGCTGGTTTGCTACAATTGTTTTTCTGTTTTGATGATTATTTATAGTTTTTTTATTCTTTTTGTACAGTTTTGATGCTGTTTTGTCATATCTTATAAGGTTTGTGTTTGACTGTCGGGCTACATTTTAATTTCTGTTCATTCTTTTTTCAGGCTGTTTTTGATTGTTTTATTGCTGCTTTTATGGTATTTATTTTATTTTAATGCATTTTATTTTATTTGTTTGGTTTGTTTGAGTTGAATGTAATTTAATTTATATATATATATATATATATATATATATATTTATTTTTATTTTTTTTTTTTAGCTTTAGTCAGTTGGATTTTTTATATTTTGAAGTATTGGTTTGTGTTTTGAGGCCGAGTTTTGGGTTTGCTTTCAGGCTGAATTTGAATTTGTCTCTTCTCTGTTTTGTCGATTTTCAGGCTGTCTTTGACTGTGTGGTGAACTCTCTGAAGAATGTGTTGAACATCCTCATTGTCTACATGCTGTTCATGTTCATCTTTGCTGTGGTGGCTGTGCAGCTCTTCAAAGGCCGTTTCTTCTACTGTACCGATGAATCCAAGGAGCTTGAGCGTGACTGCAGGTGACACAAAAACACACAAACACACTGACGAACAGACATATTGGCGTGTTATTCTAAAAGCATTTTGTTGTTAGGGGCGAATATCTTGTCTATGAAAAAGATAACGAAGTGCGGGCGCAGAAGCGGGAATGGAAGAAATACGATTTCCACTACGACAACGTGCTCTGGGCCCTTCTCACCCTCTTCACTGTTTCTACGGGAGAGGGGTGGCCACAGTATGTAGACATCTCAATTCCTAACCTAATTTTCAGTGTACGTACCCAATATCTCAAGCAGCTAGTGAAATTGCTTCTGTTTTCTAATGTAATGCAAATGTTTTCATCAAAAATGACAATTGTGAAGTTGAAGTTATTTTAAATGGCATATCTCAGGACTTGTCACAATTACCTAAAATATTTGACAGTATCACATTATAGCATATCACTCGATGCCTCATATTTTTGCCAAAATCCAGGGTGCTGAAACATTCAGTGGATGCGACCTACGAGAATCAGGGCCCGAGTCCAGGTTACCGGATGGAAATGTCCATCTTTTACGTGGTGTACTTCGTGGTCTTCCCCTTCTTCTTCGTCAACATCTTTGTGGCTCTTATCATCATCACTTTCCAGGAGCAAGGAGACAAAATGATGGAGGAATATAGCCTGGAAAAGAATGAGGTGAGGACATATCAGATGGATGGGTTTTAAGCTAAATGATCAGTTTAGCTCAGGGGCCGGCAACCTACAGTGGCACGCAGAAGGATAATCGCTGGCACGTGAGCAATAGGGAAAACTGCATGCTGACATACATTTTGATGTAATAACGTCTCATAGTCACACAGCCTGTTAGGAGCTATAAATACTATTAAAGTGTTAGAATTAACTTGCGCTAGTCTACGGAGATACGTGTGATCGCTGCACATAGGTGCTTCAGATCAAAGCCTCAGCGAGCGTTCGTCAATGTCAAAATGACTGAGATGGCCAATCAAATCAAAGTAGGCGGGGTTTACCATTCACAGAAGCACAGTATATCCAGTGATGCAAACTACTTTTTTTTCTCAAATATGGCCATTTTGAGAGAGAGAGAGAAAGAGAGAGAGAGATGTGAGAATTGTAAGCGTCCATCTCTCTCTACAAACAATGAAGCTATGAAGCTAACAATGAGTTTAATTACTTAAAATACAGCATTTTTACCCCCTCATCTCTGTGTGCGAGTGGTGTGTGTGAATTAAGATAGAACGGTGATTAAACTGAACGGTTTTAATATATTGGCCTTGTCTCTCACACACACAGTGGTGTTCAGTATGGTTGCACTGTATAGCTGTTGTTCAAGAAATGTTTGAACGTTGGGGGGGTATTGGCACAGTGGTTAACCAGAAAAATGAAAAATGGCACATCATGCCGAAAAGGTTGCCGAACCCTGGTCTAGCTCATTCTTTATGCATAGCGCTGGCTTTGATCTCATTTGTATGGCAGATTTTCAGCTTGATTAACCTCTTCGTATCTGTTCTGATTTCAGAGAGCCTGCATAGACTTCGCCATCAATGCAAAACCGCTCACACGCCATATGCCTCAGAACAAACAAACATTCCAGTACCGCATGTGGGAGTTTGTGGTGTCTCCTCCATTTGAATATACCATCATGGCCTTGATTGCCCTCAACACCATTGTCCTTATGATGAAGGTGTTACAGTATTTCACTTTAGTACATCTCGCTTTTTTATATATTTTGGAAATTAAGCTTCCAATGTATGGTAAATTTGCTTTTAAAAGTTTGTGATGGTACAAACTAACAATTACAAAGTTTACAATCTTTAGACTCTAGCATTGTTAGTTTGTCAGTGCTTTCCACAAATAGGGTAAAACTAAAAATGAAATTTCAATATCGAAGTTCTACGTTAGCATTTTTGTAATCCAGTTACCAAAACTTGAGACATTTCTAAATACAGTTTAATATAGTTTAAATGTGTTGTGTTTGTTTAGTATGATGGAGCATCAGATGCCTATGAAGCTGTGTTAGCCTACCTGAACATAGTGTTCACCTCACTTTTCTCCATGGAGTGCATATTGAAGATCATTGCCTTTGGAGTGCTGGTGAGTCTACTGTACAGTTTTCTCACGTTTAACTGTATGTGTGTGCATGTCGGGTCCAGAATTGTCACTCATTAAGCAGCAAATGCAATTGAAAGTATACAGTGACTTTACTAGAAACTGCAACATCTTATAAAGACTTTTAAAACCTTTTTACCATCAGAAGTTTATATAGGATGCCTAATGTTTCCCCCGCCACAAAAGTCTATGTACTGGCACACATGGAATCTTCGTTGCATTGGGCCAACAGAACAAAAATTAAATGTGAATGAATGAAATGTTCCAACTTTTTTGTGAGAAGTGCAGTTTGACTAAGAGACATAAAATGGCTCATCTTGAGAGACAATTGCACATATTTACTTACAAAAATCACATTGTCAAAAACAAACAATCACATTGTATTAAAGGGATAGTTCACCCAAAAATGAAAATTCTGTCATTAATTACTCACCCTCGTGTCGTTCCAAACCCGTAAGACCTTCGTTCATCTTCGGAACACAAATTAAGATATTTTTGATGAAATCCGAGAGCTTTCTGACCCTCCATTTACAGCAACACAACTTACATGTTCAAGGTCCAGAAAGGCAGTTAGGACATTATTAAAATAGTCCATGTGACATCAGGGGTTCAACCGTAATGTTGTGAAGCTATGAGAATACTTTTTGTGCGCAAAGAAAACTAAATTCAAAGAATTACTTTTTTCAACAATTTCTTCTCTTCCGTGTCAGTCTCCGCCGTGCATTCAGATGAAAACACACGCATGCGTTGTAGTACTGTTGTGAACGTGCATCAAATTCTGACACAGAAGAGAAGAAATCGTTGAATAAAGTTGTTTTTGTTTACATTGCGCACAAAGTATTCTCTTAGCATCATAAAACTGCGGTTGAACCTCTGATATCACATGGACTATTTTAACGATATGCTTACTACATTTCTGGGCCTTGAATGTTTCAGTTGCGTTGCTGTCTATGGAGGGTTAGAAAGCTTTTGGATTTCATCAAAATATCTTAATTTGTGTTCTGAAGATGAATGAAGGTCTTACGGGTTTGGCAAGACATGAGGGTGAGTATTTAATGACTGAATTTTCTTTTTTTTGGTGAACTATCCCTTTAAGGACAAAAATATATTTCATGTGTTTTAAAGAAAAAATACAGTTTTATTGCCACCAAGACATAAATATAGCTGTTTAATTTTATCACCTCGCTCACCATTGGCAGATGTGGCTAAATGTTAATTTTGGACCCTACTTGTGTTCATATACCTTCTTTGTGTGAAACAGGGCTAAAGGAATTGGGACAAAAGTGTTCAAAATCACAGAGGTCAGAATCAACATTGCACAAGCAGATTTATGAACAGATTGAGCATGAGAAAGAGAGATAAAAGAAGTTGCGTTCTGTAGTAGATGAGAAAAGTGTTGGGACATGGAAGCGCAGGACACAAAGGAAATGGTTGTAGTCAGCTAAAAGAGACGCTCATGAAGATAGTGAGCTGGAGGGCACATTGAAGTGATTAGGAGTGGAAAATGGAAAAAGGAGGACAGATTTTGAGTGAAATGAAGACAAGGCGTATGGGTGGTTGATGGAAAGAGTTACACACACACATTCTTTGCACCGGTGCCCCTGATCCCATGCAGCAGGTGTACTGAATGACCCTAATGCACTGTTTTCCTGCAGGCACTCACTTGGCAGCTCACAAAAAGGCCGCCATGTTCAGCATCTGGGCCACTAGTCTTCTAGGCATCTACCCTTTTTTGTGCACAGGCTGGAAAACTCAATGAAGGAATAAGGGCTAAATGGGGAAAAGGAGATGTTTCATTAGCACCAGAGAATGAAAATAAATAATTTGCTCCTTTTTCTTTTGGCAGGTCACTGAATGTCACTGTGTGTGTGCCAAGCGTAATCCTCCTTTAGCCCAGCTGACAAACACATCTATGTCTTTTTACCACAGAACTACTTCAAAGACGCCTGGAACATCTTCGACTGTGTGACTGTACTTGGCAGCGTCACTGATATTTTAGTCACAGAGCTAGGGGTAAGTGTGTAGCAGAAGGGCTGCCATCTGTGAGTGCGTATGTTTGTGTTTGTTTGTGTATCCTATCTGTACGCTTGTGTGTATTTCCGTATGTGATTAAGAGACTCTCAGCAGGATCTTCTCTTGCTCACTGAGGTGTAAGGAACTCCTAAAAGTCTTATATAATCGTCCCAGTTGGTGTGTGAGGCAGATCAGTGAGCCAGTAGTGCTCAGTGGTGACGGGGGTCTGTTACTCTTCCAGCGTTGTCATTTATCCCCCAGCCAGATCAAACTGACCTACCAGTAAAAATGTTGGTCTCAAAGGTTAATGTATTCATAATCCAGCCAATGATGATGGCCGTTTCTAAATATTAGCAAACCATGTGTTTGTGTATGTGTTTTTCTTCTTGGTTTTACAGCAGATCATCAACACCTGTTGTACAGGCACTTTAAAGACTCCATGGAATCAAAATGTAACCAAAAATTTGACAAATTAAACTATAAAATCTACACATTCAAAAAGTACTGTTCTTTTCTAGGACAAAATACCAAAAGTATTGACGACTTGTGGGAATGTCCCACCTTTCCAAATGTGACTAGCAAATCATGGTTCATGTCTGTAATGTAAATAAAGTCTGTTTTGTTTGGTTTTTGTGATTACTCCATAATGTCAAATCGCACATTGTTAAAACAACAATTACGATATTATCCTAGGCGATATATATCGCACACCTCTAATTGCCTGTTTAATTATAACGAAGTGTGTATTTACACTAAGTCCAAGTAGCCCACCTTGTTGGCAGAATCTATTTACACTAACTCCGCCCACCAACATGTGATTGTGAGTTAACACTATAAAAGATGATTATCAAATATCGGTTCCAGTGGTGTTGGTGGTATAGCGCATGCCGTGGCTTTTTTGATGCGATTGACTCGAGTCCGAATCCGCCTTTAGCTGAACTTTTTTTCCTCTCTTTTTTCAAATCTCATCTCACTTTGGAAAGGCAATTCATTTGAACAAAAATGAAGGAAATAATCAAAAAGTTGAAAAGGGTTAGGGTAGGTGTATTGGAGGGATTTGTCCCAATAAGGTGGTATCCATTTAATAATTTGAATTCAAATTACAATGTACACTCTATACTTTATTATTGCATAACGTTTTATAATGTACTACAATACTGAGGGGCAGATGAATTGCCACTATTTGCATTAAGTAAAATAAATAGCAGAAAATCATGTTATTTTAACATGGTGCAAATAGCAGTAGACTTTAGTTTACGTCACAGTCTGGCAAAACCATGATTTACTACTTGCTATTGCACCTTGATGACAGGTTGCGTTAGGGGAAAGGGACTTTCACATTCTAAAGGGCAATTTATTGGGCCTACATTCCAGTCATCAATACTTCTGCTTCATTTCTCCAGAAAATAAAAACATAAAACGTGAACATTATATTTACTCAATCAGCTTTTTGGATTACACAAGCATACTGATGACCTCAAATCAAACACAAATGGGCTTTTATTTTAATTTCATGGTGTCTTTTAACAGAAATGTGATGTGAAATACTATTACATGATATTAATAAGTGTTTAATTTATTTATCTATTTTTATTTTAAGCCCCAGTCCTGTACCTGGAGATCCACCTGTAGAGTTTAGTGCTTATGTTTTGTTAAATTTGTAATTAAAAACTGAAGTCAGATCTCCAGTTACAAGACTGTCAAATATAAATGTATTGATAAAAGCTTTTCAAACTGCATATGAAAAGCATAATTTTAAAAATGTTTTTTGTTATAATCAACCTTTATTTGAATCGAAAGGTTTGTTGATATGCATAATGATAATTCATGTCTTGTTTTATCTTTGTTTTACATGCTTTCTTTAAACTCTTCTTTATGGCGGCTTTGCCCTCTGATGACTCCATCCAATCAAAATGCACTATGAAACTCATGTGTATATCCATGACCCGAATAAACCAATCACAATGGTTGTTTAATCAACCTCCAAAAATACTGCTATAAACCATGCTTCTGCAACATCTACATGTAGATGGTTTGTAATTTTTCTTTTGGAGTAATGCATCTAATGCATCCGTTTCCCTGTGGCTGATGATGATATAATGATGCATGTGCTCGAGTCATGATGACCTTTCACCCCTGCTTGTCTAACAATATGACAACCCCCTCTCAGATGAGGTGTAACTGATCCTTAGTTCACAGTTTAAATGTGGAGTGTTTCTCTGCAGGTTTCCTGAATGCATGTTGTGCTTTTTTTGCTGACAGGGAACGCTAGTAATTGTTGTTTTTGACACTCCGTATTCATACAGTCATGCAGACATTCAAATACATCAACACACACATAGATGTAATCTTACGAAAGACATCTAAATTTGTCAGTTATGAAGGTAGAGATGGAGTTAAATCCACTTTGAACTTGGTTTTTGTTTCCAGTATCTCTGTGCTGCTTAAAGGACATTAAGCAGTCATTTCTTCCCCTCAGTTCCTGACGATTTCAAAAACAAAACAAAAAAGACGAACAAAAGACAAACCTTTCCCACAACTGACTAAAATATGTCCTTTAACCCAGCACATGTCCCTTGTCTTTGCTAGTGCCCTCTGTTGGTCTTTGTATGCTATTAGTGTGGTTGGCATGATTCCACGTGAATCTACAGATCAGTGCATTTGGTTGACTGAAGCAAGAAGTTAGGGTCTGTGCACTCCCTCCCCTAATGAGAACTCTTTTACAGTATTTTAGTTTATTATATAATTATATTAATTTGTGTATGAGTTGCTGCCTCCTCCCTTTATCTTTGTATTTTCCCCTTTTCACCACTGGATATGCTGAGCCTGTTCAGTCTTGTCAGTTTGATTATTTTTTTTTTTTTGGTTTCTCCTTATTTGATTTTATTCCTACTTCTTTTCTTCCTTCCTTAGTTCCTTTTTAATTTCTTGACAGTTTGTAATTCAAATGTTTTGGACTGACATCATTTCCTTTCTCTGTCTGTCTGCCCCTTCTCTATTTCTGTCTACTGCTTCCTTTGTCTCTGTAGAACAACTTCATAAATCTGAGTTTTCTAAGGCTCTTCAGAGCTGCTCGTCTCATTAAGTTGCTCAGGCAGGGTGAGACCATACGCATCCTGCTCTGGACCTTCGTCCAGTCTTTCAAGGTAAAATTACACACACATATAAAACAGTATGCAAGCATTGTTTTTTGAGTCAGACAGCACACAGAGCGATCTTGTTAGTGACATTACTGGTGAAATGTTGGTTAATGAAAGTTGTTTTTGTTTATTTAAAAAACAATGATGAATTTGTGAATAAAAATGTGCATTATGATGATAAATAATTTTTACTTCTTTCTTTTGAAGAATCTAGAATATTAATCCAAAAAACTGAATATAAATATGTTGCAAAGTTGCTTGATGTGCATTTTGATGCTTTTATTTTTATAATTTCAGTTTTTTATTTTAGCTTAACTGTTACTCATTTTATTATGTGCTTTTCTAAGTTTATTACTTTTTATTTGATTTTTGAAGAATCTATGAATATTAATGCTAGTCGGAAATTTGTTATGGAAAGAGAATATTTACAGTGTGTGCACAAAATAGTGGACAATGAATAACTAAAGCATAAAGAATTTAAGTATAAAGAACTTTTTTTAATGTAGTCAGTGTTTTTGTTGGGGTTAATTCAGGTTAATTTGGCTTTTTTATGCTAGTCATCTAAATTTAAACTAACATGGTGACATTGTGCTGCACATTTCTCCTCAGACTGCCAGTTAATTGTTTATTTTGACTTATCTGCTGTGCTTAGGCTCTGCCGTATGTGTGCTTACTCATCGCCATGCTGTTCTTCATCTACGCCATCATTGGCATGCAGGTGAGTATGTGAGAGAGTGTGTGGGAAGCTGCACAGGACATACTGAGAATAGGTAAATGGCTATATTTGAAGGTAGTGGGCAATGAGATTGTGGGTTGATGCTGGGGTGGGTTTTGTGTTTCACAGCTGTTTGGGAACATTGCGATTGAGGGGGAAGGTGAGAGTGCCATTAACCAGCACAACAACTTCAGGACTTTTTTCCAGGCCCTAATGCTGCTCTTCAGGTTTGTGTGTGAATCACAGACTGGCTCTGTTGAATAGTGTGTGTGGGTTACAAACACTTTATAACCGTAGTTCACCGCTGTGTGTTTGTAGGAGTGCTACAGGTGAGGCATGGCACGACATCATGCTGGCATGTCTGGGAAAGAAGGTGTGTGATCGTCTCTCTGGAAACATGGAGCCAGAATGTGGGAGCGAGTTTGCCTACCTCTACTTTGTCTCCTTCATCTTCCTCTGTTCCTTTCTGGTGAGAATGTCAGCACTCTTGTTATTACTACCGTTGTACTCATAGGCGTCAATTTATAGTGGGGACATTTCACCACAGCTTTTTGCAATGGCTGATTTTGGTCCTAAACTATTTTATGAAAATAGCTTTTGGAAAGCTTTTATAAAATACAGATGACAAGATTTCCAATTGTTGAGCAGCAGTTTCCACTTCTTTAGTGGGCGTTATATTATAGTAAGAGGGAATCTGGCACTAGAATTTATCATTTTGATGTTTTGCTGATTGGTCGCCACATTTGTCATCAGTGGTGAAAAGTGACTCAGACAAGCGACATACTTCTCTATTACTTTTCCATCTGTTCCAGTGATACAACAAAACAAAATGCAAACAAATGTGTTCCCACTACTGATTATGTCCACTGATGTACAGCTGCAATTAAGTTTTCATTGTATTATATGTATTGTGTTATGTAGTTATATTGTATTATTTATTATTTATAAGATTCCAAATGTTACATTATAATTTAATTAATTATTACCTTTTCATTAAACTCACCAACATTCCCCCATGGGAAACTTGCATAATGTAATGTTTAATGCACTCCATGTTGTTATTTACAATGCATGGGATGCATTTTATTACTCTATATATATATATATATATATATATATATATATATATATATATATATATATATAGATATCAATATGGTACAAGATTATCCTATTTAAATCAATATGATGAACGAGTAAGATCAAATGTAATCTAAAAGTAATCATAGTACTCTGATTATATTACCTGAAATGTGCAATGTAATGGATTACGTTACAAACAACAACTACATGACCACTTTTTTAATACAGTGTGATATCCATGATTGTACTGTATTAATATTGCTCAAAAGCGAAGCAATAACATAGCCTCATGTACATGTGGCGTGTAATTTAAAGCTGAACTTGTCAGATGTGTGTGCTTAGGCCTGTGATTTACTTGTGTGTAGATGCTGAATCTGTTCGTGGCTGTGATCATGGATAATTTTGAGTACCTGACGCGTGACTCCTCTATCCTGGGACCCCATCACCTGGACGAGTATGTGAGAATCTGGGCAGAGTATGATCCAGCTGCTTGGTGAGCCTATGTGCATAAACATGATCTTTCAATATTGGATTATATACTAATCTTGTATGTTACATACTAATTGTGAAAAGTACTTATTACTTAGTGACATGAAGTAAATGCATAAACGAAATAAGCTTGTAATTGTGTTTAATTACTCTTCTAACTATGCTTATTAATACACTCTTGGTAGTACTAAATAGAGACCATTAGACTGTCTATAACATGTTTCTTGGTAAATAATTGATAATGTCCTAAAATGTGAGACCATGGATTCTTTCAAAATGCAGAATTAGATGTAACAGACCCTAACTTTTCCCATTTCTTTGGCCCATAAATTTGCTGGACACACCATTTTTAAGAGGCTATTATAACATAGTTTGGTCTTGTGTGCAAGGACAGTGTGCTTTAAATGTGTTGTATATTTTCACAACTGTAATTATAGCCACTGTCCTATATAACAGACCACATTGGCCCTCTTTTTTATGTGTTCGACTGGAACGCTTCATTTTTGACATCGTTATAGAGCCGTGGCCTCTGGCAAAGTCTTTAATGTACAGAGCCTGGCTTCATTGTATCCTACCTTGGACCAAACAGGGAGGAGAATACCACAGCAGCAGCTGAGAGAAAGGGATCATGGATTTGAGCTTCTCAGCTCTGCTAAAATCCATCAATTCCCCCCAAAACCCTCCTGCGTGCCCTTCTGTGAGTCCCAGTCCTCCCACTCTGGAATACTGCATACTGCAAGCCAAACTTACTGTGCCAGCCCCCTCCCTTCTACTGAACACGCTAAGTTTCCTGGTATCTGCATTCCAGTGCCTGTCACCCTAATGTTGTCTGTTAGACAGTAATGTAGACGGGCAACTGAGAGTTAATCAGATATCCAGAGAAGAATAGGAAGGACTGAATCTTAATATGCAGGCAGGATTAAAGCCCTTTTACCGAGGGAAATTATGCTGAAAAGATTGAGTTCCAGAGAGTCTTCATTCTGAATGGTAGAATCAATCTGACAAGGAAGAAAGCAAGAAGGAAAGTGGACAAAAAAGAAGAGAAATGAAGTGGAAAAAGGAGCAAGTAAGGAACATATGTAGTAAAAAGGGAAAGGAAAAGAATGAAGATGTATAGAAAGGAAAAGTGAATAGAAGATCAACTTAAAGGGAGAAAGAGAGAAATGAAGGATGAAAGAAGGGCATGTAAAAGGGGAAGAGGAAGGAAGGAAAACAAAGAATGAAAGGAAAGGAGGTAGAAGGTGGGAAGGAAAAGAGAAAGGAAGAAAGAAAGCCAAAGATAATGAATGATGAAGAAAACAAAGATGAAAGGAAAAAAAGGATTAGAAAAAGGAAGCAGGAAATAAGTGAAGAAACAAGAAAGAAAGACATGATGGAAAAGAGAATGGAAGGAAGGAAGGAAGGAAGGAAGGAAGGAAGGAAGGAAGGAAGGAAGGAAGGAAGGAAGGAAGGAAGGAAGAAGGAAGGAAGGAAGGAGGAAGGAAGGAAGGAAGGAAGGAAGGAAGGAAGGAAGGAATAAATTAACAGAAGGAAAAGAGGAAGCAAGTAAGGAAAACAGAAAAGAAGGAAGAAATAAATGATTAAGAGAATGGAAAAAAAGTATAACAAGGAAAGATGGAAAAGAAGGAAGGAAGGGAAAGGAAAGAAATGGAAGTAGAAGAGAAAATAAGGAAATGAGAAAGTAGAAGAGAAAGGAAGAAATTCATGTAGGAGGAAGGAGTAAATAAAGAGAGGAAGAAAACAGAAGCAAATGAGAAAAAGAGGGAGGGAGCAAAATAATATGGAAGGAAGACGGGTAAAGAGGAAATATAGGAAGAAAACAAAACCAACTGAAAAGTGAAAGGAAGGAATAAGGAAAAAACAAGAAGTGAAGCAGAGACGGGTGAGGACCAGTAATATGGAGGTGTGCGAACCGATTTGACGGCACAAACGGGTGACGAGCAAATAAGAAAATGTGTGTGTGATTCTGTGCTTCTCTTCCTGTTCTTGTGCTCTTCTTCCTGCCAATGTCTCTGTTCTGAGTTGTGTTCTCTAACTTCCCTGTATTCTTCTTACAGCGGGCGCATTCATTATAAGGATATGTACAGTTTATTGCGAGTTATCGACCCCCCTCTGGGCTTAGGCAAGAAATGTCCTCATAGGGTGGCCTGCAAGGTTTGACTTCCACTTAAAAACTAATATTACCTGCTAGCATCCAGAATGCAATGAATGTCGCTTACCTCCTCTTCTTTTTCTTTTCAACAATGTCTTTGTACTCTCACCATTTCTACTTGCATTCTACTTGATATGACAATGAGAATGTGCAGGACAATGCCGACACTTACAGGAGCATGAACTAGTGCACTAGTGTGTATGGAACAAGCAAACGAGAAAACCACTAAAGTTAAAGATAAACAAACAAAAAGAAAACAAATGAATCAGCCATCTTTGATTTTTGTTTTGCTTGCTGTTGAGGCATGGCTAGGCCTAGCTGGTATGGTAGCGTGCATTGTTCTGGGTGGAGGGGGACAGAAACTGCATTGACATTAAACTTCATTACAACGCCCAGCCAGCAGCGGGACTTTATGCCTGTTCTGAAGCCTGCATGCTCTTCTATGCAACCTGCCCCATTGCATAGAACGCCTTATTAGCAACTCAAGACGTTCAGCACAGCCCCCTCCCACCTCCCCTCACCCCTTACCCACAAATGACCGATAATCAGTCTTACGGCAGCCTAGTCTACCAAGCCGCTCCTTTCGTCCAGGCCAGTAACCTTCATTTTGTTCTGTTCTGTTCTCCTCCCCTCCCACTTCCCCGTCTCCTTCCTGATCCCTTCTTTTTTGATTTACCCCTTTTCTTCTCTTTCTCTCTCTCCCATGCACATTTCCTTTGGTTTTTGTTTTGTTTCGGTTGCCCAGTGGCAGAATCAGTTTCAGGGATATGTATGAGATGCTCAGGCACATGTCTCCTCCGTTAGGCCTGGGGAAGAAGTGCCCTGCACGGGTTGCCTACAAGGTAGAGGGCCTCCGAGTGACCAGCGCTGTGTCTGTACTGTTGGTGTTTTCTCTTTATTTTCTCTCCTTCTTTTCCTCCTTCGTTGTCTGATGGAGGCCGCTATTGTGATTCTGGTGGCAGGGCCGGGTTCGAGGGTGTTAGACTGAGGCTGGCCGATCCACAGGGAAGCGGGAACGGACTAACCTTCTCAGCATTTTTGCACCGTATGAAAATATACACGCACACATAAACACTGACGCACACTTTCACAGCTTTTGAAACTTCGAAGGATGAAATGTAAAGGTCTCAGATTTGTTTTTACATTCTACACCTTTATCAATACATTAAAGCAAGATTATTATGCTTTAATGTATAGCAGTGATCAATAATTGAATTACAGATCTGAGATGCAGTGTGATAATAAACAGAAAAGTTGTGTCCCAAATGATGCACTACACACTATGCACTTATACTATGCACTACCGTCTAGTTTATGAATTATATATGGTTAATTTGTCATCCAGCATCAGAGTCTTGTTTTGTTACTTCACCTTTACTACATAAGGGAATTGGCGACAGTAGAATGCTTGAAGTGTCCAAAATTCCACACTTCGTTATTTCGGTTAATTTTTTAGTGTGAACACTACAATAAAATGGCATAGAATAGTGCACAAGTACGCAAATTGGGACGCAAGTAAACACATACACATGTATATTCACATTGTCTCACACACACACACACACACACACACATTAAAAAACACCCCCAAATGTGCGTGTGCAGCAGTGGTAGGAAGGCCTTAAGGACTTTAGTCCTCCAAGTCCCTCAGCTCTGTGGATGCCGCTCTCTTAGGGACCCTTTCCTCTTGGGACCAGCTCTCTGTCTCTCTTTTTTGCTTAATGCACAGATAAGCACACACATACACAACAACACACATGTAATCCTTGGATAGCGTTATGGCCCTACAAAGGAACAAAATTTTGGTACAATGCAACTCTTTTGAACAAATAATCCTTTTCCCACTTCTCTTTCTTCTGTCAATGCAGTTCTAATCTGTTTCCAGCCCCTCCTCTTTACATTCTGCCAATCACCTGCATGCCCCGCCTTCCAGGCCACTGGCCCCTCCCACAAGATATTCCCTTAGCTTTTTCTCTCTTTCTCCTCTCTCTGTCTGTCTGCAACCGTACACTGACATTTCACCCTTAGGTCAGTGAACGGCAGCTAGAAGGAAAGGAGATCTGTGTCCTTAATGTGCCCTCAACAAGTCTGAGATCTCCTTTCTCTTACCTTTGCCTCACCCCCTCCATTTTTCTCTGTCCCATTTGATCTCCCATTTCGTAAAATATTTTGCTTCATAGAGTGTTCAGTGATCTCCACCAACATAAATATGTGGTGGTAGACCAGCAATCTCTGTGTATTCTATCAGACAGTTCACTTCCTGTCTAACGGGGTCTCTGCTGCCCCCTAACCTCATTGGAATGAAGAGCAGTGACCACGACCATTGCATTCACCCTCTTTCTCCCTGTCAAACATTAGAGCCCATAATAGAGGATCGCCTGTAGAGAATGTGACCAGCTTGTGGTAGAGCTTTCTATTCTTACATTTCCTGTAGCTTTATCTTCTGCTTCATTCTCCTTCGCCCTCGGATTTTCATGTAGCTTTTTAGCTCTCTTTAAATTTGGTGTCACTGTTTCTGTCTTGTCTCTTTCATCACTACCATCTCAGCCATCCAAATTCCTCCTGTAAAAGCTGTCAGTCCTAAACCAATTTCCTGCTCTGGTACTCCTCTCTGGCAGCCCACTGCTTTTCTCTTTATCATCCGTAGCATTAAAGTATTTCCCTTGCGCAGCAGGTAGCCGAATCTTCACTCTTAACTCATCCTCTTCACAACCACAACTTACAAAGCCATTTCCTTTTTTGTTCTTTTTTTTTGTTCCTGGAGAATGCTGCTCTAACCTAAACCAATAGCCTGCACCCATCTTTTTTTGCATTGAGAGACCAGAGAATCTGGGTCGCGCTCTTGTTTTATCCAGTAGCCCATCTATGATTGCGTCTCAATGACTGCAACCACTACTAAACCTAAATGAATGACCTGAAATGAACCAACTAGATGATGCTTTCGGTGTTGGCTGCTCTGTTGCTTGTCCTGTGATGCATGTGACTGCATGATGCATGCTGGGAAAGAGGGTAGTAGGGGTGGAGGGTGAGTGTTTCTTCTGGGATGAAGCGGGACGGGGAGACATCGGGTAATGTGGGTGATTGCATCGCAGAGGGTATCATGGTAACGGAATGATTGAGGTAACATTTAACCCTGTGCAATGCAATTATGACTTTCTGTGTTTAAGTATAATCTTTCCCCATTTCAGTCCAGGATGAATTATACTTTAAAACTCTGACGTTTACGTAATGATGTTTTAATTTATTACTTCATCCGCTGGTCTGAGTTTAAAATGTGATCCTCCTCCCGGAAAAGCTCTTTGACTGAGAGCTCAGATGCTGATGTGAAAACAAAATACACCATCATACAGATACAAATTTGATTTGTAGCATATGCTTCCTCAGTTTCATGGACATCTAAATCAGTGTTTTTGACTGGTTTTGCTTTAGAACCCAAGTTTTACAAAACTAATAATAATGTCCTTAAAATCAAACATTTAGCCAACAATTCAATGTTCAATATATATTGTGGTCGGTAAAATCATGCTTATCCTCATTGAAATTTAATTCAATTTAATATGATTTATTTTACCTTGGGGACATAGTTTTGTTCATGATTTTTGAGGTCATGTCACACCAAATTACAAATTAATTTGCAGGAAAAAATACTGCAAAACAGCTTTTGTGGTCAGCAACAATTCCTCCACAATTTTAGAAATTAATAAGCCTGTTTTTATTGCGACATCTGACTATAAGCAGTTGTGTTTAGTTGTATTTGTATTATATGCATTAAGCCTTTTTTTTTTTTTTGCTGTTTTCTGAGAACAGACCTCCAACCCATTTTTGTGACCAACCAGACCAAGCCACTGTTCTAGACCACAGAACTGTTCTTTATATATTAACTTCCACAGCAATCTCATAAACCATTAATCATTCTCCTCCTTGATTACTACACCAAGACAGCTCTAAATTAATTATTGCACTGAGCATCAAAGGTCACAGAGCTAACCCTGAAAATCCCTCCTTCCTTTCCCCTCCCATTTCCTCTCGCACACCAAAAGCACACCTTACCTCGAGGTTCAAAGCACATATATATCTCAGTACCGCTGCTCTTCTAACTGCTTCTGATTGGCTCGCCACAGAGACTGTTGCGGATGGATCTGCCAGTTGCTGATGACAACACAGTGCACTTTAATTCCACACTTATGGCCTTAATCCGAACTGCTCTGGACATCAAGATCGCCAAGGGTGGGGAAGGTTCGGCGATACTTTCTTCATTCCTTCCTATTGTTAGAATGGTCGATGTATTTGCCTATAGTAGTTTAAGTGCAGTAGGGTTCTGAAATCTAAGGTTCAAATCTAATATAAACCTGTAAAATCAAACTTTAAAAAAGACCCCACTGTATATAATGACTCACAAATTATAGAATTTGAAAGATTTTGTGCACAGTATGTCTACGTAAGATTGGATACTACATTGTTCAAAATGTAACAAAATTTGTGTGTGTTTGTGGAAATACATTTACGTACATGTGTGTGTACGTGTACCTGTTTCTGTGTAAATAGGAGGTGTAGATAAGCATCAGATGGATGCTGAACTAAGGAAGGAGATGATGGCGATATGGCCTAATCTCTCTCAGAAGACTCTGGACCTTCTGGTGACACCCCACAAGTGTAAGTTACCCAGGAGGTTGGTGTGTTCACAACGTGTCTCTTTTACCACCCGAGGACAGCTTCTCTCAGCCAGCCCACTCACTGCTCTGCACCCCCTGATGGTCCAGGCCTGTACCCTTAGTTTCATTTTAAGCCCTTATAGATGTATACCACACACATTTAGACTGCAGACTGATCACAAAGAAGAAATTCACTGAGAATGAATCGTAGCCATTGAAAGTGATGCAGAAAATATGTATTATTGGCAGTGTTGGGAAATAACTAGTTTCATGTAACAGTGTTACGTAATTTAATTATAATATAAATGTAATTGTAATCAGTTATAATTACTAAGAAAAAAATGTGTAATTAAATTACAGTTACTTATAAAAAGGTTAACCAGTGTTAATCAATCTCAAAATAAAAGATGGTACTAAAGTCTGATTTTGCGGTGGATGTGTTCAATGATTATCATTATAATTGAAACGATGAAGGGTTTTGAAAGTCTGACAGTAATCAGTGTTGAATACTACTGCATGGTTAACCCTGCATGGTGTAAATGTTTGAAAATGATCAACAGTTGAAAACATTCATTACAAATATAGAAAAGTCATAATAATAATTTATTACATTTATATAGCTCTTTTCTTCTTTTTCTAAGCACTCAAAGTGCTCATCATTGTCAGGGGGTATCTCCTCATCCACCAAGGAATCAAAAGTAATTAGTAGTTACATTATGTTAATAAAGTAATTGAAAAAAATCCACTACTATTACATTTTAAATAGGGTAACTTGCGATCTGTACCTATTACTTTCCAAAGTAACCTTCACAACACGGTTATTGGTCACACATTATTTTACGTTTGATTCTCGTTATTAACCAACTATTAACTACTGTTACTTTTGCCTCAATAAACTCCTAATTTTCTGCTTATTAATAGTTAGAAAGGTAGTTGTTAAGTTTACGTATTGGGTAGGATTAGGAATGTAGAATATGGTCATGCAGAATATGTGCTAAACGGGTAATTTGTTAATAATAGTCATGCTAATAAGCAACTAGGTAATAGTGAGAATTAGTCCATATACTAAAGTGTTACAGTGTTATTCAAATCCAATAATAGCACAAACATGCCAACAATATAGTTGCTGATTGCAGATTACATAGGGCAAATGTACAAATAGATGCAAGGCCCTATACATGCAAATGAACCAAGAGAGTAGTTGCGTAAAGTATACTTCAGTTTTAGATAACAGCCGAACACAGCCTTTCAAAGTATGCTCCATTTGATAGTGTGCGCTAACACAGATGCTTGGCACATGCGCACTAGAAGTTTTACCCTTTTCCAATGTCTGCACTATTTCTCTCCCCCAAAGTTATGAGCAATAAAAATGCCTTTGTAAACTGTAGATCTGGTTATCTTGGAACGTCTGCACATAAGCGTTTGTCTACGTAGTTGTCTAATGTCATTGTCATCTCCAGTAGTTTGTTGTATGCACGGTTAGAAAAATCTGGTGTATTAGCATAAATGATTACATTTACATTATAAGCTAGTGTTCGAATAAAAACTGAATTGCTTTGCACTTATTTTGGGCTTTAGTGCAGTTAAAAAAACATGTTCACGAGCACCTGATGTGTTGTCGTTAGCTTTAGCGTGTTTAGCTCCTCCCTCCTGGTACGTACGATTGAAATTTTACACCCAAATCTATTAACAAAGTTATTTTGAGACCGTCTATGTTCTAGTGCCACAAAATATATTGGTTACACACATTCATGTACGTCCAGCTCACTATGCCTGAGACCAGGGGGTGCCTTACTATAGATCAACCCTCTATAGATGTCTTTTCACTACAGGGGTTATGAGATTCCTGACAAGATGTACGTAAAACAGTATTATTATATATATATATATATACATATTGCACCACTATTATGCTACCAATGAGATGTATGTGCTAGCTCGCTGGTAAGACATGTTAAAAACATGCTTAAAGCTAACTATCTTATGGAATATGCTTAAAACTAGCTAGCCTAATGCTAGCTAGATGTTACAAAAAGCATGAGATAATGAGGTGGCGCTGCTGTCACACATTAGGCAATAAAGCTTTTGACGAAATGATAATGCTAGCAATATACTAGTATGTTTTAGATGAGTTTGCAGCAAGCATGTAGTAATTTAGAACTGTATTGTTTGATGCTAATTTTGATCTTAATTGTTCTATGCAGATCCTTTACAGAGGTGGTGACCATGGCTTTAAACACCACTAAGCATGGCATGTAAACCTAGTCTGAAGTTACTCTTAGTAACTTCCTCATGTGGACTCGTTTCCATAAAGCGGCAAAGACCGTTTTTGGGAGACTCTGTTTACTGAATTAGCTGTAGTTTGCTGTCAGTTCTTGCAATACTTTTGTACTTAAAAGAGTAGAAATGGAGTATTTAAAATACTGATCGTAAAAATGAAGTGCATAAATAGTTTTAATCAGTCTGCTTGTGAAAAGACCACTGGCTTTGTTTGTGCATGTGAGTTTGTGCATCTGCGTTTGTCTTGTGCATGTCCCGTCCTCACTCCCATCCCCCTCGCTCAGGGTCCATCTCACCTTGTCTAATCGTGCAGGGTAACTTGTCCCTTTCTCAGCAGCGACAGACCTGACAGTGGGAAAGATCTACGCTGCCATGATGATCATGGAGTATTATAGGCAAAGTAAAGCCAAACGGGCACAGGCTCTCCATGATGAACAGGTACGTCGTCTTCCTCTCACCCTGCAATCACAATCTCAGTCCACAATGAGCTGTGACAAACAATCCTCAGCTGTGCTAAATGCTCATTTTCACCATCAACTCTGAAGCGTAAACACACTTGTATCTTAGATAGTGAGCCAGTTACATCCCAGTGGATGTGCTGATGTTGTTTAAAGAACATTCTCAGTGAGAAGCTATTGAGAAAGGCAAACAAATAAAAAAGATGAGGGACCACAGTAACTGTTATTTTCTTGCGGCTTGTCACGGTTAATTTGGAATCAGAATACATTTTTGACAATGCACTCGCCTTTCTCATTTTGTGACTGATCGATAACCTCCTTTGTATTTAGTAGTCCAATAGTTTTGCCTAGTTTTGCTATTGCATCAACTGTCAATAGTGATGACAGCTCAGCATTTTACTGTTACATAGAACAACCATTTGGCATTGAAGTACACATTCACAAATGCATCTCTGCCTTACACGAAATACGATATTTATGTGGAGCTAAAGATGAAGTGTGTAATTTCTGCATCACTAGTTTCACCAAATGGAATTGTAAACATAATGGGCCCTATGATACACCCGGCACAGTGATGCAGATGATTCAGCCCGGCGCAGTTATCATTTTCATGTCCTGCACCACGTTGTTTAAATAGCAAATGCATTTGCGCCCATTTGTGTGCCCATGGGCGTGCTGGTCTGAAAACGAGATATGCTCATGCGCATTGTTGGCGCGTTTATATTTTGAGGAACTGAAATAGACTGAGCCATTGACCAACTAAAACCTTGTCTCAAGTCAATGGCAGGGTGTTTTTTTGTTATTTAACGAGCGCGTTAGTAATATGCCTATAGGCAGTTCCACAACGTGCATACACCCTGCTTATTACACACACAGGGACACGCAGCAGCAGACAAACATGTCAAATATAAAATTAAAGGATTACAATGTAAAAGATTATTATTGTGTAGGCTACATATATATAAAAATGCCTACAATGGATGGTCATTGCATGTACTGTATCAGAATTAGGCTACTTATTTCAACCATTCAATTCTAGATGGACAAAATCAAGTCCTGTCATACCTTTTTGTTTTTCTCTCTTTTGAGGTGCTGTTTCAATTGGATATACGTAACAATATGAGGGAAAAGTTTGTTTTACCTTAAGCTTGGACAAGGAATATATTTTTACACTGATAAAACTACACACATAACCTTTCAGCTCTGTCAGGATTGAAAAATCAGGCCTCCCTCTGTACTTAGTTATATGTACAGTGCAGTTGTTGTTATTTAAGACATAGAAGAATTAGAGTAAAGTATGTAATGTCTTCTAATTCCAGCGAACTGAATTGTGAATTCAGAAACATTAAATTGATCTCTTCAACTAGTAAAAACCATTATAAATGCTAAAGGAATTTGATAAAGGAAGGCCACATCTCATCTCACAACTAATCTTTCTTAGAAAACTGGATATATAATCTAAGGATTTGAATCACATTTGTGACTTTCAAATCCCATCAATGACATTTTTGTCATCCTTCCAAGAAGTGAAAGGAACAAGAATAAACCTGGGAAGTCTTGTAAGAGGCTGCCCCTTAAAAGGTTTTTACAATCTGTAAAGTATTGCATTGCATGATTACTCTCTTCCACATAAACCTCTAGATTAATTATTCATTGCCAAACTTATTGACTGACTGACTTAATTCCTCATTTCATGAAGTCACTTGCAGTGGGCGGTTTATATTTCAGTATGTCTGATAGGTTGTTTTAAGTATGTCCAGCTGAATAACTGAACAGTGTGTCCTGCTGTAATTGAATCCCACTGGTTCAATGACTATTGATTATTAGCAGTTACTGTGTTTTTGGTTGCAGAAAGAGTATACAAAATCATTGTCTCCGTTATTATTTTAGCAATTAAACACTTTAATTTCCTCCGTGGTTTATATGAAGGTGGTATATACATGTGTTTTCATAGATGATGAATATTAGTATGAATAGTAGAGTGTAATGCAACATGGGCCTGATCTACATTTTATACTGTTTTGTTCTTATGTGATCCACAACTATACATCCACATGAAAGTCGAACACACTTTTGTAGACATGGAGCTGGCCTGTACAGTCTTAGTGTTAACCATGGTGTTTCAAGTGGATGTAGCAGTTTTGGCAGATACCATTGAACTTGCTAAGATTTTTCTCATACAGTCTCCTAACTCATCCATTATACAGTGTTAAGTAAACAAACTCGATCTGTGCATGTTGTTCACAGATGATTCCTTTTCTTTTATCAGCTCTCATTCTTTTATCAACTATTACTAACTCTCATGACATTTTTATATGAAACCTGCCTTAACATACTACATGCATTTTGTGTTTCTCACTGGATAGGTTGATTTTTATTTATTTATTCCTACATTTTCCAAATCTCAAGGTGTCATTTTGGCTGGTGGTATCAATTATGCTTTATGGATTGAATGCACACAAAAAAACAAAATAATGGCTCTAAAGAGTAACAGTTTTGCAAGCTCTGGAGTTGTTAAGAAATTGGTAATCATACTGATCCACATGCTTTCTGTCAAAACAGAAAGTTTGGGTGGTACATTGTCCCTTTTTTATTAAATAACCTATTGGTTATAGGCTAATTACATCACAGCTATGATTTGTGATGTTCTACTCATTTTGTTATCTGGGGGAATGACATTGTCATTCTATAAAGCATTTTGATTGGATAAAAAAAAATCCATGTAAAATAGGATGAGACAAAATCTTTGTATGTTTTCTCAGAAGAAGCAGACCCTAAAAATGTTTTGGAGTCAGTATGATTGAAAAATATTTTTGAAAGAGGCCTCATATAAAAAATACATTTACACAGTAATATTGTGATATATTTTTACAGTGTTAAATTACTGTTTTCCATTTTAATACATTTTAAAAAGTTGTTAATTCCCTTGATGTCAAAGCTGCATGTTCAGCATCCTTTTCTCCAGTCTTCAGTGTCACATGATCCTTCAGAAATCAGTCAAATATACTGATTTGGTCAAGAAACATTTCTTCTTATTATTAATGCTGTATTTTTGTGGAAACCATGATTTCTTTCGGGATTTTTTGATGAATAGAAAGTTCAAAAGAACACCATTCATTTGAAATAGAAATCATTCATAACTTTATATATGTCTTTATATATTTAACGTGTCCCTGCTGAATGAAATGATTAAAACAATCTTACTGACCCTAAACATTCGAAAGATCTGCTAAAAGTGCATTTTGACTATGTTTAGGTGTACACTAGCATACAGATGAGCTCATAGCTAGCAATCTACAGTCTACTGAATGACACCAAGATTTATCACCACTCTTTAGCAGCCAGTTGGTTACAGAAACTCTTCATTTACTGGGACAATGAAAGTAAATGAATTCTCAGCATGGTACCATCGGCAGATTTCAGGCAATAAAACTCACAGGAAACCCATTTACTCATAATGCTCCTGGAATGCCTTCTGACTGACCGCTGCTGGATTCCCTCCCCATTCGCACATGGGATGCTCTGCATCCCATATCTTTCCCCAACCCCATTTTCCCATCAGCTTGCCTGATACCAGCTGTAGGCCATGTTGTATCTTACACAGAATCGAACGCCATTAATGTTTCAGCGTCTGGAGCCGCCGACTCCAAGCCAGGATGTGGGACAGGGACTCACTGGCCTTCCTGAAACACAAGAGCACACTGCAAATCATCTGTGAGTAGCACCCTCTCCATTTTCTCTTCCATCTCACTCCCAGTGTTAAAGTTGATAGTTTCATTTACATTATTAATGAAATTGCTCATGCAAATGTAAACAAAGGGATTTTTTATTAGTATTTTGTCAATGGTAACAAAGCTGAGATTAATGCATACATCATGACAATAATAAATATGAGTGTTTTAAATAACCCAATTATGGGTAAGAATGACCAGTGTTCATTTTTGTCAAAGTAAAATGTGCTCAAATTAATAAATATAGCATGATGAAATATTGAATAAATATTGAAATATTGAAAATAGTATAAAATAAACAAAAAAACTATAAAATTAATGAAGGCCAGTTTATATTCTCTTTTATAGTTTTCAAAAGACAAGAGTTGTGATTAAAACAAAAATTTAAAAGCTCACTTTTTATTCTACATACAACAAATGTTACTAAAGATATACCACCGTACTCCATTTTCCTTGTCATTGACTATAGTGGAAATCTGATGAGAACGATCATCTAAACCACAATGAGTGACAAACCAGAGCCTTAAGCTCTTCATGGAGTGTAGAGATCTTATAATCTGACTAAATGTAGGTGTGTTGTCAGGCCTGTTGATGAAAGGATCCCAGAGAGCCAATCATGGGTGACGGCGCGAGCCCAAGAGATGTCTCAGAAAGTAGGAAGCTGGAGTCCTGAAGGCCAACACCCAGACGACACCACAGATAACCACAGACAATCTCAGGTACACAGAGCTTGCCCTATGCTTGCCCTGTCTCATTTACAATTTTACAAAAAAAGGGTATTTATGTAAATGCTTGAATTTATGAAAATGACGTTTGGGATGTGCATCACTGTGCTCTTAACCTCAAACATTACCAGATTAGTATAATAGTACAACAATAAATGCAAGTGAAATTGTTTCCACACACTACTGTATGAGAAAACAATATTTTTGTGATGTGAGAGCCACTATTTCACCAGTTATGAATTCTCCAGCAGCATATAACTCCCTCACAGCATGATTATATTTGTTATTAGAGTTCAGAACGTTCATGTAGTTTCAAACCAATGGACGTCTCAGTGGTTCAATAATGTTTTCTCTGCCTTTATAAGACTGCAACTCAGATATTCACAGTCTTTTGTGGAGGGTGTCCATTGGAGCGGTTTGTTTTCATAACCCTGAATGGCTGGTCTGTCTATCCCTCATTCATGTGCATCTCATTGGCAGACAGCAACAAAGGCCCTTCTCTGTTGCTGAGTAAAAACTGAATTCGGTGGAATATCTTCCATGCTCTCTTATTCTCTTTCTTGTATGTCCCCTCAGTCTGTGTCCCTCTGTTACTGTTTATATTCTTTTATTACTCTCACATGTCTGCTTTGTACGGTGAAGCTCATGTCATTGAATATATGCATCCATATTCGACTGTCTGGAAAGGGTGTTGAAACCCTTCCGCAGTCTTAAGTGCCACTGTACTGTCAGGACAAGAGACACTCCTGCCCAGCTCAACTATTCGTTAAATTCATGGCAGGAACAGCAGCCACTTTTATCCAAAGCTTATCAATGAGGAAGGCAGCATAAGAAGTAATTAACAAAAGAAAAGCTGTAAAACACATTTCTAAAGTTGATTAGAAAAAGTCAAACTTTCCTGAGCAGATGAAAGTCAGAAACAGTAAGATAGTATTGTTAAGTGAGAACAGATTGTTTTTTATTGCAAGAGCTTACGCATAGTTAACCCCCAAAAAAAAAATACCATTATTTAATCACACTCATGTCAACCAAAGCTCATATGGCTTTCTTTTTTCTATAAAACATACAGTGATATTTTTTAAGAATATACTGAGCACTCATTATAACATAATGACAAAGAATGAGGACTGGGGTTGTTGATTACCAAACTGCCCCAAAAAATAAAAAGCACATGGTCCATAAAACTTGTGCACTAATTGTTTGAAGGTATATGGTAGTTAGGTGACTGAGGTTCAAGTCACTATTTACTGGGAAAATCTTGACATCTATGTTCATAAGAAAAGCAATGTCTGATTCATGTTTGAATCGTTTATTTGAGTCAGATCTTATGAATGAATCAGTTGATTGAGTTTACAAAACCAGTCTGTTTGAATCAGAGTTCAGTTCACTCATACAGTTATCATATTGCATCAGATTGCTTTGAATTATAGTGCTCAGATCATTCCTATGATTCCTCTTTGTCGTATTTTTTGGAGCTTGGAAGCTTCAGTTCTCATTTAATGTAATTGCACAGAAAGGAGTAACCAGCAAGTCCTCCTTTTGCGTTCTACGAAAGAATGAAAGTCATAATGTTTAGAAGAATGTGAGCATGAGCAAATTATGTCTAAACCTCTAAAAGAAGTGCTTAAGCATAATTGAGTCAAGAGATGTGTCTATGTATTTGAAACTGGTTGACAGAATATCCTGTTTGTGATCTGAGAGCGATGGAGTAGTCTCTAAAACCATAATCTCCTGATCTTCTCTCAATGATCCTGCAGTTGAAGCCCTGCATGTATTGCATGTACTTTTTGAAAACCCAACAGCAGTGACATAGAACAGAGGCTGGGGCAGGACTGTCCTGCTACTCTTGCATCTCCCCACAGGGTGAAGGGAGAGATTAAGGTGGAGATGTCCTCCTTCCATCCACTGTGCTAAGGCCTGTCTCTCAGGCCCCTGGCATTCGCTCTTGCCTGCTGTCCCTGGGCAGTCATGCATGGTCTCCCTCTGTTTCTGCAGACAGTAGAGATGAGAGAGATGGGGCGGGACGGGTACTCGGACACTGAGCACTATCTGCCGATGGAAGGCCATGGCAGGGCTGCTTCCATGCCTCGACTCCCAGCAGACAACCAAGTGAGCGCCTCATCCTGTCATTCCTTCATGTTTTCCCCCTTCCTTTTCTTCTACCCCCTTTATACATCTGTCCTTCCTTTCTTGACCCTCCAACCCACTTTCCATTGCTGCCTTTGCATTAAACAAATATGCCCATTGACCAGATAAAGCAAAGAAAGCCCATTATAGCATCTGCAATGGATTGATGTCCTGTGTGAGCAAGCGTGAGGGTGAATTACACAAACAAGGAATTATTTTAAGTTTCTAAGTCATAACAATACTTGATAGATAAATGGTGCATTAAGTCAAGTATGCAACCATGCAGTCTGCTGAGTTGGAATGTGTAAGATTGTATAGCAACATGAATTACATTTTCATTAAGGACATATGTTCAGGTTTCTACATACTTTGGATCAAGTAGTATATTAATCTTTGTAACAGAGAAAATCAGGAAGAAAAAAGCTAGTTTATAGGGAATATGCCTTTTAATTTTGCACATTAAAAAACATGTTGGGCCCAGAACAGATTCCTGAGTCACTCCACAAGAAACAAAGCTTGATCGGTCAGTATTAAATATTTTCATCAGCATACCTGTCATAAATATGCATTTTAAGTATTTACAATTATCAGAATATGTGTTTGAATATATGTGATGTATTCAAGAATACATTTTTTTTTGCATTCAAACACTATCTTATTATAATTGTCTAGATACATGATATCTAGCATATTACAACATGCACCCTCGTTACTTATGATGCATATTTGATGCAGGTCTAGATGGTCTACATGGTATAATTTAAGTTTTTTTTTCATGTTTCTCACCACTTTCCTTCAAGTAGCCTCCTTCTCATTCATACAGACCCTAATATACATCCCTGCTACATATTACACAAAAAGCAGTATGTCACACAAACAGGACATCTGGAGGCTCTGTATTCAGAAAACACAATACCCACATGACATACTGCATCCACTGGGATTCTAAAATCTATAACAAGTGCACACTTGTCTGTCCCATGATGCTGTGGGAGCTGGAGAGCTGACAGATTAGAAAAACAGGGTTGGGTTTACTTCCTTTTTTCTGAATAAACTCTCTTCTTGTGTGGTCTCTTTGAATTTCTGTGGAAATGTATTTCCTTCTCTCCTTCTCTTTACCTATATTTTCCTTTGAATTCTTATTTTTATTTTGAGTTTGGCTAACTCTGACTTCCTCCCTCAGTAAATAAGTTACTCAGTGTTTTTACATGGTCTTTACTATATAAATTAAGTTCTGTATTTACAGCCCATTATTATTTTATATGCTTCCCTTCTATTTTTGTTGTTATTATATTTTGGCCAAGTTTGAATAGTTTCATTCAGGGTCATATAGCTCAGGGACATTGGAGGTGAAGTAAGCAGTGACTTGGGAGTTGGTACTGAGATTTGTGTGAGCATGTGTTTGTGTGCGTGTTAATGTCTCCCAAGTTTATGTTCTTACAGTACCGTTTAAAGGTTTGAGGGCAGTGAGTTTTTTTAATTGTTTTATTTAACAAACATGCCTGTTTAGGCCTGCGACCGTGAACCCCCTTGGCGATTTATATGGGATAATACCTCCATGTTGTCCGTCCTGACAATCACATGACACCCCCTGAGTGAGGGGAGAAAGTGGATCAGTGCCAGGAAGACGGCTCTCAGCTCCAGGCAGTTTATGTGCCAGGAGAGGGAAAAATACAGGTACAAATAGATGTCCTGTGTTTACTTCTATGCCCATGATCGAAGAATAAAATGCACCCCAGCCTAGCAACTGCGTTACGCAACACGCACACCGGCGATTGGTGGGTGTGGAGCGGACCCCTAAAATCTTCATCCCCCAAAGGAACGGCCTCATGTAAAAGTGTGGAGCCCAGGGGCAGCACGAAGGGGGGGGGGGCTTGGCCATGAGGCCTGAGAGCCTGTGACAAGTGCTTACGGAGACATGAAGGTAAAGCTTGAAGCGGGCTAAACATGTATTGAGGTTGGAAATCCAGGCAGGAGCCAGACGGGCCTGCATTTGAACGGAATCCAAGTGAACTCCCAAAAACACAGTTTGTTGAGAAGGGGAGAGAACACTCTTCTTGGTGTTCATTCTGAGGCCATGTTCACGAATGTGGCGGAGGACAACATCCCTGTGATGGTTCACTGACTCCCTGGAATGGGCCAAAATGAGTCAATCGTCCAGGTAGTTGAGTACACGAATGCCCTGGAGCCTCAAAGGGGCCAGAGCAGCATCCATGCACTTTGTGAATGTCCTCGGTGCCAAAGCCAGGCCAAAGGGAAGAACCTTGTATTGGTAAGCCTTCCCTCCAAAAGCGAACCGAAGAAACTTCCTGTGCCGCCGAATGACCTGAATATGAAAATAGGCATCTTTCTGGTTGACAGTGACAAACCAGTCTCCCACTCGAATACAAGACATAATAGTCTTCAACGTCAACATCTTGAGGTTCAGATGATGCAGGTCCAGAATAGGTCGTAGACAGCCGTCCCTCTTTGGCACAAGAAAATAGCGACTGAAAAAGCCTTGTTCCAGGTCCGATTTAAGGACTTCCTCTATTGCCCCCTTGAGGAGGAGGGAGAGCAGTTCCTGCTGTAGCACAGAAGCCTTTGAGGCGCTGCTTACTACTGTCAGGTGAACCCCGTCGAAATGGGGGGGGGGGGTATTGCGGCCAAACTGAAATGTGTAACCGGACCAAACTGTGCGGAGAACCCAAAGGTGTACCCCTGGTAGACGCTCCCATTTGTGAAAGCAATGCGATTGAGGAAGCCTAGTCTAGAAGACATACCTGTGTTGAGGTGTCGAGAAGGTCTGGAGGGGGCGACGTCGTCCACCACGAAAGAAAGCCTTTGGCGTCCTTGTTCAGGATGAGGGAATCCACGGGGACCGATGTACTGGACTGAAAAGTGGCCGGTACGGGGCCTGTAGGCTGTGGGAGAGAACCAAACAGTAACATTTTTATAATATTTCACAATAGTATTAATTTCACTGTTTTGGTCAAATAAATACAGCCTTGTGGGGTCATTTGAGATTTCTTTCAAAAACATTTAAAAATCTTACCGACCCCAAACTTTAAAACGGTAGTGTATGTGTTGTACTTACACGCTCAACATGTTATAGTGTGAGAGTGATTTACATTCATTTCTGAAACCAAGTAAGAGTTTTGTTGGTGTGGTCTCATGCTTATACGTACTGTATGTGTGCGCAGTGTTGTAGTAGTATACCTCTCTATGGCCACTGTGTCTCGTGATCACTGTACTGTTCCTCACCGTATCATTCTGTGTGGTGCACTGTGATGTCTCTAACACTGCTTCTGGTCCTCAGTATGTGTGCTTCTGTGGTAAGTGTCTTTTTTTGTCTCCACTGCTTCTGAGTCTAACCAGGTTCTCTGTGTCTCTCTTCTCTCTCTTTATTTATTTATCTCTCTCTCTTATTTCCTCCCCTCTTTCACTCTGTGTTTTTGTCCACCCCTTCCTCATTTACTCCTGCACGAAACCCCATCTCCAACTTTTTCTCCTTTTGAGTGCAATCTCTCTTTCTCTGACCCCCTTTGTCTCTCATGCTTGGGGTCACCCACTGTTAATGTGCTTTTGTCTTGTGTAAATGTGGCCCTATGTGCTTTCTATGTGTGTATTTGTATGGACATATTTGTGGTGTCTTGTGTTTGTATGGAAATGGTTGTTCGGCAGCCACGGAGGAAAGGACGGCACCGGGGAGAAAATCACACTGTATGTGCAACCTCTCATTCATTATTACTTTCTTTCCATTATCGCTATGTTTGACTCTGGCATCTGTCTTTCTGTCTCCCTAGAAATCACATAACTCGTGCCTGAATATCTCAGGAAAATGAAAAAATACTGGGAAAAAAAATTATTTATTGCAATATGGGTTTTATTTGCCTTTTGACGATATATATATTCTTCATTCAAAGGAAACATTTCAACCATAATACAGTAGAAATTACTGTACAATAATTTTTTGAATCAAATTAAAGCAATTAAGGAAGGCGCATTTAATATTTCTGTTTATTGCTATATTGGGAATAAAATTGTATATTTATAAAGATTTATTTTTACTAAAACATTTTAATATACTGAGGGACTTCAGTGAACATTTTTAGTAATGACAGACAAATGACTATTCATTGGAATAATAGACAGTTAAAACTGATTCCCGTTAATGAATCAAAATGATCAAGTATAATACAATTTGTTACTCAAGTCAACTTTTGCATACTGTGGCATTATTATTACAAAATACAGTACAGACATATTTTCAGACATCAGTGTGCTGATCAAAATTCCTTGTCTGCCTCCTCCTAATGTATATAAGCTATCTGTGTGCTTTGCAACACTCATTGTGTGCTGCGTGTTCATGTACATGCTTTTGTGTCTTTAAGTGTGTGCAGTGTGTGTGTGTGTGTGTGTGTGTGTGTGTGTGTGTGTGTGTGTGTGTGTGTGTGTGTGTGTGTGTGTGTGTGTGTGTGTGTGTGTGTGTGTGTGTGTGTGTGTGTGTGTGTGTGTGTGTGTGTGTGTGTGTGTGTGTGTGTGTGTGTGTGTGTGTGTGTGTGTGTGTGTGTGTGTGTGTGTGTGTGTGTGTGTGTGTGTGTGTGTGTGTGTGTGTGTGTGTGTGTGTGTGTGTGTGTGTGTGTGTATATGTGTTTATGTGTGACTGTTTTTGATCAGAGACGTGCAGAGATATTTTGGTGGGTAGGTGAGAAAATAGCTTAATTACATGTTTTTTAACAGATGAGTCGATAACTGAAAATGCTTGATTGTATGCAATGTTGCATCCATGCCTCTAGGTGTCAGTGTTGATCGTGTTTGATAGTGAAAACAGTCGAATTCACGCTTTTATGAGAAGGACAGGCACTAATGAGATTATTCAGATCACACAAGGTCAGACGAGTGCAAAGGTTCCTGGCCTTGAGCCACTGCAAACCACCCCACTCTGCACGTCCCTCTTCCTGGACCATTTATCTGGTGCTGCCCCACACACCCTCTCTGAAAGCCTGGACAGGCCTCTTTCTGCTCTCTCTGTGGTATGCATGACTGTGAGTGATGAAGAGAGGTCTGCTGAAGAAATGTGCTTCTCTCAAATGTGTATTCATGGATGAGTATTTTTACTTTTTATAGATTCAGTCCTGGATGCATGCAAGGCACGACCTTTTGCAACTACCTTTAAGTTTCTCTCTCTTTTTTTTCTCCTGTCTTTCTCTTCTACTCTGATTCGTTTTCGATGGTATTGGCTAATCCATCAGGTCATACACAATCAAACCACACCAACTCCCAGACCTACAGTATTAAACACACAAGTTTTAAGTCATCATAGACACCATTTACACCTGGTGTTAACATATGATCGGGTTGAAATTGTCAGCACTATATACAGATGTAAGCATAGTGCTTGTCTTGTTTTCCAGTTAAATATCTAAACATGCTTATAAGACTTGTTTTATAGAGATGTAAATATACATTTTGGATTATATAAATTTGGAGTTGTTAAGATTTTTTTTAAAGGCCAATTATTTGATCACAATTGTAGTTAAAATAGTAGTATTGTGTCGTACTGTATTTCTTTTTTAATACAGTTAAAACTGTAATGCATTCCTGTGATGCAAAGCTGAATTTTCAGCATCATTACTCCAGTATTCAGTGTCACATGATCATAAATCATGCCAATATGCTGATTTACTGCTCAAGAAATATTTATTTCTTCTTTTCTTTTTTTGAAAAATCTTACTGACCCTAAACATTTGAACAGTAAAGCAAGTGATGTGTATATAGTCACAAAATCAGAAACCTTCCCACTCACCCAAGACAATGTTAATCCCAGGTGTAAACAGGGCCATACATTCATACGACCATCTGCCTGCCGTTACGAAATACTATGGAAATGAAGTTCCCTTCTAAAATCTTCCAGACCCATTAATTTCCAATAAACAGAATCCTCTCTCTTTCTTCGCTCTCCTTTCTTTTCTCTCCCTACCTCTTTCTCTGTCTCCTTGTGCCGGCTCTCAGCAGACCATCACAGATGACAGTCCGATGAAGCGTTCAGCTTCATCTTTGGGCCACGGGCGTCAAGGCCGTTCAATGCGGGGTGAGGACTACGTCATGGACAGGGTTATCCCAGAAGAGGGTCACAGACATGGGCATCGCCACCGAGACCGCAGTCACCGTGAGTCAGAACGCTCCCTGAGCCGCTACACTGATGCCGACACAGGTCAGAGACAAACACATGTAAAATAATGGTACTGATGGCACTTTGTCTTACTATTAGAAGGAGAGCTAATAGTAATGCCCTTTTCCCTCTCTCTGGCTGTGGCCTAGCAGGTCTTGGCACGGACCTCAGCACCACCACACAGTCAGGAGACCTGCCCTCCAAGGAGAGGGACCGGGGCCGGGCCAAAGACCGCAAGCACCACCATCATCACCATCACGGTTCTCTAGATAAGGAGCACTACGGACACGAGAGAGAACGAGGGGACTATGGCCACAGAGGGTCTAGAGAGAGAGACCGCCGCTGGTCCCGCTCACCGAGTGAGGGCAGAGAGTGCCTGACTCACAGACAGGTGGGCGATTCGTTCATAACATGTGAACATGTGCTAATAATGCACATAGAGACACATTACAGTTGAACATGTCTGCAGCACTGAAAAAAATATTTCCTTTATCAGTAATTTGCCTTCACTGCTGTTCGGTCCCTTGTGAAAAGAAAAAATACATTTGATGTAAAAATGTATTTGAAGTACATTTATTTTGTGCTAAGTGTACTACAATAAAATGTACACATTTATGTGCATACAAATACCCTGCAATTGCACTTTTGTTATACTAATCTGGTATACTTAAAGTCTGCTAAATTGTAACAACTAAGTTTGTGCTTAATGCACTTTAATTTAGAAGAACTAGTGATGAGGTTCAACTAAAGATATACTGAAGTATATTTGATTGTGCTAAAGTGGAACTATTTCATGTATACTTCAGGTACACTTTAAATATCTTGCATTTAAAGACTGATATTATACAGAGATCACACAATCCTTATTAATAGTGATATTAAAACGCATTTTAGGCTTAATATTAAGAAATGTGCATTGTGTAATAAAGAAATACTCCAAAAAGTTTAATTATAATTAAATATCAGTAAGTCTTAAGTGATACTATGTTAATAAATATGTTGATAGATTTGAAGTATACTTAGTATGACAAATGTTTTTAAAATAAATTATGGCAAAGTCTTTTTTTTTTTACTAGGGGTAAAATTATATTTACTTGAGAAGCCAAGTTATTTAAGCATCAATCATACAGTCATTAATATGTTCCTAAATCATTAGCAAATAGTTTTTTATTTTGTTTTAAGAATAAACATTAGTTAGATTAAACCTTGTTAGAAAAGACAAGAAAAAAATAGTTAAACTATATTTACAACTTTATGAACTTTAATTAATTAAGAATTCAACTATATTTTAATTCTATATTTTACATATACACTACCGTTCAAACGTTTGGGGTCAGTATGATTTTTTTGTTATTGCTTCTTTAGTAAATCTTGTTTTAAGGATGTTTAAGTATTTTTACTGAAAAACAGGACTAAAATACTGATTAAGTGAAATGATTTGTGCAGAGAACCCATCTGTTTCTTGTATTAAAACAGGATGTTTAACTTCAAGGATCAACATTTATCCGTCCCAGTCATTTTATGCTAATTATTTACATAGTAACAATATTGTGATAGTCAGGACCAAAAATAACGTGACCAGTCTGAATGAATTATTTTTCAGCTTCATTTGTATTGACAACATCCAGCATAGTTTTGTCAAGACCAAAATTAAACAAATTACTTTCACAGTTGTAACAGAATTCAACTATTTTTGTTGATCTTTTCTTTCTTGTGTCCTCTCTTTTCCCTGTGATATGTTGCTTTATGTTTGGTCGTTTATTTTATGGCTGTTTGCATCTTGCTGCTTTGCAATGTCTCTCATTCTTGTATCTCTCTCTCTCTGTCTCATGACTGCGCTCTTGTATGTGTCATCTCCTACTGTCTCTCTTCTTGTTGTGTGGTTAATTTTGTGGTTCTGTTTTATTTGCCTTGTTCCATTTTCATGTAGGGCAGTAGTTCAGTAAGCGGCAGTCCAGTCCCCTCCACTTCTGGGACCAGCACGCCCCGCCGCGGCCGGCGTCAGCTTCCCCAAACCCCCGCCACGCCCCGACCCCACGTCACTTACTCTCCCGTGGTACGTAAGCCCATTGGCGGCACTCCCCCTCCGGGCCAGCAGAACCGAGCCCCCACCCCGAGCTCCCGTCGGTTCAGTCCGCCTGGCCCCGAGCCTCCGCTTCCCCCTCCCCATCACGGCTCTCCTCGCTCGGCCCGTCACGCACACTGGGGCCCCGACCCCACGGAGAGTGTGGAGGGCGATGGTTTCTACGATGACCAAGACTACGAGTTCAATCACCACGAGCCTCCGTCCTACGAGCAAAGCCCTGTGCAGGGCAACCCACACCCACATTCCCCCAGGACTTCCCGCCACAGCACCCCCCCTCAGGGCCAGCCACATCCGCGGCGCATGCCTAACGGCTACCGTTCGTCCTCGCCCTCTTCCCACAACCACACCCCCGCCCACCCGGGTACTCATAAGCCTCCTCATCCCAGAGGGCCCAGGAAGGGCCTCCATGAACCCTACAGTGAGACTGATGAGGATGACTGGTGCTAGCCTCTGAGACGGGGAGGGGTGAGTCCTGCCGCGCTCTCACGGTGAAGTGATACTCTCACTGGATTGGCCACTCTGTCCGGGGAAACACTAGGTAGTGCGCTGAATGTCCACAGGGGAAATCAAGGCATGATTCATTTCTTTCTATTTCTCTTTTCTTTTCTGATTTCTCTGCTGCCGAGTGTTTCCCTGAAAGTGACGGACTGCTGACAGTAAATATGAATACTTATAAATACAAAATCCTGTTCTTAGCCTTTTTCTGAAGAATACAAAAATGTTTTGATGAACTTTTTTCCCCGGACATTTCACGCAGTCCCTCCGGAAATGAGACGCTAGGAACTCTTTAGGACTAGTTTAAAAGAAGAAAAAAAAGGTGGATCACTTTTTATTTCGCAGAACTTGACTGGGGATTCGTTTATTGCAAAAATCAGTCCAGATGCTGGGAAATATCGATGAGTTTTATCATCTGTGTTTACTGTTAATAATTATCCCAGTGAGGGGGAGGCGTTCGCCCGTGCGGGTCAGTTGTGGGTGGAGGTGAACTCACCTGAACTAAAACAGGAAAGCCCACCCTACACTTCCCCCAAACGCAAGAAAGAAGAATCACAAACAAACAAACAAAAATATTATAATAATAACAGGAGATAAAAAAGCTCCTCACTTTTTCTTCTTCTACGGCTTCGTCTTCTGCTTCTCATTGGAAACATTGGAGTTTGAATCTTCTGTTGCACTGCCCAGCATTGTTTGAACTCCTAGAAAATAAATCCCTTGGAAATCCTGCATGATTGAAAAAAAAAAACGAGTTTAAAAAATACATAAGAAACTTTGGATAAAAAAGAGGGAGGGGGGTTCGATTCCTTGGCTCTTTTGTCATGTCCGTGACGTTCTCTCTCTCTCACGCCTCTCTGAGATCTCTCTCTCCTGAAGGAGGAAAGGGGAGAAGAAGTCATTGCTAATGTTCAAACCAGAGAGATGTTCGCCAGATGTTTTCAACCAGATTTGGTGCCAAATTTGCGAATCAAAAATAAATGGATAGCACAATTATTTTTAAGCTTGACATTTTATAACCTTTTTATTTACATTCCTCAATCAATGTATAGATGATTTGCTCACTTGCACAAAAATGCGGGATATAGTAGCACAAAAAATATACATTCTTTTCCCTTAGACCGCCGTAAACGTGCTCTTCCAGTCTTCCAGGGTAAACGCAGAGACAGAGAGAAGAGGGGGGAGAAAAGAGAGAGAGAGAACCTCTCCATCTTTACATATGACTTCATGTCGATAATGACAATGTGTGTATAAAGATGATCACATAAATGACGATAACTGATGATGGTGATGAAGATGATAATGCTTATAATTTCCTTTTTCTACCTGTTTTTGTATTTGACTCAGCTGCTCTTTGTATTGCCATACTTGTTTTCGTGTGAGTTTTGTGTAGATGGTGTGTGGAGCTCTGTGATAGTGATACATTATGGGCCATGACAGAAACCCACCTGACCTTCAGCCGACGTCCTCGGTAGCACGACGACTTCGGATGTTTCCATGGAAACACTTTCTCAGTCACATCATTGAGCGTTAATGACAGTTCGAAGCATGCATCTGATCTCGAGTGTCTGTAATTGTGAACACTTTTTATCAAGAAGGAAAAAATGAAAAGGAAAAAACGAAGTAGAGGAAGAGCTGACTAGTTATCAACCATATTGATATAAACATGTTATACATCTTTCAAAAGCATTTAGATATTAGCTAAGTACACAAGGATTTGTTAGGTTGGCATACAATTCTTCTTATTATTATATGTTTTCACTCTTTTAGTAATAATCTTTATTTTAAAGGATGATTTAATTTATTTTACTTATTCAAATTATTTTTATAATTATCTATTTAGAATTATTACTATTTAGAATGTTTTTCTTACTTTTAAATCAGTGGTTCTCAACTAGGGGGCCTCAGAAAAAGAAATATAAAAAAACTTGATGACTTAAATTAAATAAATTATTTATTAAAATTGAATTATTTATTAAAGAAATTCTATATTAAAATAGATTTAAGGCTCAGATCAATATTACAGATTAAGAACCACTGCTTTAAACTAACCTAAAAGTCCCCAAGACATTGTAATGTGCTAGTAAACGGTGAGAAGGGAACTGAGCTCCACTACCTCTACTAGATCAGCAGATGGCGCTGTGAGCCACATTGTTCTGCAGCCAGTGGTTCTGTCACTCTCACCTTTTTCTGTTCCATGTTTATGTCAATGACCTGTACACTGAGAGTAGTACTATGTGTCTGTCACCGATGGTGCACCGTTCTGTGTTCAGGAAATGTAACACAGCCAATCAAACTGCACAGGAACATGTAACACAGCCAATCAAATTGCATGGGTGAAACAATGAACAGGCCTTTTATGACAAAACTTGTCTCTTGTGTCCCACTAATCTTTGTCTTTTCGGCCCATATTACCATCGTCATCTCAGTCTTCTTTATGAGGCAGAATCCTCTGTGGAATGACTCGGCATACACAGACACGCTGCCGAACGAGTCCAACTTTGCAGCATGTGCAAATTAGACGATGTATGTAGCATTTACTAACATATTATCAAGCGCAATCCCACTCGAGTGAGTCCTGTATGTAGCATTACTGATGAATCTGGTAAGTGTGTGGCTCTCCTTTGAGACTGTATGTTTAAGTGTGTCCACAACTGGTGAGTATTGTCCTTGAGGATGTAAACACTAGATACAGGATCCAAGTTTCATGTCCCCCTTGCTAGTTGAGCATTATTAGTTTTTGTTGTCATTGTTTCTTTGAGAACTGCATTCTTAGGAATGTATTACTGCGATTAATCAGTATCTTATTCACCGTTATTTAGACCGCACATCCCATCTTAACACATTTATACAGCTGCGATGTGTCGGTTTGCAGTGAAGCTGCCTCTTGGTTTCTTTCATCAACGTCAGGTTATTTAGCTTCATGAGACTTTAGTTTTTATTAGGAGAGTATATATGTATGCAATACCAACCTGTTTTGAGTTGCAAGAAGCGTCAAGGAAACCATGTGTCTCTGTGAACGATGTGTATATGTGGTCGGGTCCATGATGATGATGTGGTTGACAAAATTCACCAAACGAATGATTTTCATTCATCCTCATTTGCATGCACGATGTTCTCTTAACTTCTTGCTGTGCGTGTGGCTGTGAGAGAAAAGGCAAGCATTAGTCTGGATAGGACATTGACATCTCTCATTGTCTGTCGTAATGAATCATTATACTAACAACCTCAGTTCATGTTTGGCAAAACAAGTGAAAATACAATACAATGCCGATGTAGGAGTCACTGTAAAAAGAAGAAACTAAAAATAAGCAAGTTTTTGTCAGAAAAAAAAGTAGAGAAGCATTTACCTCGAGAACTGCATGTGCAATGTGCATGCCACAGCGTTTGATAAAACTGCAGGAATACAACAAAATATGAAATGTTTTGTAGAAAAACACAAGCACAGATACCTCTTTTTAAAGTAATATATTCCTTTATGCTCTATTTTTTAAAACAAACAAAAAAATAACAGCATATTCTGGGGAGGAAAATCACTTTGTTGCAATTTGAAAGTTATTTCTTTCTGTTTTTAGCTGTTTTTTCTGCCGACTAGAAGGAGAGTCACTAGTGTTCAGGGCACATCAATATGACTACTGTCACAAAAAAAAAATAAATAAAAATCAAGATCAAAATCCTTGCTGTTTTTGATTCAGACCTGGGGTGTGCGCAAAACTGTGGTTTTTCGTTTTGAAGGCCCTGCTTTCACTATGGTTTAGAGTTTATGATTATTTCATAATTCCTGAAGAATGTGGAGCATGATTGATGACACAGAACATTTAGTCTTGTTCTCTGCTTCAGCCTTATCTGACACAGAGGGATCAGACCACATGAGTAGTCATAGGACATGCACCTCCACAGCTTCAGGTCAAGTACCGTGCTTAAATTGAGTAATATGGTCGGGAGAACGTTCTCTGAGCAGGATTTAACTCTTTCCATTCATGGTGCTGCTGCTATCAGTTACACACCCACACTGTTGGCAAATATGTGAAAAACATCAGTACATACAGTTGGCCCCAAAAGTGCCAGACATGTTTTTCTGTTTTCTTTTTTTGAGCTACGTGTACTTCAGAAATTAGTGTAAACTTTGATTGACCCAAAAATCATCATGTAAGCTTCAGTGGCAACAAAGAAATGAAATACAAAGGAAATAAATACATTCTGTCATTATTTATTCACTTACGTAATTCCAAATCTGTAAAATAATCATGTGTAAGGCCATTTCTGCCATGGAATAACACAAAAAGGTAACTGTGACTTTTTTATCTCACAATTTCGGACTAAAAAAAGGGAAAAAATAATTACAGCTAGGATATAAACTATTATCTCTGATAAATTCAGATTTTTACATCTCGCAATTCAGATTTTTCAGAATTCTGAGTCTAGTTTTTTGCTGTTGTTGTTGTTGCCAGCACACACACACACAAATAAATAAAAAGGTAATTAAGATTTTTTTATCTCTAACTTTAGTGATTTTTTTCTCCTCACAATTGTCATCATTTGTCACAAGTTAAATCGCTCAGGATCTTAAATGTTCTGTATCATCAGGTAGCTTGATAAATGATTAGCTTGTCCCTTTTGTTTGTATCATTGCTCTCTCCTTTTTCTGCTCCTGCGTGTCTTTGTAAAGGCTATATGTAGTTCTGCTGATTCGAGTGTTGTAAAGTCGTTTGGTCAGGAGATTGCAGGAACTAACAGTGCATTCCTGCGAGATTTCAGACTCCACAAGGAAAGGGAGGGGGAAGCTCATTCCATTAGCAGGACAATCGATGGCCACACAGGCATTCAGCAGCTCCCCTCCCCCTTGGCTGTATGTTGGCCAGATGTGCGGATGTGTGGAGGGTGCTGTCCTTCGTCTATTAATACCTCCTTCCGCTCAGTCGCACATTCCTGTCTCGCGCCTGCTCCACTTCCTGCTCCCTTACCGCTTCCAACATGGGGCATGATCTGCTGCGTCAACAATAATTAAACACATGGCTCAAACGTAGATTTATGTATCTATTGCACATATTTGGTCCATCGAATTCACGGCGTTTGTTAATATAACGCCACAGTGTCTTGGGGGTTTTAACGAAATTACAAGATTTTAGTGTAGACATTAGACTGCATGCTATCTTAGATAGATAGATAGACAGACAGACAGACAGACAGACAGACAGACAGACAGACAGACAGACAGACAGATAGACAGACAGACAGATAGATAGATAGACAGACAGACAGACATAGACAGACAAGATAGATAGACAGATAGAGACAGACAGACAGACAGACAGACAGATAGATAGATAGATAGAGAGGTAGCATGCAATTATATAGGCTAGCCTATATGTGACCCTGCACACAAAACCAGTCATAAGTAGCATGGGCATTTTTGTTGTAAATAGCCAACGTTGTATGGGTCAAATTATTGATTTTTCTCTTATGCCAAAAAAATCAGGATATTAAGTAAAGAACGTAACAACCTGTAACGTCAGGTTGACGTTGGACATGACATCGGACAGACGTTGCATTTTGGTTGAAAATGAAAATCGGGTTGACGTTGTACTGACTAAAAAATGTATTGCCTGAATGCACTGTAAGTCGCTTTGGATAAAAGCGTCTGATAAATGTAATGTAATGTAAAATGAAAATCGGGTTGACGTCAATTTGACATTGACTTAACGTTGGATTTTGGTTACACAACCTAAAAACAACAACATCTCAACGTCAGCTGACGTCGGTATTGGACATCAATTTAACATTGACATTAGACATTGAATTTACATTGAATTTTGGTCAAAAGACGTCGCAACCGAAATTTAAGCAAATATCAATGTCTTATGACGTTGTGTGCCCGCTGGGGGCTAACAGCATATTGCTTGAGTGCTATCCCGAATGGTGTAATTATGTTATTTAAAGGTTATAACAGTGCATTGACAAGTTCTGAAATGCCTCTCCCAGATCCAGTTGACACATATGTTTTAAATCTACTTTGAAAAATAACAGAAACATTCGCTTTCTTTTTCTTAATGATTATGTTTCCACTCCTCAAGCTGTTTCAAAATGGAATAGATCAGTTGAAAATATTTTGTGGAAAAAGGTTTGGACGCTTCCTAACAGGTATTTATTGGTAAATAAGGTTCAAGAGATTTCTTTTAAGCTTATTCATCAGTACTATCCTGTTAAAACCTTTATTGTTTCAAAATTCAATTTAAGCATAGATGTGAACTGTACTTTTTGTGACTTGCAACCAGAGACTGTCCTACATCTTTTTTGGCATTGTGTTCATACAAGAAAACTTTATTCATTGTAAAATTCATACATAATGACTTTGAGCTCTTCTTTAAGGATGTTTTGTTTGGAATTTTCACTTCTGAGAAGCAATATGGAAATATTTACTTTCTCTGCAATTTAATTATTTTGCTTGCAAAATATTTTATCCACAAATGCAAGGTTATGAAAGTTACCCCGAACTTTTCTTTCTTTCAAGAAGATATTAAAATGTATATTAAATCTTTATATACCTCCTGTAACAAAAAGGCAATCAAAACTTTAAATGTATGCTCACTTTTTGGTATTTCTATATAATTTGTATTTGATAATTTATGTTTTGAGGGAAGAGTATGTTAGTTGCTATGTAATCTGTTTATCCATTTTATTTGTCTTCACTCTTTCTCGTTTGATTTGTAATAGCTTATATTGTTTGGCTATATTTGAACCCCTGGCCCTTTTCCTTGGCATATGTTATGTTACATTTATATTTCTAAGCATTTACTGTTCTGAAAAGCGAAAAAAAAAAAAATTGCCTTAAAATGCCCCAATTGAACTTAGACTTAGTTCTTATCCATTTCGCTCATTTGGCTTGGATAGCAATTTATAGCATTGTGATGTAAGTTAAGGTTGGTTGAACACACCCTCACAAATTCACATATCTGTGAATAATAGGACAACTTAAGTGTAGATTTGAAATAGAGTAAGACAGAATAAACTATCTGAATAAGGACAATGGCTAATAAAAGAAGCGTTAAGTATGGGTTTAATTACACTTGATAATAGTCCATTTAATAACCTGTAAATGGCTTAAACGTTTTACTGGTTATATTCTTTTGTTCCCCATATCCTGATCCGGTTCTGGGGGTTGAAAAGAAGTGGAAGCGTGAAAAAAAGAGACGGTAGCAATAGCGATCTTCCGGCATGATGTGTTCACCGCATCCTGCCTTCCGCGAACACCTCCGGTCACATGACCGCGAACTCTTTCAACAAACGCGAACACACAACAAGCCTAGCAGACAACTCAGTCAGGACGTTTCCCGGATAAACCCGTCTGAACAAAATGCGTCACACACAGAAATGAGATGGTTGAGAATATTTTATTGTACAAAAATGAGGTAGATTTACATCATAACATCATGATGTCTGTTGTATAGTAGCTTATGTCAAGTTGACCTGCTGGAAAATCCCTGGTCATTAGCTGGCTGAGCAGCTACAGTGGTTTGCTTTCTGAGACGGTCTACTAGTTTGGACCAGCGAGAAACCAGCTAATGTTCCAACACACAGCTTAATATGGATTTTCCAGCAAGAAGACCACAAAATCCCAGTCAGTGTAATGACTGGACAATCCTGACAGCACCTTAGACGAATAAAGTATGAACCACACACCGAGAACAACCAGAAACCATTCTTGGTCAATAAATAAATAGAAAATAAATGTCATATGACTATCCTCTCAGTCACACTTCTCATAGAAGTAGTAGTACCGCGTCACGTCCTGAATCAGAGAAACACGGTAGTTTGAACAAGCACACATTTCCAAAACAACCCGCTCTCCGATGAGTAATCGGCTGTCACATTGTTCCACTGTGAGTAATCACCCACGGACTTCTCCACATCAGTCAAGTGCCCTGAATACTTCCGCAGGAACTCGGCAGCAGATACGCTTCCCTCAACAGAGCGCAAAGTTCACTCTTCTGTCCTTGTGTTGTGCCATTGCTGTTATAGTCTGTTCAAAACGTGACGATAGTTCTCGGCATAGGCACGAGTGACAGTGAGTCCAGCGCTCTGCCGCAGTTGGCGGGGTTACTCTGGGTCGCCTGCAGAATTCCTCTGACCTCCACAAACTCCAGTTTGGCTTTTTTGCATGGTAGGAAGTCAGGGTCTGTGGCTGTTTTGCTCCGTCGCTTTCTAGAGGGACGGTCCATTCCGGCTGGGTTGCAGTTCTCTTTGTCCCCCGTGAGTCCCGCGGGGTCGTGTATTTGTGAATGACCCTCGAATCCGGACCTCTGCCCATCCTCGGTAGCCTGTGTCTCTGTCGAGCGCAGAGCTGTAGTCGTGGAGCTCGTTGTGTCCATGGGCTCTTCTGCTTGTGCTGTGCTCTCCGTGACACCGTGTGTGTCAGATTGCCCATTTTTCTCGCTTGTTAGCCGGGCAGAGTGGTAGATGTCCCTTGCGGATTTCATGACGAGCGTCAACAGCAGGCTCCGGTGGAGACTGAGTCCACCGCGCTGCGTGCGCGAGCTGTATACTTTACTCAGCGCCTGGACCATAATCTGCCTGGCCTCTTCTGTGACATCCATTGTTCTTAGTTATTCAGTTAACTTAAAATATATATATATAAATACTGTTTAGGTAATTTCCCCCGAGCTCAGTTCACTTTCACTGTCGTTTCATTCACAGAAGCAAACCTCGGCGTAAAGACAGCGGGCTTTATATGGTCTCGGTGACGCATGCAGTTGTGACTGACACTCGGGCTCCTCCCAAATGACTGTTTGAGGAAATAAGTCAAAACGTGTATCATTCTCTCTCTGGTGATCTGGCAGATGTTTTTTTTATTATTATTATTTACTAAATTAATAATAAATTGTCTATCACTAGACTATCAAATACCTTTTAAAAATGAAAAAAACTGAAGTAACTCATCAGTGTAATAACATGATTGTTTTATTGGTACATTTAATTTCGAGTAATGTTATTTTTTATGACAATTTATCATATTATAATCTTACCGACACAATGACATTTTTAATATTGTAATTTTTTAATTATTGTATTATATTCTTACTAAACACAATGACAGTTGTGTCCTTTTTTAGCCTGAGTTAATACACTTTCATTCTCATGTTTCTTGTTAGCTTCCTCATTCTCTTGTGCCCATATAAGGAACATCCGCTAGTTGGTCCGCTCTGTGGAAAACCCATGATGCGTGGGCGCGCTCAGGCTACTTCCTGTTGCCATATTTGCTTCAAAAGATTTCGTCATAGCCAATAACCTCACATAACATGAGCGCGTCAAACTTCCTCTGCCCATATACGGATTGTATGCAGCTGTTTCCGTGTAAAACGCACAGCACCATTTTATTCGAACAGATTCCCAGGTGTTGTTTGAATGTTGCTTTCCCAAAGGGGTTTCTTTTTTCTGAATTCAGTCCACATTCAGTTTTGTGTTTAGTGGAAGGAACTATAAAATTACAGAGTGAATGTCGAATGCGAGACGAAATATGCTAATGGCTTTTATTCATACAGCATAGAGTTGTATTCGAGGCAGTGGATCTATTCAAGGCTATTTTATTAAACCAATAATAACGAAATGTCAAAAGGGCACTCGAACTCAGTTTCTGGATTGCATATTGTGTGAAGAAATAAGCACACATTTCTCTGTGTTTATATCTTAGTAAAAGCTCTCAGTAACCCATGGCCTGCATGTTAATACACAATAGCCTGATATAATAAGGAAAGAGTTCATGGAGTTATTTTGAGGTAAGAGTCTTGCTGAAAGAGATAATCTATATATCCACTCGGCTCCAGTTTAATCCTAAGTGTTGAGCAGTGTTGGCTGCAGTAAACATTTGCAAGTCCTGTGCCTTAATTACAATTTTATTTGGCATTCACTATATATTTCCCCAAAATGTAAATTATTAGCTTGAATTTTTACATGTTAGATTCACGAAGACCTCAATTTTTAGTCAGTGTACTCTCTCCAGAAAGACTGCAGTTAGAGTGCATTATGTTAAACATACAACTACACATGGATTCTCAACTAGGTGGCCCCGCCACACCTACAAGGGCTGCAAAAGGTCTTAAAAATCATTAAATAATAAAAAAACAAATATTTTAAAAGTATTAATAATCACTTACAAATTATAAAACCGTTACATGGCTAAAATTATTTTCTAACTCTTGTTTTCAAGTACAAATACCTCTTATTTTCTGGAAAAAATTGGGGGGGGGGACAATATTTGAATCCTATTATTTCTTGTTTTAAGAAATAACTTTTTTTTATAATAAGACATTAAGCTTATTTTTCTTACTCTATTGCCAGATACTTTTTCCTTCTTGTTTTAAGCAACATTTTGATGTATTTTTCAGAAAACAAGACGTCACTTTGCTTCCCAAATAAATGTCAAAAGTGTGTATGTATATGTATAAGATAACTATATACACACACACACACATGTTGGTTTTTATGGTTTACGGGGACTTTCCATGTAATGGTTTTTATACTGTACGTATGTGCTATTCTTAACAGGAGACGGTGCATTTCTATTTTTCAAAAAAACTCACTCTGTATGATTTATAAGCGTTTTAAATTATGGGGACACTGAAAATGTCCTCATAAATCACCTTCTCCTTGTAATACCTATGTATACCCATGTCATTATACAAATTTGTGTCCTCATAAACATCATATATATATATATATATATAGAGAGAGAGAGAGAGAAAGAGAGAATTACTTTAACACAAAGACACAATTCTTTGTTACAAACTTTTATTAAGATATTCAGCTGTATCCTTTGACTTTTCTCTTACTTGTTTTTTACAGTAGTTAATGTGCAATTACTTTTGATAATATTGGGTCACAGTTAGGGATTCACAAAGTTATTGGCACTTTGAACACAGACAGAATGGAGTGGATGAGCACTGGCGTTACAGGGTCACTGCATGAGCACAGCTGGGGATGGGTTACAACTCATGCTGAGAGTGCACGACTAACAATCAAACTTCATTAGTGCTTCTATGTAATATACAGTATATAGATTTGTATAGGGATGTATTCATAGAAAGTGAGACACTGTATTGTAAAAAAAGGTTCACAACCAGTTTGTTGTTTTGAGTGTTCAAGCAAGCTGATGTCATCCCCCATCCTGTCTGTATTTCTCTGTAATTCATGATACTATGTCCAGACACCAATTTGTCCGGCTGTCACACATTACTTTACCAAAACATTTGCAAAGTTGGGTTATAATCATCATCATCATCATTATCGTAGTCTCATTTCAGGGAAAGACTGAAAGCAGAGTGTTGGGGTGTGCTGGAAGAGAACGCAACACGCAGAGAAAGAGGTGAGAGCATCTTTATGTGGTATGTCTGGTATTTAGAGTGGAATAGCAGTGCTGCATTCTGGGTAAAGAGGCTTAGGTTGACAAAAAACGTAGCGAAAACTGCAAGCCAAAGGTAAACCTGCAAAATACAGCCAGTCCGTTGCTCCAGAACAGACGGGCCCGGTTTCTGCCTTTTTGCAGAGAGGAGAGACAGTCACCGTTTATAAAAGAGTTCAATTTTTAATACATCGCTCCGTACTCTCTCTGGCATGCTGTCAGCGATCCATCCACCAGGTTACAAATACACAATGATCTACAAAGCACAGTACCCCAACAAACTGTTACAAGAATGACAAGACTTATGGGCAGTTAAACTCTCACGCTCTTTCTCCACCCATTCAGGTGTCCGCCATCTATTTGCTCTCTGCACTCCGTGACACAGTCAGACTGAATTGCAAGGTGCTGGGGAGCACGTCTATGAACGCAAACCCCAGAAAAAGGTGCTTTACTCGGGCACAGAGAGCAGACAGATAGGCGGTGTGATATGGACATCCCGGCCTTTTTTGATCAACACTGGTCCCTTTATTCTCACTTTCATATCAGGCGAGGCTAGGCAAATAAAAATCCTTTAAAGGTGAAATATGTAATTTAAAACGGAATCACAAAAATAATGATTTCGGACTTACGCCGTGGGTTGATGCTCTTTTGGGCTGGTTGTGAACTTGTGATGCTCAAACAAACAGAGCAACTTTTTGATAGCGCCACATAGCCACAGTGTTATGCTTTTTTTTTGGGGGGGGGGGGTAAAAATCAACCTTCAAATGGCTTACTTGTAGTATTTTAACATTGAGAAAAATTACACGTCACCTTCAACTTTCTAGTAAGAGAAAGATAATTTTTTTGTGGCCACCAAGAGTCATCTTTCTCAGGCATGACACCCCTGGTGTTGACTGTAAGTAGTAAATCTAAGCTGCAGTAACAACACACAGACAGCAGGTGGTGCATGGAAACAGCGGTTCCTCTCCAGCGACGCATGCAGCATATGTGATCTGTGCCATCAAAATGGAGGACGCATAAACACTGGCACAGTCATAGCTGGCGATAGAAGAGAGAGAGAGAGGAACACCGCTGTTCCACGCCCCACCCAGATACACACGCAGTTAGTCTCCCGCAGTCCTCCTGAAAAGGCACCAGTGACCCAGCAGGCCTTTAACATCTAAAGAATAGCACACATAGCACCAGTACGTCCCTCACCATGCCCCTCCCCTTTCCCAGCACGTTAGTCGATAAAAAGAAATGAAAAAATACTCCGTACTCTATCATCAGTCAAACAACTCTATATTGTATCCTTAAAAAAACTTGGCAAGTCAACTCTTTCACCTTGAATTAGTAGTAGTTGAAAAGTAAATACAGTACACGTGGTCTGCTAAAAGAATGGAGAAATAAAAAGGAGCGGGAAATGGATGCATGCACGTTCCCAAATGTTGATTTCGCAGGCTTATCGAAATGTTATACATTTCTACACAAGAGGCATTATTGTTTTCTGGTCCAAAAGAAAAAGAAACAAGGTCACTGGTCAGACCTGAACCAGACTGCATTTAAGTAGTAAACTTGCCAGGAGTTCACTTTATTTGCTACGACTCTTAAGCAAAAAAACAAAAAAAAAAACTACAATTTCCAAATATACAAACCGCAGGTAAGTCAGACTTGGTTATGCAAATAAACAGAAAAGAAATAAAAACATGAGCTAAAACAAGAGGGGAGAAAGACCTAGTGTAAGCCATCAATTAAAAAGACGAGTGACCTGTTAAAAACATGGTCAAAATCTGTCCAACAGTCTCTTCGATATTTACATCAGTATTCAGCACAGCTGGCCGCAGACGCAGGGGTGCATTCTGTTCCGGGCCAGATACCGACACATACACATCCATGAAGTTTAGTCCAAAAACCATCGATTACACTCTACAAAAAAGGTGCACAATCCACTACTCTCCTCTACAAAAAAAGGTGCAAAAAGCTCTAGTTCAGTCTACGAAAAGGTGCAAAGAGGTCCATTTCCTCTGTCAGAAAGAGGGCAGCTACTGTATGTGTCCCAGGAGATCAGACGCGCGAAAAAACACAACTTATACAAACACGCACGGCCTAATAACTCGGGCATTAAATATTAAAATAGCCTACAGTATCGAATTTCTGTTTTCGTGAGGCATGTGCGTTTAAAACCCATGCCTGAACACACATTAAGACATCCCATTCAAATCCCGATGGAAATTTGGGATATGCAAAAGTTCACGGGTTACGGCAAACTTTCAGAGGGCCAAATTTCCTGAAAAGCATCCATATGAGATGCCTCCGGCGCATAAACACAGAAACAAACATACCCTAAATCCCCGACTCAACACATCACCCACATGCAAACACACAGTGCCAACTATGTGCAAGGAATGTATACAGATGGTGACTTGTGCGGACACAGACATGCTTGCCTAAGCGAGCACAGACACACACACACACACACACACACACAGCTGCCCAAACAGGGACATGGGCAACATGAAGAGACTTAATCATTCTGCTCCTCCTCTCCTGGGACACAGGCAATGCAAACCCTCCTCCGCTCCCAAACACACACAAAGTCAGGCCCGAACCTTAAGACAGTAAAGTGGCTAACAATAAGAAGCACAACCTCCCTTCCCCCTGGGCTGTAAAAGCATGTTTGTGTGCGATAATGGGGGGGGGGGGGGGCTAAAAAGGTTCACAGACTAAAAAACGCTTTGTTTTTATGTCCTACACAATTTTTCTTTTCTCTTAAAGGGATAGTTTATCCAATTCGGCCATAATTTACTCACCCGAGTCTTTCGAACCTGTGACTTTATGTCTTAAGTGGAACATAAGATATTTTTAAAGAACACCTATGAGCATGCAATGAAAGTCAATGGGATACACATTTCTTTTGTATTTGGATTGAGATGGCAAGAGGAAATGATGACAGAATTTACATTTCTGGATAAACTACCCCTTTAATCAGCGAGAGACGCAAATTGTACATCACTGGTCAAAACGGCCAATCGAATTCAGCTACGGACATGATCGTGATCGAGATACAAGCCAAGCACCAGTCTTTGAAATGCAAGATAATCCTTATGCAAAAATAGTCCTTATTTTTCTCATTATTTCCATTTAAAGCTCAACAACAAGGTGTCTCTTGAGAAACATTTAAGAAAAAAATAAAAACAAAAAGAGATTTTAAAACAATCCCTCTCTCTCGAGCTCTAAAGGTGCGAGCAGATAAATATATTTTTATCCTTTACAGTCCTTAATCATCTTTCATCAACTCTGGATTCATATAAATCACACACAGTGGAACAAGTAGAAGGGGAAAGGAGAAAACGGCGACATAAAAAACAAAGAACGTGGCATACTAAGATCCCACATATATTTTGGGAGGAATGGAAGGAGAGGAGGATATCAGATTCTTTCCGTTTTAGACAGAACGAGAGACAGAATATGCCACCTACTTCTCTTTCTCCTCTCCTCCCTCACTATTTCTCCTTCTGCTGTTCCTTCAGATCTTATGACAGGCATTTTTCCTGTCTCTCTCCTGGGCCAAATACAATCGGCTAGTCTGACATAGCCAGGTGCTACAAAATCACAAATACATTCAAATTCAGTAGAGTGAGATCAGGGAACCTCGGACCTCCCATCGCAAAAACTTTTCCTGGTCCTAATTACGCATTCCTATAGCATCGGTGACTAGATTTACTTGCCGAGCATGGAGGCAAAGGGGATCTTCTGTGCAAAAGAGGGTTATTTAGCAAAAACAAAAATGATTGAAAAGAAAATAGCACCCCTGGCATCAACCCCTTGTGTTCCTCCCGATGCTAGACTCCTCCAATCCTCTACCCGACTGTCCCTTTCCCATCCCAGGCAGAAGCAGCAGAGCCCAGAGTCACGCAGCGGAGTGGGAGGCAGGTAGGAGGTGGGGCGGCAGAGGGGATGGGGCAGGGCTTTCCTCGCCAAGTCGCTCACTGAAACAAAGTGCCGTTGTCTCCGCCCACACCCTGCAGAGACTCGCCCGAGGATCCTCCGGTCTCCACCGAAGCTCCGCCCTCCATGCTCGCCGTCTCGAAGGCGGGCTCGACGCTGAGGCCGTCCGCTTCCATCTTGATGCTGTCAGGGAGGAAATTGGCATAGGCGTCACCCTCCGCCATCAGTAACTTCAGCTTGGGGATCCAGCTCTTCCTCACCACGCGCCGAGCGTTAGTGCACATGTCTGCCGCGATGGCGTTCATCTCGCTCTCCTTAAAGCTGGTGGCAAAGTTCTGGCAGTAAACTGTTGACATAAGGGAAGAAGACATTTCTAAAGGCCCGATCACACCAAGAACCATAACTATTATAGGTAACTTTCAGCATCCACATCATAACTTTCGGTTTTCATGTGCTCAGGTATGTCTTGGCTGTCAATGTTTTTATCAATCATAAGCTGGATAAAAAAATATTCTGAACGCGTTTACAACAATATCATTCCTCTTTGTCATTGTTGAAGAGTGGACTTCCCCTTTCTCGCAGAATTTGATTATCAAAACTTTACAGTTACTTGGTGCAAACAGTAAGAATTGGAATCACTAAAGGACCCACAACATGATATTATCACAATTCAATATTTTTTGCCATTTTAAACATTTTGTGATATGCCGAGTAATTCAATAACATATATCAAAGTCCCTTTCAAGGAAAGTCTGTTTGCTCGGCGGCCGTATTTCAAAACCTCCAGACAGCTCATACAAGGCCAAGTCCTATCTAAATGAAAGAGGGAATATTGAAATCTCAAAACTGCTCGCTGAACTCACAATTAAATTACATATTTCAAATCAGCAACAAAATCTGAAATGAACTGCCCCATGAATGTGGTTTCTTAAACCTGGTACACACCAAGCCGACGCCAACGAACTAGTGGAGACGAAAGCAGACTGTGGTGTAGTGCCGATTCTCTGCGGCCAGTCAGTGATCATCAGGTTTTACACGTCACATTTTGGTAATGGTACGGCTCGCTTGGAACCTCAGGTGAGGTGGTACAGAAAAAAAGTACCAGGTACTGTACCCAGTGGAAAACCCCTCAAAAGTGAGCCGTACCAAACCATACCATTGCCATACCATGCAGTGGAAAAGTCCAATTTGTATTACTATAGTCTTTGCATATATAGAGATGTATTTAGAATGAGAGAGCATTATAGAGAGATGTGGCAGCATTGAGGCTCTTGTGCTGTTTGTAAAATTACAGTCTGAATTAAATATTTCAATTATCGATTCGATCTGTTTTTTCACACTATGCACGGAGCTTGTAAAATTATGTGCAACACTCACAATTGTAATCCAGGTCCTGATAAAAGAATCATACTTGGTATCTGTGTCTCGATACACACCTTAAGCACACAAATATTGCAGTACTATACTGTATCGATTTTTTTCCCTACCCCTAGTGAACAGGCTTTAAAGGGATAGGTCACCTAAAAATGAAAATTCTGTCGTAATTTACCCACCCTCAAGGTGTTTGAAACATGTATGAGTTTTTTTCTTCTGTTGAACAAAATATATTTTGAAGAATGTTGGTAACCAAACAGTTGCCAATGGCCACTGACAAAGCTAGCAGCAGATGTCTGGTTATCAACACTCTTCAAAAAAATCTTCTTTTATGTTCAACAAAAGAAAGAAAGAAATCATCAAGGTGAGTAAACGATGACAGAATTGAGATTTTTGGGAGAAAAATATAAAAGAGCGGGAACTCACACTTGACTGCGTGCAAAACTCGGCTGTCCAGCGGCTTACGGCTGGGGTCATTGGTGGAGGAACGGATGCCGGTACCACAGCTGTTTGCCAGAGTACTCCTGTAGATCATACAGAAACAGAAAGTTAGACATCATAGTTTCACTATTATGGAAGATGTCTTTAACGTTTCGCAGACTCACCTGTCGAAGAAAGCAGCCAGCAGCCTCCTCAGAAGGACTTTGTGTCTGGTCCCCGCACTGACGTGACAGTTCATCAGCTGAGCTCGTGAGATGTACACACTGGTGCCTGTCGACAATATACGTGAATCTCACTTAAAAAGGTGTGAAACTTCATTCATATTCATGTACTCAAGATATATAAGCAGATACATATTGAAAGACTGACAAATGCCTTATGACTCATCGATTTGCATGAATGCATAGAAGTCCCAAAAATGAATGCTAAATGAATGAATACTAATCACACAAAGCTCAGAAAGAAATTCAGCTTTCCTTATTACTGCTAAAGATCATTCATGTGTGTTAGTGCTAACAGTGACTTGTGAAGTTTGAGCGCTGACTGTTGTATTAACAACTGTTTTTCTAATAATGTAGCTTTTCTACACCTATGCCTTCATTAAATATGGTCGTTGTTCTACTGCATCCATCTGTGTGATCACTCATGCAGTGTCGTGCTCACCGCAGATACTCATTAAATGAAACTTTTCAAAATACAGAATACTGCTCCAAATAAAAAGAACATTAGAATAACTAACTCAGTTTTGAATAGGTAAGATTATTCTTTTGAAAGAAGTCTATAATGCTGTACAAGAAAATACAGTAATATTGTGAAAACTTATTTAAAATAACTTTTCTATTTAACATTTTAAAATGGCATTTATTCCTGTGATGGAAAATAAGTCAAAACAGAAGTTGGTCATTAGAATTAAAAAAACAAATCCTACCTCCATGTGTGTGTGTGTGTGTGTGTGTGGGGGGGGGGGGTTACTAAAACTAATTCAAATCAAGCAAAAGCTTATTTTCTTGCTTTTAATTAAAAATAATTATCTAATTTCCATTTTTTGCTTTCCACTTCTTCAGCACTTTGTATTAGTTCATCTTTTAATGACTTTCTGATGAATTTTTTTCCCCCCAAAACCATTTCATCGTTAGTCTTCTGGTCTGTTTCAATTCCTCATTTCATTTTCCACTTTATATTGCTTCATGTCTGGTCTTGTTCGAACGCTTGCTTTTATCGTATTTGTAAAGCACTTTGAGCTGCATGTTTATATATGCGACTGCTGTTTAAATAAAGTTCCAGCAGAAGATTAGCTGAATTCCTCTGTAATGTGTACTGAACAGTTCCAGTCAGACGGCTCAGAGTCACTTAAGGCCATGCTTTACAGCTCACAAAAGCCTCCACTACCCTACAGTCACTCAACAAAACCTGTTCTACATTTGCCCTATCAATCACCACACAAGATCATTTGCTTTTCATGGGCTATTGAACATGACTCGGTTGTATGATGCCGGTTATCCTCCCTATTAGACTCTTCTATAGATTGTTTTCTCAGCAGATGTTTTCCTAAAATCCATACAGGGTAATATGATGGTTTGAACAACAAAAACAATGGTTTACTCCACTACAATACACCTTTGACTGAAGATACTTTGGTTCATCTGTTGCGTTTTGTTATTGAACAGGTACAGTGATTAGACTCAGACCTGAAACTAGCTCCAGTTTCTCTGCAGGGTCACCTTCCTCATAAAGTTTAGGGTGACAGCGGTTGCCGATCTGAGCGATGAGCTCTGCAGGGAGAGAGGCAAGATCCTGTCGGCCGCGCATCCTGGGCCGCGTCTCTGAGTGGTCCGGCAAGGCCTCCACACGTTCACCTGCTGAGAAAGGGAATGAAGTTTATGAAGAGTAGAGAAAGAGAGAAGACAAAAACGTGATCTCCGTGCACGCAGTCTAGACAGCCGTGAAGATTAAACCAGTACTCAAGTCTTTTGACTCTCAAAAACAGACAGATAATACAGAGCTCTTGGGACCAAGACTAATAAAAGACCTGTGAAAAAAAGGCATCAGAACACATTCGGTTTTCTGTGAGAAGATAAGAAGAACTTCTGATAAAATATTCATGAGCTTCAAACAGTTCAAGCATTTAACAAAAAGTGTGAATTTAGCTATGATGATATTCCTATTTAAGAAGCACAAAAGAGAGTAGACATAGTTAACTTGTTAAAATGGGAACCAAAAAAAGCAAGATCCTGCATACATTACAACACACACAGGATCAAAGGAAGTGCCAGTTTAAAACGCAAATTCTATTCTGCCATCATCAAACCTGTATGATTTCTGTTTTCTGCAATGGAACCAGACAAAGACATTTTTCTGTAAGTTTATTTACAATGCAATCAAGCTGGCTTTTTGTGTCTTTATTCACCGAAAATGGTGAAAGTTGATAGGTGTAGCAGTAATGTTTAATTAATAAATGAATCATTCTTTTTTAAGGAATCTGTTGATCCAGTTCACAAAACCAGTTTGAATTACTCAAATGAACTGCACTGACTCACGGATCACAACTAGGGCTGTTGCGGTGAAGGAATTTCCCATGCGGTAATTTTGAGTGGCTCAGGAGCACGGTATGCGGTATTATCGCCATATATAATATCTGTGTGTATGTGTTACGATGTAAGGAATTCGGAAACCGAAACTAAATTGCGTTGAAACAAGAAGTGAAGTAAACAGAAGATAATTACAAAATAACGGTCCATATAACAGATCATAAACCTGACAATATAATCGTTAGGCTATTGTTATATAACAGTTAGTGCTGATCCTCTAACCTGAATGGACGATACGTTTTCTGTTGATATTTCACCTACGTGTTCTAGACGGGGGTCAGTCAGTGCAGTTTCATTGTTTCGCCACAAGGTGGCATCAAGGGACTGTCTTTGAGCGAGTCTTTAAACCATTCATTCAACTACACGTTCAAAAACGCTGATTCATTCAAAGAAATATGTAATGACACATGCTGTTGAAATCATTTTAACTTTGACCGCCGCTTTTAAAGGCTCAGCTGACCAGCAGAGCGACGATGCTAAGACAGAGATTTCGCTTTCCTTGGACATGACAACGTGTTTTCACAAATATACATGCCTCCGCCTGAAGGACAGACGCAGGTAATCGCACGAGATCAGTCGATCTCTCTCATTCGCTGTCTGTTTAGGCTTGTTAAGTGCAAATCTACTGAGACTTTGTACAAATCAGCATGGTACACATGTTATCATTACTAACTTATTTAATATTCAGTACATATGCACGAAGTGTAGAACAAGAAGGGCATAACCTTACGAAAAAAGAAAACACGCAAATATCGCGGTTGCTGCGGTTATGCTCGTCAATAGCGCGGTATTGCAGTTATCGCAACAGCCCTAATCAAAACTGTTAAGGAAAGGATTGTAACTGAATAATAACTGTTGCAAAAAAAGTAGCACCAGACATTTCATCTGTATTGTGACGTGCATTCTAGTGTAACAAATTATCGTAATGTAGTAGGCTCAGGGAGTTTGAGGTTGTTGTTGATTGAATTTTAAGATATGGGAGCTGCAATCAACTACATAGGTCACCAGAGAGAAGTCTTTTTTGTTTTCCTGAAACAACGAGTTATGAATAAATAACGAAACATATGCATGGACGAATTGTTCAAAATAAGTAACATGCATCTAAAAATACATTTAATCGAAAATGTCTGTCAATTTCTCACAAAAAAGCTGTCGCATGGCTTCAGAAAACTTGAGTTCTAGTAAATGAGTCACATGGACAACTTTTATGGTGCATTTGCATCTTTTTTAAGTTTAAAAGCTCCAGTCTTACATTCACTGTAATCCCATGGAAAACACAACAAGCACGTTGTTAAAATTTCACCATCTCTTTTCCAATTGAAGATAAAGAAGTCATACAAGTTTAGAACAACATGAGGTTGAGTAAATTATTTCAAGCATTTCATCGCATGCAGCAGTGCTGTGGACTCACCTGTAGCACCCACGTTGAGCATGCTGTACATGGTGTACATGTTGCAGATCTGCCTGTACTGCTCTTCAGTGCCGTCATCCACCGCCTCCTCTTCTTCCTCATCATCATGGTAAGAGATGGGCGAATCACTGGCGTAGGCACTCAAAGTACCGGGGCTGGTACCTTCAGGGGTGGCACTGCTTGCGCCATTGCCATTGATGCTTCCGCCTCCACCGTGACCCCCTGAGCCCATTCCATGACCCATACCAAGTCCCATGCTACCTTGCTGCTGAATGGCGCTTCCGCGTGCCATTTCTTGGGAAAAGCGAGCCGCCTTCCTCATCCCTCCTCCGCCAGCCCCCCCCGAGCCTCCGCCTCCTTCCCTATTGCCTCCTTCCCAGAGCCGCTTGGCCACCGGCGTGCAAACCACTGAATACGGTGAGGCTTCCGGCTGCTCTGTCTTCACCCGAGAGACAAGGGGCAACGGGGTCAAGCAGGAAGCGGGTCGACTGGTCGCCATAGCCACCACCCCACCGTTAGCCGCAGCACCCACTGCTGTCTGGGTAACAGGGCTCTGAGGCTCCGACGGAGGGGTTTCTTCAGTATGGAGGCCCTGTGAGTCGCAGCTGGGCGAGCTGACCTTCAAGAAGAACTCCGTGCCCTTTTCCATAATCTGCTGGATCTGGAGGAAGCCGGCCGTGTACATGAGAAGAAACTGGTCTCCGACGTTCATGCTGAGGCGGCCAGTGTAGCAGAAGGCTAGGATCTGCTGAAAGCTCTGCGGCTGTACGGCCGGGGGCAACTCCACCACCGTAGGGGTTTTGCTGCCCGCACTGTTGTTGAAAAGGTCACGGAAGTAGGAGCTGCTGGCCGCCAGCACGGCACGGTGGGCTTTAAAGGTGTGGCCTTTCACCACCACGGACACGTCGCAGTACAGCCCCTGCAGCCGCTGCTCGTTCAAACACTCCAGGACATTGTTGCCGAAGTTTGGAATCGCCATCTGAAGGGTCTGAGCCATGGCGCTATGGCCAGCAGCACCAGAGAAATCTGAACGGCACCGGAGGAAGAGAAGGAGGGAAAGACAGATGGAAGAGAAAGAAAGAGATCTTTGTCAGCAGCATTCTCTCAGCAGCACAGTAGTTCATCCCTGAAGACTCATTGCAACCATCATTTGCTTTTAAAGCAGTAAAATCCACTGAATCCCACACAATGTATTGCAAAGACACAAACGGCTACCGGCAACAGACTGTTACATTAAAAGGTGAAATGTATAAGACCCCAGGGACGAGCCTGTGGGCACCTTTAGCAGAGCGGCCTAGAACATGCAAACTCTGAAAAAATAATAGGGGGGTTGGCGAGCTGCCTCTAAAATCCTGTGAGCGGGATGTGACTGCTAATCTGAATGAGATGGTGATTCAGCGGAGACAGAGATAAAATGGCACTCTTTACAGTACTACAGCAGGGAGGGGGAGAGCGCCAGAGAGATACTAAACCAGTGATTGAGGTCATAGTTGAGGAAGAGGGTGGAAAACAATGGGCTTTGACTGACACTGCAGTCAGTCTTATTACTGCTAAATGTGACACCATGAGCAAAGCCATCATTACAGCTCACAGCCGGGTAAATTCGTTAGAAACGGATAGTCTGCGCTTTCTATAGAATGGGCTGTCCAAAACTTTAGTACAGAGTTTAAAACTACGGTGCTTACAATTACCTCCTTTTTAGGCAAAAAAAATGCTCATATTATTCGGGGGAGGATTTTGGGCGAATCAGCAGAATGAGTGGCAGAACTTTTTGCGAAGGCGCAAAAATCATGGCTTATTGTTTAGCAATCATTTGGTGAAGTAAAAACAGCCCTCAAATCATATCAGCTAAACCAACACGACAGTATAACACTGTGATGTGATATACTTCACACATTAAGATTAGACCGCGGTAGGCAGAACATCTGGGCACATGTTTCCCACACAAGCCATCACATAAAATATCACTGAATCTGATCACACAGAACTAACAGGACGTTCGTGGTAAAAGAAGTACACTCTTTGTCTGACTTCAGGCTCGCTCCCCCTCCCTTGCATGCACACACACAAGCCATAGACATCAGACAAAACGGCTTGTTTACAGTTGGCCAGAGAGCAGTGGCACACATACACACTGAGAGGCCCAGGGTTTATTTAAGAAGCTTTCCCTCTGGGTGGGGGAGGAGAGGGACACCTTAGGTATGGTTATCAGATTGTGTGTGTGTGTGGGGGGGGGGGGGGGTAAACTTTTAAAGATTTTATTCACAAGCCAATCTTCATATGAGACTTTCAAACAGTCAACATGCAATAACCAGTGAGGTTGGAGCATCTATCACATGTAATTGTAAAAACATCTCATTATAATTATCAACTGGTTTAGGTAATCAGGTATATCAAATTTCAAGCACTTAACTCAAATTAATGACTATTAGGGAAAGGGAAGGACAATATTGCCCCTCTCCATTTGTTCCAAATCTGTATGAGTTTGTAGTCCCCAATGACTTCCACAGTATTTTTTTTCCTACTATGGAAGTCAGTGGCTACCATCAACTGTTTGGCTGCAAACATTCTTCAAAATATCCTCATTTATCAGAAAAAATAAACTTACACAGTTTTGGGCCAACTTGAAGGTGAGTAAGTGTTGACAGAATTTTCACTTTTGAGTGAACTTTTCCTTTAATTATTTTGTAAATTCATGTCAAATGGGACACTTTTAGGCAGTCAAAATAAAAAAGTGTCCTATTTTACCTGAAATCACCCTGAAAGTCAGTGGTTCTCAACCCTTGTAACTTCCAGGGTCCCCCCCCCCAGTCAAATATGCTTAACCCTTTTACTAATAGAAACTGTTGCGGTCTATTTATAAAAAATATTCATGGCAATTCATCTAAAGATTAGCACATTGTGCCTTCTTTAAGGAAGGAAATAATAAATACACAAATTTGTTTCTTTGGTGCTAGAGAACTTCTCTGCTTAACTAGCCTACAACTTTTTTTAAAGAAAAGATAAGCAAACATGTAAGAAGAGTGAAACAAAAATTGTATGATCATTGAGAGAGGAAAAATAAAGTCAATATTTTTCACCCAAGTTGTATAAAAAAAACTGTCTGAGTGACAGCTCGGCTGTACATGTGAAGTAGAGTAACATGATACACTGCGCTATTTATATTACAATATAGGTTCTAAGCAGCTAAGCATTTGAATTGTTAAAAAATACTTAAATATAACATGAATGAGGCCCCTTAGGACGTTCACAGAGTGCCCTAGAGAGCCCCGGGCCCCCAGTTGAGAACCACTGATACACATCAAAGCAAAAATAAACATCTGAGCTTTAGAGTCCTATCTAATATTGTGATGCCAACCCTGTGTGATGGAAGTGCAGACTCAGCCATTGTACATACGCCGATACATAAACTAACACTAATCCAACAATGCAGAACAGTGAAGTAGAATATAAAAAACAAAGAGCGAACCTTTGGCCGCCAGACCTGTACTGGACAGCGGTGTTATGAGGCTGTGTCGGCGGCAGGCTAACCGTGTGTCAGTCAATCTGCCCGTCTGTCCGGAGTTCTCCCCTGGCACGGGCCGTGAGGGGGTGAAGAACGATGGCAAAAGCGCCCACTATGAGCCACTCTGTGAGAAATGCAGCACCTACATGCGAGCGAGCACAAACGCAGCGGGGGGAAGCGGCGCGTCGCACGAAACGAGCAAGTTTGCCGCTCTTGTCCCGTCTTTGCCAATGCACCGCACCGAGAGCGAGCGTGCCTACATCCTCGGGCCTACACGGGTCCGCCGAAAAGAGGATCGCCCCGTTCTCCACGCCACTCCGTTACAACGGCAACACTCAAGAATCGCCAACGATTCAATGAGCAGCCGGTATTAGCATCCCAAAAACACCCAAGTGCATACTTCTCAGTCCGCGGGATTTCAAAGTTAATGTTCCATAGCGATTTCGCGCTAGTTCGGATACCCTACCTTATCTTATTTCACAGACATCAACAGGTCATCCCGGGACGAATGAACCGCGCGGGATTGACTCCGCCAATAAGAAAATGATTCAACTACTCCTCGCCACAACAACATCGATCACGCTCAAAGTGCCGTCTTCAAATCAAAAGCATAAGTATAGGCCGTTTGGCTGACAGATAAAAAAAATCCCGGAAATCGAGGTTTTAAATTGGCCAGCTCTTACTCCGGAACATCTGCCAGCACGCGCGATCAGCCATGTCAGTGAGGTCGGTGAAGTGGTTAAACTTTTTGTTGGTACCATTAGTCTGTACCCATCCCCCACCGCACACCTTCCCCAAAACAATGCCCCCAAAACATCTCAAAGCCGCAGGATTTCGGCCAAAATGCCAGGACAACCGCTCGCGCGCCGTCCTCGCGTATCACGCAACCTCGCGTGACGCGCCGCGCGGATTCAAAGGCGGGATACTCACCCCTTTGCTGGAGGCCGTTTCAAAGTGTTTCAATGGAGTCCGACGCGCTCGCTCTCCTTCACTCTCTCGCCTCGTCTGTCTCGCGCTGGAAACAGCCATTCATTGTGGGCATAGGCGCGGAGTCAATCGCAGAGCCATCGAGCGCGAACTCTTTCTCCAGCGGGATGAGGAGCGCAGAGCCACTGATCATGCATAGACTAGACATGACTCCCCATCGTCACTCAATCGCATGATCATCACAGGCGCAGCCTCAATGCCAGGAGACCTATCCAGCGTCGAGATGTATTTGCGCATAGGCTGGCACAGCAACAGCGAAAAGAGCCACCGCCTCGTTTCCATACGTGCGCAAAACGTAGGCCATACCTCTACGTCTCGCCAGACAGATCCCCAATATAGAGCGCGCAGAGAACGCCATGAACTCAGACCTGTGCAGCGCGAGACGACGTTAACGGGAACGCCGAGTAACGTTTGCTTATATCGAATCAGCGTTTAGTGTTGGCGAATTTGACTGCGTTCCGAAAGGATTAGCTTAGTTATTTGTGGCGCATTTGCTTTTTAATATTTCTCGCTTGTTTCATTAAAATCCCTGCATAATTCATTTAAACAGCCCTACATTTAAAACAACCATTGACTACGTCAATGAGGCTAGTGGGCGATTCTTGGTTATTATTGTTTATCAATATTTTTTTTACGTGGGAAATATGAAATACTCACTGTATGCTCGAATAATCCATGTAAGTTTGTCCGCACCGTGAACAAGGCCCAAACCTGCGGGTCATATAAATCTATGTGTCTGAATCTACAGGGAAAACTATACGACCGCGTGACGTCACAAGCTAACCCTATATATGTCCTTACATTACCCCGGTGAGCTACATTTCCAATTGCATTTTTTGCGTCTGAAAAACGTGCGCAAGGGCTTCCGTAGTCACGAATTGCTGAAAGTGAAAACACTGGGTTGCCAGATTGGTGTATGTGTGTTCCTGTGACTCAGTGGTAGAGCATTGCGTTAGCAGCGCAAAAGGTTGTGGGTTCAATTCCCAGGAAACACAGCTACAGAAAAAAACATGTATAGCCTGAATGCACTGTAAGTCGCTTTGGATAAAAGCGTCTGATAAATGCTAAAATGCTATTATTACACTGCATTTTTTGTACACTTCTACAGAAGCCCTAAAATCAGACAGGTATACCCATATTGTATACTATTTTAAGTGATGGGGTTTACATTGGTTGAACATTTTCGTTAGCGTCTTGGAGAACTAATGTAATTTGTCTTCATGTATAATTTTTGTTACTTTTGCCCCGAGCGCTTTAATTTATGACCCTGATACACATTACCCATAGTCTTGATAACTCATGTGGTGTTTCACATAATTGCCACTTTATATAAACTGGATTAATGTGTTGAATTGACACTGTAAGAACTCTTTAAAAAATAACTACTGACATCTCAGTTCAGATTAAATTGTCATTTACAACCATATTACTTTTATTTTGTAAATTTAATATTTATAAATACAGTTTGTCTATTTAATCTGTACTTTAATCTAATTTAATTCTGTTTAATCAAACTACATTTAGACATATCCAAATTTCGACTGATCGTTTGTTAAATAAATAAACAAACTTCAGGCCCCGTGTTGTACCCATAGAGTACACTGTAAAAATATAGTAGCTTATTTATGGAAAGAGATGTCAAATGTATATATTGGAGAATTCAAACAAAACGTAGCACTGCCCTCTAGAGGCATTATTACAACATATCAGGATGCAGACAGTTTTATTTTCTCATTTGAGAAGCTCCAACCCAGTCAAACCTTTGTTATATTCTTACTGCATCTAATCCATTCCAACACATGCACGTTTAATAGTCTTCTTTTTGCTTGTCATTTACTAAATTACTCATTTGACTAAAGTCCATCACAGTGTTAGTCACATTTGAGCATCATGGGGTTCAGTGCCTTGTCTCAGTCATTTTCAGGCTTATCCTACTGCATACCAGAGACCTTCAGTCATTATATTACTTCCTGTGAACTATGTATATTATATAACTATGTACTGTAATCATGCTATTTTTATCAGATGTGTTAATTTATGCAAGTACATTTCTTTTATTGACTCACTATTTTAGTTTTGTTGTGCTTTTTAGTGCTACTATTAATATTTCACCCATTTAATTACTTTCGTAGTTCGGTCATATGCTGTGTGTGTGCTGCTTGCATGTGAGAAGAAGCCTTCACCGTTTTCATGCGCTTTAGCATCTGCAGAAAACACTCCCTAACAGTAAATGTATCACCGCTGACTGCAGCTGCCGTGTGGCGGTGTTTGCTGCCGAAAACAACATCCATAGTTAATTCACCGCTTGAGCACAGATTGTCTGGAGAAAAGAGTCCTCAACTGACAGATGGCAGGGGTAAAGAGGGAAATCCCTTCAGTTGAGGGCAACCATATCACAGCAGAAGATCAGATTACTTCTGATCACCACTTGATGGCAGCACTTGTACATTGAAACTTGGTGACTGCTGGGAGAAAAAAATACACTGACGTGCAGTGCTGGAATGTGGCATAAATTAACCTCAGGGTCACATGAGTTATGTAAAGACCCTGATAATCCTTAGAAAGCTGTTAGTTATAGATCCATTTGTAGCATGAAATGGTCTTTTGATTTGAACAGGTTTTTTTTTTGGACCCCAGATCAGGCCCCGTGTCCTAAAATTTTAAAGGCAACTATATATTTTCCTTTATAACGACCAAATTAACAGACCAAAAGGTGTCACTGGAGTGGAGTTCAAAAGGTACACCTTTAAGATACTAATATGCACCCTTTAGGGGTAAATAAGGAACAAAGGTGTACCTTTTGAAAGGGTACCGCCCAATTGACAGCTGTTTTGAGAAAATTAACTTGCAAACGTGTAAAATATAATTTGGAAAATATTTAGCTAGTGTTTTATTGCATTATTACTTTTGTCTACTCATTATAGTACTGTACTATACTGTATAATAATGTATTATTTATTCCTTTAAAATAATTATTGAAATCTATATATTTTCATCTTTTATTTATTTTATTCAAAATATTTATTTATCTATTTAATTGGTTCATTTGAACTTATTTATATTATTTATTTGTACATGTTTGTATAGTTTTTCTCTAAACTTTTTCACAGAGTCCCTTAGCACTCCCTTGCAGCCCCCGCTCTAGACAACAAACACATTCAGCTTTTGTTTACTTTTTAATATTTTACAAATCTTTTAAATATGAACTAATTCTTCTAGTTCTCAGATGATAGTTGAAATATCCACACATCAGTCGTCCAAACTACCCTGTTCTCCTCACAGTCTTTTATTTCTCTGCTCAGTGCTAATTATGTCTTCCCATTCTGCAGACAACTAACAGCCTTTTTCCAAGAACGAACTTAGCATAGCTATTAAGTACCATGATGAAACATTGGTGTGAATTTAACAGCTGGCTAAGACTGGCCAGATGGGACTTGCTACTCAGCATCCTGCACTATAAAACAAGTAAATAATTCTCATTCACCTTAGCAGGCAGGGAGACGCTCAGGTCACAGATGTGAGTTTCTTGGCTACTTATGAAGTTGTCCGGTTTCGTGTAGAACAGAATACTTCTGTAGACTTTCTAAAGGAGAAAAACATGCACTTAGAGCCATTCAGACAGATGGAGCGGGTGGTGTGAAATGGACTTGTTGGTTAAAATTCACAAGTGTGGCGAATCTGAGAAGGAGGTGCTTGTTGAATGGATGATAACAGAATGAACAAGTGATCGGGTGAGTTTTCCACCACAGAAGAAGCCTGTAGTCTATCAACAGCCACTGCTACTCATCCCAGCATGTTCATTTATTCACGCCATCATTTATTAATCTTTCCTCCTCTACCCTGATCTCAATTTTCAAAGTGAATTTCTAAGTTCCTCAGCGAAAGACAGGAACATGATGTTCTTTCTCCAAGAAAGTCCTCTCGTCACTCGTCACTCAACACAAAATAAGACCTTTGTACGTCAGCATTGTGTATTTTTAGTACTTTGTTGCCCATTTTATACATCGTTTTGGTTGGCGTTTATGAAAACACTGTGTCTGAGCCTCCCACAGATGGACGTGAGAGACTAGAGAGTGACAGTAATGGAGGGATGGAGTGAGAGCATGAGATGAGAAGAAAGATCTGCCTTTTTTAAGCAGTGTCACACACTATCTTTTTCTCTCTACCTTGGCTCATTGCTTGTCTCACTTCTGCGGCACGTTGCCATGGGAACGCAGCTGCAGCACTTGAGTCGTGAGTTGGGGAGGCTGTGGGTTGCTATTTAGTAAACACGTTCGTGTTTCTTCATTGGATTTAGCGAGTTGGAAGGGAAAAGGTGGCTTACAAAACCTACAGTCATAGCTCTGCCAATAGTGTGAGCAAATGTGTTGTTTTGTGTTCAGTTAGAGGCTTGAAATATTCTCATCATGGAAGGGTTTACAGGTCAGCTCTCTAAAGGATCACTTGGTAGTGCATCTAACTCTCACTATCACTTTTTATTTTCATCTAATGTGGAAAACATGTTTAACATGTTAAAATATCTTACATAGACTCAAGGTACACGTTTTGAAGGGACAGTTCACCCAAAAATCATTTGCTCACACTCCAAACCTATGTGGCTTTCTTTTGTGGAAACACAAAAGATTATATTTTGGTAAAAAAAAAAAGGTTTTAGTTTTTTTCTCACTGTATGGACAAAATCTGTTCAGTCATTCTTCAAAATATCTTCTTTTGTGCTTTGCAAAAGAAAGTAGCTCATGGAGGTTGGGAACAATGTAAGTAAATGATGACAGAACCCACAATGATCCAAACGTGTATGAGTTTCTTTCTTAAGTTGAACATAAAATAAGTTATTTTGAAGAATGCTGATAATCAAACAGTTGATGGTCCCCATTGACGTATTTCTTTCCTCACTATAGAAGTCAATGGGGACCAACAACTGTTTGGATTCTTCAAAATATCTTCTATGTTTATAAAAAAGAAACTCATACAGGTTTTGGAACGACATGAGGCTGGTGAGTAAATGATGACAACAGTTTCATTTTTGGGTGAACTATTCCTTTAAGCTCATCTAACAAGTCATTTTCTCATTTTTCTTCTCTCATATACATCGCTTTCGTTGTATAGCGTCTCTGGCAGCTTTAACTGTGGTGAATAAGAATGTCATCACTAACATGAACACATAACACACATAGAGTCGCCATACTATGTTGTTCTCCATGTGCATTGATTAAGAGTCCAAATCTCAGCAGGCCTGTTACACATTGCACATGGCATAATGTCGACAGTACTATTTTCAAATAGAATATGTCATCAGCTTTTCTTGTAGCAGTGATGGACACAGTCAATAGAGAATGCCTGAACTAAAGCTCAGCTATGTTCAAGACATGCAGTCAATCATGTTGCTTGGTGAAGCAACTCCTGGAAGAGTGTCAGTCATAAGCTTTGTAAATGTATCCTAACTCCTATGTTTATATACAGCGGGTAAAATAAGTATTGAACACGTCACCATTTTTCTCAGTAAATATATTTCTAAAGGTGTTGTTGACATGACATTTTTACCAGATGTCTGTAACAACCAAAGTAATCCATGCACACAAAGAAAACAAAACAAATAAGTTCAGAAATTAAGTTATGTGTAATAAGTAGAATGACACAAGGAAAAAGTATTGAACACACAAAGATAGGAAGGTGCAAAAAGGCACGGAAAGCCAAGACACCAACTGAAATCTATCAGTAATTAGAAATCAATCCTGCCTCTTGTCAGTTGAAATTAGTATTAGCTGGTTCAGTCCCAACTGATGGCCTATAAAAAGGTGTCTCATTACCAATGTGTCACACAATACACATTTAATGATGGGTAAAATCAAAGCTCTCTCTCGAGACCTTTGTAATCTTATTGATGCAAAACATACTGATGGCATTGCTTACAGAAGGATTTATATACTTCTGAATGTTCCTCTGAGCACCGATGGGGCCTTAATCCGGAAGTGGATAGAATATTTCATCATAAACCAGCCACGACCAGGTGCTCCTCGCAGATATCTGACAGAGGAGTAAAACAACTTATCAGAAGAGTTGTCCAAGAGCCAAGGACCAATTGTTGAGAGTTTCAGAAAGACCTGCAATTAGCAGGCACAATTATTTCGAAGAAAACAATAAGTAATGCACTCAAACGCCATGGCCTGTGTGCACGCTCACAAAAATCATGTAGAAGCTCATTTAAAGTTTGCTACACAAATTTTAGACATGCCTGTGAAATACTGGGAGGATATAATCTGGTCAGATCAGATGATACCAAAATTAAACTCTTTGGATGCCGTAATACACACCATGTTTGGAGTTCAAATGGCACAGCACATCATCCCAAAATGGTGTGGCACTGGCAAAATTCATATAATGGAAGGAAGGATGAATGGGAAAATGTACCGAGACATTCTTGATAAAAATCTGCAGCCATCTACCAGGATGATGAAGATGAAACGAGGGTGGACATTTCAGCAAGACAATGATCCCAAACACAGCAAAGGAAACTCTCAGCTGGTTTCAGAGAAAGAAATTAAAGCTGCTAGAATGTCCCAGCCAATCTCCTGACTTGAATCCAATAGAAAATAAATGGAAATAACTAAAGATTAGAGTTCATAGAAGAGGCCCATGAAACCTTCAAGACTCTGTTTGTCACAACTTCAATTTGAAGACTCTGTGGAATAATGTGCCAAAATCACACCTGAGCAATGCATGAGACTAGTTTCTCCATACGGGAGGTGTCTTGAAGCTGTCATACCAACAAAGGCTTTTGTACGAAGTATTAAATACATTTCAGTAAGCGTGTTCAATACTTTTTTCACTGTGTCATTCCATTTTATTACACAGAACTTAACTTCTGTTTTGTAATATGTTTTGTTTTCTTTGTATGTATGGATTTCTTGGGTTGTTACCGACGTCTGGTTTAAATTTCGATAACACATTAGAATAGGGAACACTTATTCACCATGTTAACCTATGACTTTCTCCTGAATAAATTCATAATTTGCTGCTTATTAATAGTTAGTAAGGTAGTTGTTAAGTTTATTTGGTAGGATTAGGTATGTAGAATAAGGTCATGCAGAATAAGGTATTAATATGTGCTCAATTGCTACTAATAAATGGCTAATCTAGTATTATGCATGCTAATAAGCAACTAGTTAAGAGATCCTAAAATAAAGTGTTACCAATATTCCATGTCAACAGCACCTTTAGAAATATATTAACTGAGAAAAATGGTGACATGTTCAATACTTATTTTAACCGCTGTAAATATATTTTGTGTGTATTTCAGATCATTTTAAATGTGGCTTCCTTCAGCATGTACATTTTTTTATCATTCAGAATTCCTTAGGCTGCTCACACGCAGAACCAGTTGAAGAACCAGGTGCTTCAAATATCCTATTGTGAACTCCAGGATCTATTTCAAGTGCCTGAATTCGCATTTCCCTTATGATTTATGACTACTGGAGAAACCGTTCACAAGACTTAAGACATCTATTTTGTATGTTCCTCGGAAAACCGAGCATTTTGAAAAGCTAAAGGTTATTCAAAGGCTTTCACCAGTCTGGGGCTTTTACAAGTAATACATACCAATAAACAAACTTGAATTTAAAACAGAAAACATCATTTAGAGCAGCTTCTCCAAGACAAAACACAGTATGTGAGTGGGTGGATAGTTAGCAGTCGTTGGTCCTTTGTAGAAGAAAACAGAAATGCCAGAGAATATTGATGGCATCTTCCTCTAACATAACGGGTGGCTGCATATTGCGGTAGAGATCACGCAGGAGTGGCATCATCCCGGCGTAGAGAGGTCTACCCCGATCTGCACTCTCTCACTCCCCCTCCCATTCTCTTTCTGTATCTCTCACTGATGCCACCACAGTGTAGTAAAGCGGATAGGCAGCTAAACAAACAGCGGAATCTTTTCCGTGAAGACAGCGACAGAGGTAAGAAACTTTTGTGTGCTTATACCATCTAAATTCGTGATAATTGATGCCGGGAATGCCTGGGCGAAATAGATGGAGCACACTGTATCGGAGATCAGGCATCGTGGTTGCCCAGACTGCGCAGTGCTCTTATGAGAAGCCACCTGCACGCGCTGCGACTCACGCGCTTTATCCAGAAACCATGGAGAAGCCGTGAACGCATTCACGCGTTTCTGTCACAGCGCGTTTTCTGTCCAAATTCATGCGTCTCAAAGCATGTGAGTTTTAAGCTCAAATGTATAGGTTTGTTGTGTTTTTCTGTAAATGTTACTTGTGTGGTGCCATCTGAAAGATCATGCCTATTTTTCCATAGGCTGTAGTTCGCTGGGAGCTGGTCTTAATCTATGGGCATGTAATAAACACGGAGAGCGACTGCAGGAGATGCACTTAGGGCGCACCGTTAGATCGCCACTGACAGATGTGCGGAGGGGATTTGGTATTAATATACCATGGCGGGGTTTTGAGTGAAAAACTGCGTGACACGGTTTCGGCTCACAGCAGCATGCAAATGACGGAAGCCCCGCAGTATTTCCAAACTTTGACATGACTCGTTTTTTCTCATTTATTATGCATGTGTATGTTTGTAAGAAAGCATTGCATCTCCACAAACTGTGTGGTGGAATTACATTCACAGCTCACAGGATGTGCGTGTTTGTACGCGTGAGGAGATTTTGAATAATGATTAGTGTCTATTTTAATATGCATGGAGAGAAATGTGACACTAGCTTTGAATAATTTCTGTGACAGTACAGTTACAATGTCCAGGATAACCTGTTGGACATTCTAAATATATTACATCATACATATTCTATTAATATATTCACCCACGTTATATAAAATGATTATTTTTATTTAATTGAATTCTTAATATATACATATATATAATGAAATTTGTGTTGAATTCAATGTTTTACTTTCTGTTTCTTTATAATTAACTGTACATTTTTGAGAACTGAGTCAAAATTGTTTCTATACATTTTTCAGTGTATAATATATATATGAAGAATACATAACACATTTGAACAATTATTTAGATATAAACCATATTGAGCATGTAAACCACATGAGCAAAAATGCTATTGAGCTGAATATAAGTGGTAATTCGGCCATATGCACAAGGCCACTGGTAATTACAGTACTATAGCATAATTGTGAGTGTGATATTGCTTATATGTTATAATTTATGAGTTATACCATATACATTTTTATGTATTGTCAAATAACATATGGTTCAGGAAAAAAACTGATCAATTGGTTATGTTAGTTTATTTCATTTCGGTCAAAGGAAATAGGTGCCACAGCATCCCAATATTGGTCACTAAGCAGTGCACAGCTTGTAAGTTGGTCTTGTGTAACATCAGTCGATTCATATCACATTACTCTTGATTGAAGTTAAAGATTTAACTGCAGAAATTCATCAGTAAAACATCTCAATACTGAAAAGAAATTTAGAAATTGCTAATCAATGTCACTAAATGACTTGAAAGTGAGAGTGAAAATGCTTATAGCAGAGCTTAGCAGGATTAAAATCTCATTGGTTTGCACAGGTGGGTGCCACAGGGCTCGATCTCACACTATCGGTCATTGATGCTCGGAGCAATTAGCTCAGTTTCAACTCCTGGAAGAGCCACACGAGCACTGTGTTTGCACAGACGGCCTAAGACTCAAACAGCTATGGACACAAAGTTCAAGCCAGGAGGACATTTCGGACAATGTCTGCCAGCATGACTCTGTTTTTAAATCCCTCAAGCTTCATGGTTTGAGGGTGCACAATCTGGTCTTTAAATGGCAAAATACGGTTGATGCTGCTTGGTATATGAGATGAAACTGGCGTAATGAAGGAAATGGACATTATGGATGATGTTGTTCTTGTGCACTTAATGCATCTTTCTCCTCAATGCACAGAGAGGCAGTAATTCATGATGCCAAGCTCAACTGTCCATTTGCTCCAAATACATCCCTAAAGACCGGATCCCTGCAGGCTTTCAATGTGCCTTTTAATTAGAGCCTTATAATGATACAAGAGAGATAGAGACTAAGGGAGAACGTATGTGTGTTAAGGGGGAGGGGTGTCTTATATTCTGCTTCCCATTAATGAATAATGGCATTGATATAGTAATGAAGACTGTGCCTGTGTTGCGTATGATGTCAGAACCGTTATGCTTTTGGGGGGCAATAGTTGTTTTTAATCACATCAAGTTTAGGCAGCACATTAATTCTATGAAAATTAAATATAGTTCAAGTCAAGTCAGTTTTGCTTTGATTCAGTGGTAAATTATGCTGTAGAGAAGTGAAGTAGAGAAGTGCTGACGAGTGCTATTTAGAAATCATATGACTTGCTGCCTAAGCAAGCAACATAATCTATAAAACCGAAAAGCTTTGGTGATTAGTTATAATGGTGAAGGTATTAATGAGAGATGATATCAGTGTAACTCAGCATCGGTAAACATTTATGACATTTTTTTTGTTATATTGTAACTTCTAGGAAACAAATAGGATGTCTTTGCCCTTGGCAAGGAAGGAACCCGTTTCATCTATAGGCTCTGGGTAATTAATAAATTATTTGTCTTATGTAATAACAGATTGTTTTTTTAGTTTAGTTTTTTTAGATTAAGCTGAATGACAGTGACCATGCTGTGATGACAAAGAAGTAACTACACAGTATTGCATTGTTTTCTAATTTAAACTAAGCTGATACTTTAGGTATTCTTAGATCTTTATTTTAGGCTCTATAACCACACTTGCCCCATCACCACGCCCACATGATCCTAAGTATTTCAAATATAAACATGTAGGAAACATTTTAATTCAAAGCAGTAAACAATTTGGAAACAAATATGCATAATGTAATATAATAAAATAATGAAATATTTACACTACCATTTAAAGGTTGAATAAAATAATATTTAGAAAAATAATTACGATTGTAAGATATTTTAAAATGTAATAATAGTTTTTTCTGTGATGGCAAAGCTCAGTTTTCAGCATCATTACTCCAGTCTTCAGTGTCACATTATCCTCCAGAATCAATACAATATGCCCAGTTTGCCGATCAAGAAACATTTCTCAATGTTGAAAATGTTGTCACTGTTTCTTTTTTCTTTTCTTTTTTTGGAAACCGTGGAATTTTAATTTGTATTATTTAATTTTTTGATTATTGGGGGGTTGGTGAAGAGAAAGTTCAGGAGAACAGTTGAATTTTTTGTAACAATCAAATAGTGTTTACTATTCCTTTTTATCTATTAAATTGCACCCTTGCTGAATAAAATGCCGTATTTTTAAACAAAAAACTTGAACTTTTGTATAAAGGTGTATACAATATACAAATAAAAAATACAATAAAATAAAATAATACAATATAAATGAATAATACAACTTAACAACTATTAAAACATAATGACACTGTGTGCTTGTTACTTTCACAAATGTACACTTGCTCATTTTGTGAATTCAAATCAATTTATAACCCTGACGATTTAGCAAAAATCGTATGAATTTGTACGAGTGAGGTCGTACGAATTCATACGAATTAGCCACCATGTAAAATATGTACAAATTGCCATGAGATCAGGCTGGATATTGTCAAGTTTTTGCAACTTGTACTATCATCTGAGGAGGATGCTGCTGGTACATGATTTCACCCCTGCAGTTCATTTAGAATCGGTTGAACTGTTACAACACTCCCCCTGAAGTAAATTTAGTTACATTTTAAGAGACGTGGAAATTCTTAAAGACTCATGCAGATGTCTTCCAGGTATTGTCTAATATGTGTCATTCTATACACACATTAGACCCACACAAATTCACACATAATTTGCATTCATTAGTATGAATTTGCACTCGAGTGTGAAAGCAGATTGGTTTCTGTGGGCTGGTATAGTGGACGTGTTGCCCACCTAAACATGCTCATCATCTTCACACGTTTGCCCAGCAATGTCAAGACTCTCCTCTCCAGATGATCTATAGCGTCCTGCCAGTCAGGCTGTCTGAGAGTGTGTTATGATGATGTACTGATTGTAATTGTTGTGTGTGTCTCCCCATTACGCAATCTCATGATGATGGGTTAATGAGGCTTGCCTGTTACCTTACTGTCACTTCCTATTGGCTGGCTCAGGGGGCTAATTACACTCCCAGTACTACAAGGGACCCTAAATTACCTTAAGTACTGCTATTACAACACGGATATGTTAGTCTGCGGACATGTTTGTTGAGGCCTTGAACTTCATATATATATATATATATATACATTAAAACATTCAAAAAGAAAGTATGGAAATGTTTCCTCATTTTCAGTTGTCACCTGAAAGTGCTTCTTTGTTTTTACATTTATGGAGTGATATCTGAGTGGCATTGTCTTTTGGTTGTTTGTTTGTTGCTATATGGTTGCTAATGTGTTGCTAAATGGTTGCTCGGGTGTTTTGGATGGTTGTTAGGTGGCAGTTTACAAGCCCAAGTCAAAAAAGCCACACCCTCAAACCTCTTTAAGGCCCCTTTTCAGTGTAAGTATATGGGATTTTTTGTAAGTGCAAGTCAGTTTGACAGAAAATCTGCATTTTTCCTCCTCAAAAGTGCACTTCTTCTCAATAAGTTGCATGATTTTTTTCATGCGCGTACCACAAACAATGTGAGTTATGCACAAGTATAGTGAATGCTTTAGTAAGCACCACCAACACTTGAGTTTGAAAAGCATGGAAAATAAACAAACATTTTAATTATTATATGAGTAATTCTACACCCGTCATGCCGCTTGACCATAAAGTGGTTTAGTATCATGTCGTCTGTGTATTCTTTAAGCCTTCTCTCTTTTTTGATTGGTCTAATTTTCATCAAATCTAGACCGAGCCGCTCTTAGAGGTGGATTGGGATGGACAATAGATTGATACAGTATTTGAGAAATGAATGAAAATGACAGAGTGTGGAGAACGAATTGATTAATATTCTCTCTGCATATTTGTAAACTCATTTTCTGAGAGCAGACCTCTCATTCTCTTTCTCTCTCTCATTCCTTCACCCACACCATTCCCACCTCTGACATTTAAAAGAGCGCTGTTACGATGTCCATCTTTATACTTTACAAACTCAGAGAAAATGACCTTTCATTCACTCAGAACGACACTTAAAAGTATCTAACACAGCAGGAACTTTTCAGAGTACGCTCTCTGTTCGACATTTAGCAACAATTTTACATTATTTTATAACACAGCGCTCTGGAATGGCCTACTTGATTCTGAATGGTCAGTAAATCTTGGTCAGTGTAGGTCCATATTTACTTTTTGACAGGAATGAAAAGGAGGCTATGAAGAATAGAAGTATAGTGTGTTCAATGGATTGTACTGTTATTTACCTATCTATCATGTCTTTACAAAAAAGAAAAAAAACTTTCAGTAGACAAAACCTAAATAAACAGCCGGACCTACACAGTGCCATTGAAAAGACTGAAAGTCAGTCTTCACAGCCTTGTATTTATCTGAGTCAAATTCAATTTGGCATATAACCTGACTAAGGTCTAATGTGATCAGTAAACTTTCTGTTTGTTATACGTGTGCACTGCAGGTGCCCTCCACTTTAAAAGTTTGAGCTGTTTGACATCATGTGGATTCTGATTGGCTGTCAATGTTTTTTTATCATTCCTCTGTTATTCATTTTTAACAACTAGGCCTGTAATGATTATAAAATAATCAAATCAATCGTTCATATCCACAAATCTATTTATTTGGTGCGTAGCTGTGTAATTGGAGAGATCATTTACAGCCAGAGTGATTTTGTATCACCCCAAAGGGGTTTATTTTGTGATAATGACAGTCTGACGGTACATTATCCCTTACATAATACACATGTTTTGGCTAAGATCAGGATTTTGTTCGATAGAGTATTCCATCCCAAGAAAGAAAGAAAAAAAACGGTCAATCACTCGCTCAGCCTCCAATTGACGATCATTGCAGCGATAATGTCCGAAGAGCGGTGTTCTACACTGGCAGCAACATTACCACACGACCCTGATAAGAGAACTAGAGAGAGAGAGAGAGAGAGAGAGAGAGAGAGAGAGAGAGAGAGAGAGAGAGAGAGAGAGAGAGAGAGAGAGAGAGAGAGAGAGAGAGAGAGAGAGAGAGAGAGAGAGAGAGAGAGATTTGGAGAATTTACATAGATATTCAAATGTGTCAAATACTCAGTTGTGTCAAATGCACAATCAATTCAAGATCACTGCAATTTGCCCCCCGTTTGAAGTATTTGATCAAAATATTTTCAAATATTATGTTGCTGGCTATTTATAAGCCTCTCTTACTATAACAAACAACTTACATTTTATGCTTTGTTGACTATGAGCACTAGAAAATAATTTTGAAGAGACATTAGTGACTTGACCTGAAACTACTTGAATTGTTTCATTTTATACAAGCAGTGTGTATCATTTATTCTTTTGTACTCATCTGAAATAGATAATTATTTACCATTTTACATTTAGTGATATAACGCATTTGTAGTAAAGGAAAGATTTAAATGAAAACCGATATCTCAGTTAACAACTGTTGCAGCATTTTCATCATGCTTACTGATCTTTAATCACCCAGCTAAGTTGGATTTTGCATCACAATTAGTGCATCATAATTGTTATTTTGATGTATATCTTGTTTTGCAATATGACAGATCTGTTTATCGGTGCCAGGATCAGTACAGCTGATCAGCTCATTGACTCAGAGACCTTGATCACGTTAATATATGTGAAAGACACACACAACGGGTTAGTGTTCACGCTATACATACAGAAACTGACTGTGTGTTCATATGAGCAAGAGAAGGCGTACGTGTGAGAGACTGTGTGTGTGTGTGTGTGTGTGTGTGTGTGTGTGTGTGTGTGTGTGTGTGTGTGTGTGTGTGTGTGTGTGTGTGTGTGTGTGTGTGTGTGTGTGTGTGTGTGTGTGTGTGTGTGTGTGTGTGTGTGTGTGTGTGTGTGTGTGTGTGTGTGTGTGTGTGTGTGTGTGTGTGTGTGTGTGTGTGTGTGTGTGTGTGTGTGTGTGTGTGTGTGTGTGTGTGAAGGGGTACCATCTGCCATCTGCAGCACTCAATGCCAGGCCTGTTACCCCCCTATCATCCACTAGTGAGTGTGTGAAGAATACAAACCTGGGAGACAGAGAGAAAGAGACAGAGAAGCTGAGAAATAGGAGGATTTGTAGGAATAAGTAAGCAGGAATGTCTTGGTGATGCTTTCTTCTCTCTTTCCTGCTTCGGTTAGAAAAACCACTCTTCAGAGAGCAGCTCCGAATCACATACTGGTGTTTTTTCTGCCTGTCCCAGTTCAATGTTTTGGCAATAACATTTTTCTGAGTCTCTGCCCACACCTCAACTCCCACCCCCTCTCTCGCTATCACGAGCACCATGTAAGAATCAGTCTCACTATGCCAAGCTTTCTGTAGTTTTACTGGTTAATCTGATATATAGTTGTTCTCTATTACATTTAATGGTGTTAGAGGAAAGAGCAGGACCTCACAGAATCTGCAGGAGCAGAATTCAGCGGGGGCTGGTTGCACCAGCTGTGAATAACTTACTACTCAGCCTAGTTGGAAATTAAATTAGCGGCGCTATAAGCTACAACTTTTGCACCCCTAAATATGTGAGCAGTACACTATTAAACTTAGTTAAAACAACCTTATGGTGTATCTAAATATCCACAGAAGCCTCCAACCATGAGTAACGTCTGGAACCAAATGGCAAGGTGATTGGATTACAAAAATGAGATCATGTTCTGTGTGAAAGACTTAAACCCTTCAGGCATATACGCTGATGTTGACATTTACACTCGTATAGCTTTTAAGAGATTGAACATTAATTGAATTAATGACTTCTTAGTGGGTTTTGAGCACAAAGCTTCAACGACACTAAACACGCTTTCCTATGTGTCGCCTGGTATTACTTGTTCATGTAGGGCTTCATTAACTACAAAACAAAATGTACATAAATAAATGTCAACTTTTCCCATTTGTTTTATTAGTATTTCTGATAGCTTTTCTTTATATCTTTATCTTATAGTTTACGATAGACTTCTTAAATGTATCTCTTAAGCTATAATATAATTTATATATAACTATATAGATTTCATAGACTATAGATTTCATGAATTCTTAGAATTGTATTAGAATTTTATCACCATTGACTTTCATTGTATATGCAATAAATAAATAACAATGAGACATTTCCCAAAATATCTTCATTTGGAATGACATGGAATGATAAAATCTTTATTTTTGGGTAAACTCTCCCATTAAGAACTAATGGTGCAACCTAATTAAGTTAATTGAGTTTCAACTTTTAGTTTAGTGCAAACTCTATCTCTCACTTTAAGTAAGGCCATACATTTGACTTGTGCAACCCATACAGGTCATTTATATCCACCTTCTGACAACAGAGACTTTCACTGAACTGTAACTGGACATTTTCCGTCTTCAAAATGTAATGATGCTTTAATAAGGTAGAAGCAAGAAGCAGAAAAATGAGGACATGCCGCTTCCTGCCCTGCACAGTGGTGCTTTCATTACCTAAATCATAATGATTTTCCCAGCCCTGGATTGGTGTGCAGCATGGCCCTGAATAGTTAAGGGATACTTTAATAAAGAAAGTATCATGAAGTGAGAATGACTTCACCACCCATTCACTGCCTGTTTGCATTTTGTTTTGTTTGCAATATCCCTGTGAGGAAAAAAAGGAATAGTTGAGCCTGCTGTGTGCTTTCTGGTTTGATTTGATTCTCTCCCATACATATTTATACTGCCTGTGTACTTCAAGGCAGGCTGGAGTAATGTGTTTAGTGTGTTAAATGAGAATGCAAATGGTTTTAACGCTGGTTTTGTTTGAGCTTGATTGTCGCTGAAAATGGTAATAATATTCATGTGCTGTATTTATAATAACGTGAACAATAAGTGAAAACACACCTGGGAAAGGGCTCGTTTTAGAGTAGTCCTCCAGAGAGCAACTTCAAACTTGATAACCTTCTAAAGCACATAATCCGTGAAACTGAGAGGATCCCACAACTCCCACTGGATTTGTTGCTTCATTTTGGTCTTTCGTTAGTGCAGTGATTCTACAAGATTGGCTTTCGCTATGTGTGTACTTTCTTCACAGCAGTCCTCTGTAGGAGTTTGAAAAGTCAAATAGAATCCTGACTCTCTTCATAGAGCTGAAGCAAGTAAAAGAAAACAGACACATAGTGCTGCATCTGTGTTATAAGTTTAGCTTAGACTGGTTGCATCAAACTGGCTTTCTTCGAAAGTTGGTGACAAGACTATTGTTGGCTGAAACAGAAATGCATATTTTTATTTTCTCAAATTGAAATTGATATATTACTATTTCTCTGCCTTTAAACAGATTTAAGAGGTGAACATCTGTGTGAATAGCTCAAGAAGTATGGTTCAAGCAACACGGAGGTCATTGGTTTGTTTTCCCTGGGAATGCATGAATTGAAAAACTGTGTATTTTTAATGCAATCCAAGTTGATTCGGAAGAAAGAGACTGCTTTTATCCACATGCAGAAATGTAATCTGGATGTGTGTTTTGAACATGTGACCTACAGCAAGCTGTAACACTCTGAGGTCATTAGAGTTAGCTTTACTGAGAGTCTTTACAAGGATTCATTCATTTGACTTCACTGAAGAGTGAATCAGAAACTTTCACTTCCTCTTGCTCATTAGATTTGTTATGCCCACGGTTGCTCAGCAGATATATATATATATTTTTTTAATTAAGAGGTTGACTGGGAAAAGTAATTATAATGAGTGGAATATAACTGTGTTAGTTAAATTGCATTTTGATCTGAATAATTCTTTCTTTCTTTCTTTCTTTCTTTCTTTCTTTCTTTCTTTCTTTCTTTCTTTCTTTCTTTCTTTCTTTCTTTCTTTCTTTCTTTCTTTCTTTTGAACAATTACAGCGTGAAAATAGAATTATCCATGATAATATATTTTATTAGTGAATCTTAAGTGTGGGTTATTCAATAATTTGTATTTTGTCGTTCTGGGAACTTATATTTTGACTAGTTGATTTAGACCAAACTGTTTTATATATATATATATATCTGTAAAAGTGAAACATCACAAGTGAATCTGTTTGAGGGAAGTGCGTCCTAAGTTAGTGTGCAGCCGCATGTAGCGGCACACATTTCTGAGTGTGTGAACGTGTGTACAGAAGAGGTCACTTTACTGGTCTGTACTCAGGCCCTCATCAGACTGACATGTTCACTCAAGCACAGCATGTTTGCAAGGTCAGCAGTCACCAATGGGACTTCATTTCTAACTCTTTCTCCCAGTGGACCCACACTAGTATTTTACAGTTACTGAGGCACATAAATGGAGACACAGCCGCTAGACTGGGGCTAAATGTGTCCGCTGAGACTTATCAGGACACTTCTCTTCTGCGACTTTTTAAACTCAATATATATACACTGCCGTTCAAAAATTGGGAGCAGTAAGATTTTTAATGTTTTTAAAAGAAGTCTCTTATGCTTACCAATGCTGCATTTATTTGACCAAAAATACACTAAAACAGTAATATTGTGAAATATTATTACAATTCAAAATAACAGTTTTCTATTTTAGTATACTTTAAAATATAATTTATTCCTGGGATGAAAAGCTGAACGTTCATCAGCCATTGCAATAATGTTTCACAATATTACATTTTTTTCAGTATTTTGATCAAAAAATGCAGACTTTATGAGCATAAGAAACTTGCTCACTCGGTCAGCAGCAGCCCAGATAAATTCCAAACTATATCCACATCTATTAATCTATTAACTCCCCAAACTATCTTACTCTCATTCTCTGTCACTATTTCTCTATCTGTGAGTCATAGCTGACTTCTATTTTCAGAACCACGGACAGCTCAGTTACTTCTTGCTCAATCAGGAAAACATCACGTAATGCTGCAGACTTGCTCCCATCATGCAGAGATCAACTGCTTTCTGATTCACTGGGCTTTGAATGCTGAGCAGGGCATACGTATAACAGTTCACAGAATTCATTCATTCATTTATTTATTTGGATCTTACAAGATATAAGTACAAGTTTGTATTAAATTGCCATTACAGTGTTTACTGTTGCATTACTTTTCACTTTTACATCAACATATAGAATTGTAGAGATTTCACTAACCATGGAATTTCCACATATTTGATATGATACACTTTTGTAATTCATATTGCTGACTCAAATGTTGAAAGACAAATTTACTAAAATTCATTGGTGCTTCATTGTGTGCCACCCTCATTTCTGTAAAAATAAAAGAGAGAGAGAAGAAGAAGAAAAACTAAATGGGGGTTTGATTTTAAAACAAACCTGGATAACTAGACACTTTAATGTTTTTTTTTTTTTTTGCACAAAGCATGGAGGTGAGCATGTAGTCTAGAGACAGAAAATATCACTTTACTTACTATTTTACAGCAGGATGTAACATTTAGGCTTCCCGCTGAGCCAAAATGTCTTACGAAGCATATAATGGATTAGAAGACTTATATTTCCTTTCAAACCCTAATGTTCCCTTTACATTTTGATGAAATAATCTTGGTAATGGAAGAGGCCAGAGATAATAGAATCTATTGAAGAATTTAGATTCACAGTAAGGGGTGAAGTAGAGGGCTGACGCTGAACATTATGATTCGTCTACTGTTCACCGGTCACAGGATGAGCACAAACCTTGGGTATTTTACTGATTTTGCACAGTTCCTCTGTCAGTGGCCAGCCCCTCAATAAGCTGCTCTTTGTGCGATCTCTAATCTCTGATCTATTCCATGATTCAGCTTTAGTGGATTAGTAATGATGCATTGCCCAATGGGCTTCCCTCTTGCATGTGATTGGGTCAGGGGATAAGGAATCAGGTCAACTCGTGTCTGGCACCACAGCATTTCCCACAAATCTCAGCAGCCTTTGTATTTCAGGGTAAATGTTGATTTTCATGCCAAAGCAGGGGACTTGAGAGCCTCGGGGGCCGTGCTTCCCCCTTACAAACACCAAATTCCATATCTCTGCCTGACAACCAATCATAATGCTTTATGTTACTTGTGGAAGATGCATGCCTAATTTGTTCTAAGTGAGTCATATGTCACCCTGACACATCTGATGACTTGAATTACTGCTTTTTGTGTGTGTGTTTTCATGCACACATCAGCGAGGTTCAACTTTTGTCCTTTTGACACTGAAAGTCAGAAAAAAATGTTCCTGACTAAAACACCAGTTCTTTTCAAAGCACCAGTATCTTTCACCGGTATCTTTCTTTTCTACCAGTATTTTTCTTTTAAAACGGCGTAGCTATTAATATTTTTAATATCTATTTTATTTTATTTTTGTCAAATAGATAATCTATACGTTTTATCCCTGTGAAGGATATAGAAACAGATCAATTAGTTTTAAGTGGATAAATATGTTGTATTTCCTATATTTTGTTTGTTTTCTGGTAAAAATAATAATAAAAAAAATAAACTAAATTAAATACGGTGTGGTTATGGCTGCAAGTCAATATTTAATAACTTACATTTTTGACACAGTACTGCCCGGTTAAATAGTTTTTTTTTTTTTTGCATATAGGGTATCTATAGGATTTATCCCTGCAAATAAAAATAATCCATTAGTTTTAAGTGGCTAAATATTGTAATGTATTTTTTAATAATGTATTTTTTTTGTGATTACATAAGTGTCCTACACTGAAATCTCTTGGTATTTCCTGTATTTTGTTAAAAAAAATTATATATATAATATAATATGTGGTTATGGCAGCAAGTTGATATTGAATAACTTACATTTTAGAAACAATACTGCTAGTTTGTTGTCTATTTGTGCTCCACCAACAAGTAGAGTTTCGAATGAAGTCAAAGCAGAATTAAAAGTTTATCGCCTTGCATTTCTGAAGTCATTGTTTTTGAAATAACTGCTGAGCATTCAGTGACTAAAATAGCCACTCGTTGCATTCCTGAGTGAATCAATACATTTGAACAAAACAGTTAAATTAATAATTTAATGATTCACTCAGAAAGACAGCCACTTACTTCCACCTACTGGCGTAATGGTGTAACTACAGAAAGAGTCACTGATTATTCCCCACCCTAGAGTGAACAGCGAAACAAGCAGTGAAAATCCCAGCGCTGTTAGTCTGTGCCAGCACTCTTGGGACGCCTCTCATATTCAAGGACCGTAACTAAATATTGCATAATATGAAATAACTTTTCCCAAACTAAATCCAGCCAGTTTGTTCTTTTTTCCTCCACCAAAAACCTTTGCCAAAACATTAAGTACTGCCAAGCAATGCACAGATGGGAACTGTACATTTAATTGAACTCCTTTTCAGTGACTGCTTTCCATTTTAATAGCTATACACCTCACTCTTCACACCCCGTTCACAGTGTGGTCATTCTTCTACATTCCCACATTACCTCCCTGCACTGCTTGATTATCACAGGCGAGCCGGCGCCGGTCACGCAGCCGTATTCAGGCTGGTCGAGGGAGATTGAGCATTGAAAGGTCTTTACAAACGCATGCTGTCATGCTCTGCTGCTCGCAGGGGTTAGAATGGCAACAGTTGTGATGACTGTGCAAAATGGGATTATTGCAGTGTTGAGATTGTAACACATTGTGGTCCTAAACAATACAAATGCAGCAGGAGGCGGCAGTGCATGGGTTGATATGATAGGCTCTGTTGTTCAATGTGCACACTAGGTTACATTGATCTGGCTTATTTGTCGAGGTTTATGAAGGATGAGGAAGCCTGCAAATGCAGCAGTTGTTTTTAGTAATGTTACCATATTGAAAGTACTTTCTGAAAGGCTTGCATACAAATCTGTTGAGTTTGTTTGAGGTTTGTGAATGCTATAACCGGTGTATAGTAGTTTAATTAGCAAGTGTGGCCTGGTTATGTAACACTTATTAATTCCTAGTGGTTGGTTAGTGTAAGGCTTTAAAAACAGATGGCACAAATGGACAAGGAGAGAAAGAGATTAACTGAGATGGAGGGAGATGCACAGTTTCAGAGTTGAGTGAAATCATCAGGAAAGAGGGATGGAGGGCAGGAGAGATAAAGAGAGAGAGAGTGGCAGCCTGTTCAAAGCAGTTCACGCCCTACTGACTCACTAACACCCCAGAGTGCCACATGACCACATGCATGGAGGCGTCAGAGCACATGGGGACAATGAAAGAGAAGAAAAGATGGAGTAGAGAGTTAGGGCAAGGAAAGAGTGAAGTTCAGTTTCCTTTGAATATTTTAAAGTTAACAAGTTAGTGTGGAAACCAACAGGGAATCTAACCAATCACTGTAAAAAATTGAACTGCATATTACTTATTAAATGTGTCCGTTAGCATTCCCATTCATCTTCAGAGCGACTGCCACACTGACCTCTTGATTTCGACTGACTAAAACAGAAAACTGAAAAAAAAGAATGTTTAATTGCTGCTTTAAATTAAAATCAAGTTGGTGCTAGTTCATAGTACATTCAACTACAATTAATTTATTTATTTGGCTTGGAAAATCCAGTTGAAATACTTCAAAATCAAAGTAGAAATTAAATGCATGCTAAATGGCTGAATCTTCAAGTGGCTGAAGAATATGAATGTGTTTTTCGGTTTTATTTCAGCACTTAGCTGTGTAGCGTAAATGTCAAACTCGAACCCTGGAGATCCTCTCTCAGTTGCAGTAAGAGGCCACTCCACAGCTGTTGACATGAGGTTGAAAACAGCTGGATGCCAGTTTCCCCACTCTACCCATGAGCATGTGTCGCTCTTTATCAGCTGCCCAGCGTGCAGCGGCACCAGCACTCGGAGCACTAGAGTGATTCTGACTGCCGCTCACTTGTAATATACATTTATTAATATACAAAAACTAGAATAATTCATCATTATTAATTCATTCATTTGCAATGTCAGTGTAATGCAGGAGATTTTCAATCATAATGTATTGATATCAACAATTACAGAGGATATTTTATTTTAAATGAAGAAGGGTTCAGTGTGCGTTCTTCAAAAAAATTCACCTTTTGTCCACTTTTATCTTGAAAATAAACAGGGGATCAAGAGAGTTATTTTCAATAGCTTATATCACTATTTAACGTACAAATTAACTATAAATGTAAAAAAAATCATTAACATTCAAAAGTTACATTTCATTAAATACATGAATACATTTATTCAGCAAGAACACAAACTGATCAACAGTGATGACATTTATAATTTCACAAAAGTAATTTCAAATAAATCAAAACAGAAAACATTGATAGTAATAAGAAATGTTTCTTGAGCAAATCAGCATATCAGAATGATTTCTGAAGGATCATGTGACACTGAAGAATGCAGTAATGATTCTGAAAATCCAACATTGACATCACAGAATCATTTACAATGTATTTAAAAAGAAATATAGAAAAAAGGGAAAAGTTATTTTTAAAACGAATGCAGCCTTGAACATAAGAATCTTATTTCAGCAGCATTTTACTCACCCTAGACTTTTAAATTGTAAACTTTAAAACGTCCCTTAATGATGAAGCAATGAGATACTTATAAAAGTATGTTTATATGTATGTATATGTATGTATATGTTTGTAAAAATCCAAAGGCACTGAAGGACAGACCCAAGACAGGTGTCTTTCCTCTTAAAACTTGATTAACACTTAATAGGTCTATGCAGTGACATTGTGAGAGTTTAAAAGATGATGGTTCTTGGTTGATTAAAACCACAGGATGCTCTTGTCATTGAAAATGAGAACAACCAGTAGGCTACTCAATCATGAATCTGACTCATGGGTTTGGCAAAGTGTCCAGCCCTTTGAAGCTCTGTTTAGAAATGTGGAAATGAGGATATTTATTAATAAACATTAGTTGTGTATAGAATTATTGGTCTGTCTGGAAGTGTTGGAGAGTCTTAACACTGGCCCAACAAGTTATTGTCTTCGTGTTTCTGGTGCAGAGAAAGTTGTTCACGGTGTCATGAGTCCTCAGCAAAGTTGAGAATCTGGCTTTGTCCACTTTAGAAACAAGTTGACATAGATGCATCACATTTCTCCGGCCAAGATTATGGATCCTCCAAGTTTTATGTCATGAGCCTTTCATTACACAGGCAAGAGCCACTGAAAGAATGCCAGAAATGTTGAATTCCACACAAATGCTGTAAAAAGTAAAGGAGAAACTGTCTACGGCCAGGATGAAACTCACATCCTGGACTTCTAGCATATGGCGAATGACCGAGCTGATCTGTTTCTTCATGGCCTACATACATGATGGAGTGGCAGAGAGATGATGGTTATTGTTCCCAAACCTCCTTGGCAGGGAATCCTGAAAGCTGTCTTTGCCCACAGAGTAATTTGAATGGGGTCAAATTGATGGATTTCTGGGCAATTCTTTAATGTCAAAGAGGATGTATGGGATCCTGAGGTTCCAGTCTAAAGATTGAGAATATCTGAGAGCAAATTTTCCTCGCTTCACTCGCATGCCATGTGCTTCTGTTTATTCACTGGCCAGGATGTTGAGTCATCTGCACAGTGTTTTACAGAGTGATGATTTGCTTGCGGGACGCCCAGATTCATACCTGCTTTTGTACCATTTTCTGCATACATTCGAATTCTATGACTGTTATGATATGTTAATTCAAAGTGTATGTTTATGTGTTCTTCCAACATATGCATGCTTAATTTTAATTTAATATAAGTACACAATGTGAAAGTCTAGTTTGAAAAGAACTTCAGAACATACACATACACAAACAAACACATGTTAATTAATTAACAAACTGTTAATTAATTTACCACCCAGTTTGTGCACCTGAGCCAGTGTTTTTACATCTGTTTTTGTCTTAGGTAGGAGCACTGTGACCTGCAAATCCAGCAGGCTGCTTGTAATGTCTTAGCACAGACTTAAGGATAATGTTTTCTGAGTGGTGCAATCATGCATTCGTCTGAAAATAAGTACAAGCTTTTAATATACAAAACAACCTAAAATAAGTCTTGATCTTTACAAAAAAATAAATTAGAACCTCTATCAATGACAAGAATATTCATCAACAGTACATTTCAAACTAAAGTAACCCATGATAATTAAATGTGTGAGATGATTTTGCAAAATTCAATATTATAATAAATAAAACGCTCATGTCACAAACATGCAGAGTACTTGACAGAGATTAAAGAGAAATAAATCTGTGTGCCTATTTCATATGAGATTGTGAGCTTGTTAATGTATATTTTTAGCAAGGCCTAATCTGAACATGACGATCAAAACTGTAATGTCTGCAAAATAACTCCAGATTAATTAATGCAAACGTGTGTGCTAATGATTTTCCAGTGATTTTTTAACATTTACATTTAAGCATTTAGCAGACACTTTTATCCAAAGCGACATACAAATGAGGAGAATAATAGAAGCAATTCAACCATCGAGAGAACAACAGTATACAAGTGCCATGACAAGTTTCAGTTAGTCTGGCACAGTACACGTAGCTAGGTTTTTTATTTTTTTTTTTTAGAATAGAATAGAATAGAATAGAATAGAATAGGTAAGTGTTAGTATTAGTTGGTCAGGTGCTGGCAAAAAATGTGTCTTTAGTTGTTTTTTGAAAACGGCTAAAGACTCAGCTGTTCGAATTGAGATCGGGAGGTCATTCCACCAGCTGGGCACAGTTCAGGAAAAGGTCTGTGAGTGATTTGGTACCTCTTTGGAATGGCACCACAAGGCGCATAAGTTTGCACTAGCGAGTTTAGGTATATTAGTGCTGCGCCAGTTGTTGTCTTGTAGGCACACATCAGTACCTTGAATTTTATATGAGCAGCTACGGGTAGCCAGTGTAACCTGATGAAGAGAGGGGTAACGTGAGCTTTTTTCGGCTCAATAAAGACCACTCTGGCTGCTGCATTCTGGATCCGTTGCAGAGGCTTGGTAGTACATGCGGGAGGGCCCGCCAAGAGAGCATTACAATAGTCCAGTCTGGAGAGAACAAGAGCTTGGACAAGGAGTTGTGCGGCTTTGACAGGAAGAGTCTAATCTTCCTAATGTTGTATAAGGCAAATCTGCAGGACCGGGCCGTAGTAGCAATGTGGTCTGTGAAGCTTAACTGATAATCGATCACAACTCCGAGGTTCCTGGCTGTCCTGGAAGGAGTTATGGTTGACGAACCCAGCTGTATATAGAAGTTGTGATGAAGTGATGGGTTGGCTGAGACCACGAGCAGTTCTGTCTTAGCGAGGTTGAGCTGAAGGTGATGGTCCTTCATCCAGCTAGAAATGTCACTCAGACAGGCTGCAATGCGAGCAGCTACCGTCGGATCATCTGGTTGGCAAGAGAAGTAGAGTTGAGTGTCATCAGCATAGCAGTGATAAGAAAACCATGCTTCTGAATGACCGATCCTAATGACGACATATAGATGGAGAAGAGAAGTGGTCTAAGCACTGAGCCTTGAGGAACCCCAGTAGCAAGAAGTTGTGACTCAGAAACCTCACCCCTCCAAGACACCCTGAAGGACTTATCTGAGAGGCAGGCACGTGCACACATAGACATAAAAGGGGGCTTGAGCACCTGCCCTTTTTCTTCCTCGAGAGAAAGTGCCCTTTACTCTGGGGAGTTTTTTTATTTTTTTATAAATGAATATATGTATATATGTGTACGTGTGTGCTTCTGTTTGCGCAAAGCTTTCCCTGTCAAACAAATAAAAAAATCTAAATATCAGGTCGGGTCAGGAAATGAGACTCTGTCGAGTTCCGATGCCTTTCTTCCTCCGCATCTCGGCGCAGGCGCGCGCAGCACAGCAGTGTAGCACACATTGATCGGTACATGCACATCACAGACAGGCAGAGTACCGCAGAAGTGAAGCCCTCCCTCTCCGGTTGTGTTTGTCTTGGTGTGGAGGTGAGTGGTGATAAACAAAAGACTAAGCTACCTGTGCCTCGAATTTACAGCTAATTATCCAAAAGACAAATGGCAAATATAATTAATTTGTCTTGCTAACATCCATGACTCATGAGAGCGCTACCATGTAAGTTAGCTGAAGTTTAGCTGAGGCAATAGGAAGTCTAGTAGGTTAGACAAGTGTGTCACTGCATGATTCAGTTTATTAAAATGCATTTAGATTAAAAATGATCACAAAATTCAAGATATGGGGGGGCAGAAATGTAAATATTGATTTATTTTCATATTTAATCAGTATCACGCAAAGAGTGACGTTTTTTTTACACCAAAAAGCAACATGATTACAAATGTGATATTGATTTTATACAGCAGTTCAATAAAGAAGAATTTAATATTAACACACTTACGTTTTAGACACAATATTGAGTGCTTTTGCTCTATTTCGCCAACAAATATAATTTCAATATGCGTCTCTGAGCAACAGCTGATTTGTTCCTGAATGAATCAATCGTTTAAGTGATTCGGTTCAGTCGCAATGACTCACTTATTAACAGTGACTTGCTGACACCTACTTGCAGTTTTAATTTCACATTTAAAGTAACTTTTCATTTATTTTTTTAATACTATCAAATATCAGTATTCAAAGCTTTATGTTTAAAATATCAAAACCGTATTAATGCATTTGTAACTGCAGGTTAAATGCATTCGTGTCCTACATTAAACAGTGTGTTAATGCATCTAAATGCCACTTCTAATGCAGCTTCTGTGTTTTTTCTGCAGTGTAAAGATTAATTGTGTCAATACTGATTTCATTTGCTTGGTGACAGCTTAAATGACTTATTCTAATTGACTGATTCAATTTAAGAATTTGACTGAAAATATGACGCACACTCATGCAGGGCTTTATAAAGGTAAAAGTGCCCATGAAAGGTAAAACGTCTATTTAAACTTATTGGAAAATATTAATTTCTATCACTGCTGTGAACTGATCACCACAGAATATGCAGAATATCAAAAACTTTAGGAGTCAGCTGTCCACGGTAGTCCTTAAGATATCAGCACAATAACACAATCAGCAAAATATTGTCTATCGATAAAATCCCAGAAAATATTGATCTATTTTTTGTCAATATTGCACATCTCTAATATATTTAACGTTTTGTTTAACATTTTTTTTACCTGATCTTATGAACAGTAGTGTGCTTTAGATTGTTGCACAGCTTTTATTCTTTCAATTTCTTGATGAATCATGAATGAGTAACTTTATTCTTCTACATCAGTCGTATATGACTGGTTGTTATTCTGGTAATATACACCAATGAGCCAAAACATCAGTAGGTGAAGTGAATATTGTTCATCATCTCCTAACAAAGACACATGTGAAGGACTGGATAATGTAGATGATAAATGAACAATCACTTCATGTAGTCAATGTGTTGGTGCAGGAGAAATGTGCAGGGATTAAGAGACTTTGACAGAGGTCTTGTCGAGTCCATGACTCGGTGGGTCAGTGTTGTTTTGGCAGCACAAGTAGGACGTACAGCATATTAGACGGGTAGTCATAATGGTTTCACTCACTGGTGTTTAATATATAGCCTATTGAAATGTAGAATCACTGAACTCACACAAATGCAACACACACACTATGGGGGTCAGTGTGATGCACCTCCTTAGGGTTTAATGAGTGAAATTCGCTCACTCATTGTTCTTCCTTACATCTTCGTCCTGCACCTCATTATGCACCAGGGCACATGCAGGGTTAATTCTGCCGGTAGTTAATGAGTCACCCTCAGAGCAGAAGGCAACAGATTGAGTCCTGGGTGCAAAACTGGATAAATAAACAATGACTGTAAACATTTGGCACATTGCCTTGTGTATTGGAACAGTTTCAAATGTGATATGTGTATTTAGTGATGGTACGTATATGTGTGTGTTTTTTAAGACACCTGATGACTCGGGTGCTCTGAGATCACCTAGCATATGGCAAAATACCGCTCTTCTTTTCTCTCTGCGGGGCTCACAGTTTGACTGCTGCTTAAAACCACCCTCCTGCTTTCCCTCAGCATTTCAGCACTCTCACTCTCTCCCGCTTTCTCTCTCTTTCTATAACTGCAGTCTGTCTTCACCGACTGCAAAACAGCCATGCAGGCCCATAATGACTTTTTTCACATTTAGTAAATCAAACAAGGACAATGGTGTTTTATTTTTATATTAAACTTTACTATTTTATTTCATTACACGGCTCTCTGTAATTGCTTAATTCTTATTGATCAGCATTGAGACGTCAAAAAAGAAACTAAACTGCATATTTGAACATTGTGTATGACTATTTTAATGTACCTAGTATCACTCAACGGTTCAAACTGGCACCATATTTTTCTCATAAGAGTTCATTTTATAAATAAAGCAGTAAAGCAGTAAAATACTATATTATAATTATTTTAACTTACATCAGTATGTTCACTTATTTACTCACTTATTTAGCCTTTTTGAATCGGGTTAATATCTCCAAGTTAGGGTTTATTTTTTCATCAATGATGATCTTGTGACCATGTAAGAAATAATGCTGCTGTGCATACAACATAAATGAAATAACCCTCATATATAGCATACGTGAAATCACCCTGTAGCAGATATATACTGCCCTACAAAGGCAAAAGACCTTAACTCGCAAGAGTGTGAAACTGAGAAAAATCACTTTAAAGTTTTTTACTTGTCCAGCCAAATTAATTATAGGTAGGACACTGGCAATTTGGCACTTAGAAGGTTTAGTAATGAAAATTATCTACATAAAAAAAAATTGTGAGCTCAAACTTAATTGTTTTACCCCTATTTTGAAGTTAATGTACTCTGCCTTTGAATTGTCTGCAAAAAGTGAGAAGTCACACCAAGGCAAAAGACAGTAACTTCCACATTATCAATATCTGGTTGCTGATCACATTTACAAAATCGATTAGTAACACCTGTATAAAATCTAGTGATCATGGGCTATCTCATATAGGCTATTGCATACAGTAATGTGACTGTATTCATTATTATTTGATTTATTTGACCGTAACAAGCAGACTAAAAGTTAAACGTGAGTGGATACCATTTTGCAACCAATTTATTTGCTATGCTCAGTAATGTCAAATAAATCGTACAATGTACACCATAATTAAAATGCGGCAGACTTTAATAGACAGTAAAAAATAAAAGAAGGCAGAACACCGTATAACTCCAAGCCGTAACCGTAACTTCATTTTGACGGGCAGTTAAACAAAGGCTGAACGCCGTAACTCAATTTGAGCGTTCCAAACAAAGTGAAAGACCCGTTACTGGTGTTATACGGTGTTCTGTCTTGGTTTCTCCGGGGTTACGAAGTTACGAAGACCCATTATTTTCCCGGAAAAACAACGAAATTGACTCAAGATACTGGTCCCAAAAATATCAATAACTAATTTTCGACAAAAATTCAGGAAGCTACAGCCTTTTGCCTTTGCATGGCAGTATACAAGTGGAGCTGGGGAAGGCGGAGGGTTTCTGAAGCATGCTGCAACTGCTACAGCAAGAACTAGCCAAGCGTTTGAATGTTGAGCAGCAAGCTCATTGCTCATCGGCTGCGCCATGTGATGATGTCATTATGTCAGATCAAGTTTCATGACAGAACTTTGGATTTGCATTCAATAACGTCTTAAATGAAGCAGCTCATAATTGTATTCAGATTTTACAAATCTTCAGCTGCCGCTAGCCATCAGCAGTTGGTATCCTGCTTAAATCCTGTTTTTCTCTACTTTATTTTTTTTTACCATTTCTAACAAATTAGAACTTTTTAACAATTTACTCTAAATATTTAAATAAACGTACAATGTTTGTTTTTAATTTTGACTTAAATGTGGAATAACTGGGCAGTCATTCATAGCTCATAGTATTTTACGATCCCTACCTCATATGAATGTAAAAAAATACTTGAACAGCATTGCTAAGCTGATTGCCGCAGTCTGCTGGTTTTTGTGTTTGTGAGCTGGGTGAACAAGTTGAAACAACAGCTGTGTTGTAACTTGTTTAAATATACACAGGGCACATCGATCACTTTAACTGCAGCTGCGAGCGATGCTAACAGGAGGCAGTAGTCATTAGTTGAAGTACGAACATAGTGCCTTTTTGCAATTTCATTTTGTTCTGCTGAGAATTTGGACAATAATAGCCAATTAGTGTTGGGTCTTCTGAGTCAGAAACTCTGTTCCTCATTTTACCAAGAATGCAAAACGGATGAGACACCACAGAGATGCCAATCTGTGTGATCAACAACCATTAGTCCTTTTTCACACCATATGTGGAAGCGGTGAGTATTTATTTTGCCATTTATATTAACAGTATTGGCTGTTATTGGATATTTTACTATGCTCATTTTTTTCTCTTTTACATTTAGACTACCATCTAGTATAAAATTAGATATAATTTAATGCTCACTTAAATTTAATACGACACTAACAATTTAAGCTCTTTAGCAAACATACTGTGGATTATAATTTTGTAGCATTCAACACGATTTATTTTATTTTTATTTAGACAAAATTGTACAATTTTAACACAGGTCATTTATCAGTTACCAGTCATAACATCAAAAATAACTATCAGCTCATCGATGGATACCTAGTTTGGATTTTGGGTACCGTTCTGTGTAAATGAATTACCATTGGGATGTAAACGTGATTTACATCTAAAATATGACATGTCCCGAGTATTTAAAATTAATCACAATCAAGCCATGCACCTGCAGTGAACATTTAATCATTTATCCCCATGAATAAATAAAAAATACTTAATGTATTAAACCTAGGAATTTAGTTGTTTTATTCCTTTTGTTTGAACAGCAGAAATGTCAACAGAAGGTTCATGTAAGATTGAGCCGAAGCACAAGCACCCATTGAGACTTAACAGCATTGTGTTTGAGACAGCAGAGGAAGGTGTAATGATACTAACACCTTAGGCAGACTGAGACCTTATCGATAGCCATTGATCGGAAATGGAGAAATGAGGCTGATTAGATTGATTACATAATTAGTATGATTAATGAGTTTCCCTTGAGGGGAATTTGTACCTTCTGAGTCTTTTAAAATGCAGGTCATGTTTCTTCTGAGACCCTGACAAAAGGTCCACTTTAAGGTCTATGTATATTCTCACAGCTGGTCTCATCTAAGGGAGCATGTGTAAAATCACACAAAAGAGCACAATCTAGGTTCTCAACCTGACCGTTTGTATAAAGAGCTCTTTGATCTGTTCATCGTCCAGGCCAAAAGCAATATCTGCAGATGAATTCTGTATGGTCATTTTAACAGCAAGACGCTTTAAAGCATGGCAATCTCTACTTGAATCCATGCTGAAAATTCAACATTTCATTCTTAAAGTACATCCCGAGGATAGAGAGAACAAAATGGAGAACGCAACAGAAATTGAAGGGGCCGCAGGGTAACAGACAGAAGTCAGAAGCCAAAACAAAGTTCACTGTTGGAAAATAACCATATCTGTGCACCGGTCCGAGATTTGATTTGTCTGGAAATCACAGTGCGACTGAAGTTATTTTGCTTGTGGCGAGCAGTGGGCCAAAATACAGATCAGAACTCAGACAGGAATTAAAATCCCAGTAATAACAGATACCTTTAACACTGCCAACTGCCACTGGATTCCTAGAGCTCTTTTCTGACTGTTATTGTCAACATTGTACCAAGTATATTACTGTTTATGGCAGAGACCTTGGCCGAGAGGCATCTTGCATGTTTATTTACCATGTCAGCGGCGATATAGTGGGTGTGCGGGTCGAATATATTCATGCGTATGTGTGAGAGAAAGAGAGCATGGTATGCTGTGCCAGTGCACATGTCTGTGCAGATAAATTCAGGGATTAGTGTGTTAGAGATGCACAGACTGACTGACAATCTCTCCTCCCTTCAGTGCCACTGTGAGACAACTGAGAACTCATTAACTCACTGCACTCATGGACAGAGAGAGAGAGAGGATGAGAGAGTGAATTGAGACAGAAATGAACATGATGGCGTAGAAATAGAAAAAGCAAATATGGTGTATTAGCAGCAAGGCCGTGAGCGATCGAATCAGAAAGAGTGAGGGGGTTAGGCCAAAAACAGAAAAGGGTAACGGTGAACAGCAGAGGCTGGAGGAAGAGGAGGTGTGGAAGAGAAGGATGAAGAAATGAGAGAGAGAGAGAGAGAGAGAGAGAGAGAGAGAGAGAGAGAAAGTGGCTGTTGCCAGGGACAACAGTATAATAGAGAGCGATCCTCCTACACAACCTCTGCCTTATTTTACTCCTCCTCCACTGTGGCTTGATTCTATCTCTCCCTCCGTTTGCCTGCCTCAAGTCGTGTCTGCCGTGGACCTTGTCAGAGTCAACAGTGCTTATTGGCATCATTGTTAAAGGGACGGCTCACCCACAATGAAACATTCTGACATTTACTCATCCTCATGTCATTCTAAACATGATCTTTTATTAAACACAAAACACTTTAGGCGGGAGGATCGTTCTTCTATTTTCCATGTATTGAATGTGAATGGTGATCAGTGATAGTCAAGTTCCATAATAAAAAACAACACTATAAAAAACAACGCTATAAAAGTATTACAACAGAGATTTTCAAACATTTAAGTGCATTGCATCTTTTTTGACCGACTTAATTGGAACGTAATTAGCATATTTTATTAATTACAGTGTACTGAATGTACTGAAACAAATGAAATGAACTTTAAATGTAATTTCTATTGAAACCTGTATGTCATGTATTTAAATATATTTTTAAACACATATGGATAATGCTGAAATAATTTTAGATGTAATACTGAATAACACACTACAGAAAATTATAGTATGTACCTTACATGTGCTTTAGTATGTTAGTCTAAAAATCGAAATAAATGTACTTTTTAAAGCGTGAGGAATGATTCATAAAACACGATCATTTAAAATGTTATTTAAAGTAAAACATTATTACAAAATGCATTTTTAAAAGTGTACTTAAGTGTTTTAAGAAAGAGTCATGAAAGTCATATACACAATAAATTAAATGACTCATCAGAGTCCCGAATCTCCTTGAATTTCTGTTGGTCTGACTGCCACCCACTGTCCCTGCGGGCAACGCCACGCTGATACAGATCTAGCTGATACAAGAATGATTTTTATCATTATCAGTCAATGTGGAGAAGTCTGGAAACCATTTTTGAAAAATAGTTTTGTATTTTGATGTTGTTTACAAAATCTTTCACCCTTTCACCCAGGGCTAAAACCAGAATAAAATAATGATTTAACAGAACACTCCTCAAATCAAGTTAATGAACCTAGAAATACTCAAATATTAACTGATAAGTTTCTATCTTGCTTTCTTTTGTCATTCCACCTCCACCGACTCTGAATCTTTGCATCTCCTCTGTCTCTGCTCACGGTTGCCTGACTCATTGATTTGGGTGTGTGATTGATGGAAAGATCTGCCCCATCATTCCTGTCCCTCCCACCTTCCCTCTCCAATACCAATACCAGAACTTTTGTTTGCTAAATTACTGCATCTACCAGGCAGGCCGTGCACTGATCTCCCCAGGCTCATTCCAGCACACTTATCTTTCATTCTGTCTCTACAAAATACTTCAGTGCTCCTCTGTCTTTCAGCTCTCTCATGTTTCTGGAATGAGTCTGGAGATTTGTGACCCTGGACCACAAAACCAGTCTTAAGTCGCTGGGGTATATTTGTAGCAATAGCCACAAATACATTGTATTGGTCAAAATTATAAATTTTTCTTTTATGCCAAAAATCATTAGGGTATTAAATAAAGATCATGTTCCATGAAGATATTTTGCAAAATTCCAACTGTAAATATATCAAAACTGAATTTTTGATTAGTATTATGCATTGCTAAGAGCATAATTTGAACAACTTTAAAAGAGATTTTTATTTATTTTATTTTGCAGCCTCAGATTCCAGATTTGTATCTCAGCCAAATATTGTCCTATCCTAACAAACCATACGTCAAATGAAAGCTTATTTATGCAGCTTTCAAATTATGTATAAATCTCAATTTTGAAAAATTGACCTTTATGACTGGTTTTGTAGTCCATGGTCACATTTGATTTGTTACTGGTGATGTTGATTGTGTTACTCGGTTCTGTTTTGTACCATGTTTTATAGTTCCACCTTGTTTTTAATGTCTAACACAGGAGGCTTTTTATGTTTTTATGTACCCACTTATAGATATAGCATAAAGAAGTTCCAGAAGTGTGTAGAGTTCCATATTAATGTATTACTTTTTTATAACACTTATTTTGCAAAGCCATTGAAATAGTCATTATTGCCGCACGATGTACTTGCCTGTTACCTCTTCATTTTGCTAAACACAAAGCAGTTACCCAAAAAATGAAAATCCAGTGAAAATTGAGTCATCTTCAGGTCAAACATTAGTTTATTTCTTCAGAATTACATAACTTACTCACCAGTGGTTCCGCTGCAGTGAATGGGTACCATCAAGTTCAAACAGATTTAAAAACATCACTGTTATCCAAAGTAATCTACCTGACTACAGTCCATCAATTAATGTTTTGTAAAGGGAAAAAGCAGCATGTTTGTAATAAGCAAATCCATCATTTAGACATTTTAACTTTAAACCGTTGCTTCTGGTTAAAATATTTAATCCATAATGACGCTTCCTCCAGTGAAAAAGTCCATCCCCTGTCGCCCTCTCACATCCAAATCCACCAACGTTTTTGTTTACAAATGCTTTCTTTTGTAAATGGTGCTTGATCGGTTCATATTTCTCTCCTGATTCAAATTATATGACTTTTCCATTGGAGAAAGCAATATTACGGATTTCATATTTTAGCCCTAAGCCACAGTTTGAAGTTAAAAAGGTCTTACTGGTAAATTGGTTTGTTACAAACGCATAGCATTTTGCTTCATAAGACATTAACTGATGGACTGGAGTTGTGCTTTTATCAGCTGTTTGGACTCTCATTCTGATGGCACCCATTCACTGCATTAATCCTCATTCATTTATTATTATTAAAGCATTTTATTTAAATTTTTAGCAAAGCAATTTTTCATATAAAAAGTATATGAAGTTTGTAATAATAGTTGTTAGTCCACTAATGCTTGGTCTAGTACAAAGTAGAAATGAAAGAGTTTTCCTCAGTTTCTCCTTGTACTTTCATACACCCTTCACTCTTTCATCGCTCCTGCTTACCCTGTCAGCAGTTCTGCTCCTTTCTTTGTTTCTTTCTATTTCCCCCTCTCTCTCTTTCCCTCTCTTTCTCTGATGTCTCTGCCTGATGCACTAAGTGACAGACTATGCCAAGTCTGCCACTTTATTTAGATTCAGGCTAATTAAGAAAGCCAAGTGGGTTTTGCAGTACGACAAACAACATTATTCAGAAGTTGTGCCAGCTCTTTAACTGTCTCTCCCTCTCCCATCATCTCTTATCTACAGCTCAGAGCTCATCGGTTCCCAGCCCATGTTCCCTGCGAAAAGTGGATTTCAACCAAGGCTTAAAAACTGCAGCATCCGGACCGCTTACACTTGACGTCTGCAGACCTGGTACGGCAATCGCCGCTGCACAAGACGACGACACTGCCACAGTCTCATCTTATAGACCATAAACTGCGTAGCGTCAAAGGAGGGAAAGCAGGTGAGAATTGGCATAGTCACACTATACATGTAGACGTGATGCAGGTGTTGGCCCTTCCTTGTGTATTGATTGTTTAACAGCTTCTAGACAACCTTGTTAAACACTACAGTACATATGAAAAACTGTCTGTGTGCAAATTCCCCGCATTTGTTCCATCCGTTTGCAGTTTTCAACAAGCTGACAGGCACTTTGGTTTGTGTTTTTGTAAATGATGATGGACCTGTCATGTCTTTTCCTCTCTCTTATTTACACACATCGACACACACACTCAGCATGAAGAGAGATACCTGCCCTCTCTTGTTTTCAAATACAGTCACACAAGACAATGTATTTTCATTTAGCTCGGTCTAGGAAGTGTACAGTGGTTTTTAAGGGTCCCACAGATGATTTCCGCTCTCTTTAACACTAAAATGAAATGGTTAAATGGCCTTGCTTTGCTTCTTTGAAAAAGGTCCTGCTCACTCATGCTTACCGCAGTCAGCTCAATGGCAGCGAGAGGCTTTAATGAGTCTGGACCACTGGTCCTCAGTCTTATAATGACGACCATCGTTAAGTCCACAAATCACACACTGTGCTTTCTCGTTTCCTTCATAACAAATACTTTCAGAAAAAAATATAGTAAGTGTAAATAGAGTCTGTAAAGTCTACTACAAAAGTAGTTCCATTTCTGGCATGTTTTTTTTTTTCCTAAGGATTTTTTTAAATACACTTTGTTGATAAATGAAATAATAAAACAATTAAGAGCTTGTAAGTTAGGAACAATAGTTATGAACAATAAAACCATCAACACTATCTCGAAACGTTCGGTTACGACTGTAACCTCGGTTCCCTGAAGGAGAACGAACGTTGCGTCAGCTTTACGCTTCTGGGAACGCTTTGCGTGATAAGTCTTGAAGAAAATTATGAAATCAATCCAAGGTGTAATTGGGACGTCAGAGCGGTGACGTCACGAACCAGGAAGCTATAAAGCCTACCCAAACAAAGCTGTCACTAGCTTTTTGTGTCTTCACAAGCACTCTATGTGAATCTGTCTGTCTATCTATTTGGTGTTGTCTGTCTAATACAGTTAGAAAGAAAGAAATAAGATAGAAAGAAAGAAAGTAGTTATGGCGAGCAAGCAACAGCAAGCTTTTAAACAAAGCTGTCACTAGCTTAAAAGTCTGAGCAAGTCGCTTACAGGCACGAAAGAGATATGGCCGGGGACGCAACGTTCGTTCCCCTTCAGGGAACCGAGGTTACAGTCGTAACCGAACGTTCCCTTTCAGGGAACTCCATTGCGTCAGCTTTACGCTTCTGGGAACGTAGTACAACATCACCATAGCGACGAGTGCCTGTCCTGTGTGAATCTAACGAGCAGCACTAGGACGAGAGCACTTGGGAACCTGGGGTAGAGTCCAGGTCCAAAGAATAAAATCTGACGAATGTGTGCGGTGAGGACCAGCCTGCCGCATCACAAACCTCTTGGAGAGTAACTCCTGATATCAGGGCCTTGGAGGCAGCCATACTCCTAGTCGAGTGGGACCGGACAGCCATAGGAGAAGGTTGACCGGCCGACTCATAAGCAAGTGAGATGGCCTCGACCACCCACTTGCTCATCCTTTGCTTAGATGCAGGGGACCCCTGGTTAGGAGGTCCAAAGCATATGAACAGCTGTTCATTCTTGCGCCACAGGGCAGCCCTGTGGACGTAAGCATCTAATGCCCGTACTGGGCAAAGCAAATTGTGCCTTTCCTGGTCCGCATCTTGAAAAGGGGGAGGACAGAAGGCTTGCAGCATAATCGACCTCGCCACATTAGCGGGGACTTTAGGAACGTAACCTGGTCTAGGATGAAGAAATGCTTTAACCATGCCAGGTGCAAATTCCAGGCACGAGGGTGCAACCGACAGTGCTTGTAAATCTCCTATCCTTTTAAGAGATGAGATAGCAAGGAGGAACAATGCTTTCAAGGTCAAAAACTTGGCCGGCACCTCCTCTAAAGGCTCAAAGGGAGCCAGGGAAAGGCCTTGTAGGACAATGGCCAAGTCCCATGTTGACACCCTGGTGCGAGCTGCAGGCCTCAGCCTCAGAGTACCACGGAGGAAACGAGATACCAGGGGGTCATTCCCCATTGACATACCACCCAAAGGAATGTGGTAAGCACTTATGGCCGCCACATAAACCTTCAGAGTGGACGGGGCTAGCCCTGCAGTGAACCGATCTTGCAGAAACTCCAGCACTGTACCAACAGGGCAGTTAACTGGGTCCAACTGATGGTCACTACACCAAGAAGCGAAAACTTTCCACTTCAGGGCATAAAGTTTCCTCGTGGATGGAGCTCTGGAGTGGAGAATGGTCTCAACAACCTCGGTTGAGAGACCTGAGTTTATGAGCTGGGCCCCCTCAGAGGCCAAGCCCACAGTTTCCATAGTTCTGGATGGGGGTGAAATATCGAGCCCCCCGCTTGGGACAGAAGGTCCCTCCTGACGGGGAGCTCCAGAGGAGGCCCGTCGAGAAGGGAAAATAGATTTGGGAACCATACTCTGCCCGGCCACCGCGGGGCAATAAGAAGTAGCAGGACCGCGAACTCTCTCCAGTACTCCCGGGAGCAGAGCGATCGGGGGAAATGCATACAGACGAAGCCTCGGCCACGTCTGTGTCATAAGACCCAACAGTCTCTGAAACTGTCTGACAGTGAGTGACTGGCCTAGCCTTATTCTTTTCACAGCCGATAGGATGGACTCTATACGTGCCGGTGACAGGCGTGCCTGCATCGACGCTGAGTCCCATATCACGCCCAGGAAAGTGGTCCTCTGTAATGGAGAAAGCACACTTTTCTTGGGGTTTAGCCGTAACCCCAATTTTTTCATGTGGGCAAGAACGACATCTCGATGCCGAACTGCTAACTGATGCGACTGAGCTAGAATCAACCAATCGTCGATGTAGTTCATAATGCGAATACCCTGAAGGTGAAGAGGCACCAGGGCTGCATCTACGCATTTCGTGAAAGTGCGGGGTGATAATGCTAGGCCGAACGGAAGAACCCGATACTGGTATGCTTTGACCCCAAAAGCGAACCTGAAACTCAAGACGGAAACTCAAGAAACTTGAGTCCTGAAACTCAAGACGGAAACGTTCAGAACTCGAAGGTCTAAAATGGGACGCAACCCTCCATCCTTCTTTGGAACTATGAAATACCGGCTGTAAAATTCGGTTTCCCTGTTGGAGTGAGGTACATATTCTATGGCCTCTTTCTCCAACAGAGCTTTTATTTCCTGTTCCATTGCCAGAACCTGCTGGGGGGCCACCTCGGTGGACAAAACCCCATGAACCTGGGCGGGCGAGACCCGAACTGTATCTGATACCCTTTTCTTTTAGTCTGCAGGACCCAATGAGATATATTTGGCAGAAGTTTCCACGCTGTCAAAAATTCTACTAGAGGTACCAGCCTCTCGAGACTGGTTTCTGGATTTGTATGTATTTGTGCAGTCAGAACGACGTCCTGAAGCAGTGAACCGGCAGGAAGCGTCTGAACTGAATGATCCGAAACCCTCCTCAGAGGGGGCGGCCATCCCGAGGCCACTATGTTTCCGGGTGGACCTTGGGATATGCGCTCGCCGGAGACCACTGTGCCCTGAAGCACACGAGGTGGCAGGGTTGGCAGACCGGTCTCCTGAGGACATCGAAGGGAGACGGGCACCGTAAAATGAGGTGTTAACCACTCTGCTTCGAGGGGGTAAGTCCTCACTGGCCTGAGCCCTCGGGCGTCAGGACCTCTTCCCCACAGCCTTCTTAGAGTTAATAACGGTCCTCAGATCCGTTCTGCCCTTTGAAGGCTGCGGTTGAGTGTGTTTACCGTGTCCCCAGCCTTTATGTGGGGGAGCACGATAAGCCACACTCTGTTTTTGTGTGGCACGGTGGGAGGAGCTGGCTTTAGATGTTTGGGGCTGCTCCCGCTCAGCAGCCCCGGAGATATGAATACGGCGGGGAAGGAGTTTCTGGAATGCAGCCGCTTGCTTAGCTGATTCCTGAAATCTCTCGACAACCGAATTCACAGCACCGCCAAAGAGGCCAGAGGGAGAAATGGGAGCATCCATAAGGAAGTTCTTATCCTTTCCTTTTATGTTACTCAGGTTTAACCATAAGTGTCTCTCAGTGGCCACCAGGGCTGCCATAGACCGGCCGATTGATTTAGCCGTCTCCTTGGCGGCCCTGAGAGACAAATCTGTTGCCCGACGCAGTTTGCAAACTGAGCTGGGATTAAAACCCTTGCCCTCTTCAAGCTCTATTAATAATTCAGCCTGGTAGGCTTGCAACAGCAACATAGTGTGTAAACAAGCTGCTGCCTGACCAGCCGCTGAATAAGCCTTGCCAACCAGTGCTGATGTGATTCTCACTGGTTTAGTGGGTAGTGCCGGGGATTTAATGGATGAGGATGATTCAGGGGAGAGATAGCTCGCGAGCGTCTCTTCCACCTTAGGCATCTCTCCATAACCGTGCTCGTTTTTATTTAATATAGAGGAATAGTGTGATGTTTGTGTACTATACACTCTATAAGAAACCGGTTTTTCCCATGATCTCCACACCTCGGTGTGGAGATCAGGAAAAAATGGTAATCCCCGGCGTTGAGGCTGTGCACGAGAAGGTAAAAAGCGTTCGTCAAGTTTGCCTCTTGAACGAACGTCTTCCCTTTCTGCTGGCCAATCAATATTTAATTTCTCAACCGCTCTCGTCACAACCTCAACCAGCTCCTCATAAGCACGAGACTGAGGTGGCGAATCCTCAGTATCTCTTGCATTGGCAGCGTCTAATTCCTCAGAATCAGATAGCTGCAGTGTATGTGCTTCGATCGGGGCGGAAGAAACCGCAGCGCGTGCTTCCCAACCCTGATACGAAGCACTGAACCTGTCAGGTGAAGGCAGAGATAAGGCGGTGCCCGTCTCTACCTCCGCTGACAGATCCATTTGCGAACCCCAGGACCGCAGCCTTCGCTGTGCCTCGGCAGCAGCGGGACCAGAGCCCTGGGGAACGCGAGCCTGAGCGTCCTCGCGAAAGAACGCCAGGCGGGATCGGAGCGTCCGTAAGGGAAACACATCGCAGTGTTCACAGCCAGTGCTCTCGAGCGCTGACTGTGCGTGTTCCTCTCCCAAACAAGCAACACAAAGGGTGTGTGTATCCCCACCCGTTAAATAACGCGGGCAGGGATGAACACACATCTTAAAAGCTTGCTGTTGCTTGCTCGCCATAACTACTTTCTTTCTTTCTATCTTATTTCTTTCTTTCTAACTGTATTAGACAGACAACACCAAATAGACAGACAGATTCACATAGAGCGCTTGTGAAGACACAAAAAGCTAGTGACAGCTTTGTTTGGGTAGGCTTTATAGCTTCCTGGTTCGTGACATCACCCGCTCTGACGTCCCAATTGCACCTTGGATTGATTTCACATGTGTGCTTCAAGACTTATCACCCAAAGCGTTCCCAGAAGCGTAAAGCTGACGCAACGGAGTTCCCTGAAAGGGAACTATTTTTGTTGAGGGGAAGAGTTAGAAGGAAGTTTTTTTTCATATGCTTGGGCATGACACATATTTTGTATTTTTGTATTGATAAAGAATTTGCAGCTTACCTTCATGCAATGAACATTTTGCAAAGAAATTAGAGAGTTATTAAAAAGCAAAGATAAAAATGTATAAAGTTAAAAGTGTACAAAGAAATACGCATGAGTCATGACACTACCAGTAATATATTATACATTATTAACAGCATATTATATTATATTATATTATTATATTATATTATATTATTGTAAAATTAAATTAGAAATGAAGCTTAAAATGTGTACAATTCACTAAAAAGTTGAATGTTGGCAAGGACACATTAAAACTTTATCTTTGGTTCACTTCATTAATTAACTTTAATAACTCTAAATTTTATTTTAAAATGTTTCATTATATTATGTGTAATTTTTTCCCAGTTTTTCTAGGTTAAATTAAGGTTTAACGTGTAAAAATAAACACTCATGATACTAATAATTTATATTATGATCTTTTATATTTTATATATAATTACTAATTATATATAACTTTATACATTGATTTTATGCATTTGCTTTCCTTTTGAATAAGTCTCTATATTATTACTATTTTCCATTACTAATGTTTTATTTAATAATAAATTAAGAAAAGGTTTGGTGAAAGCACAAAGCAATTGAAAGAGCGACAGAGAGAAGGTTGTGTGATTTGTGTGTTTAGAGGCACAGGTGGCCTTCCATGTTTAGTAAGAGGCCGTGAGGGCTCATTGGGGATCTTCACTCTGGCTGTATCACCACAGGGGAAAAACTCATATTGCGTGAGGTGTCTCTCGTTGCCTGGCCCGTGAGAGGTGAATGTGTGTATTTATGTGTGAAATGGCTATTCTGTAATGACTGCTGTGGCACTCTGTTGACAGTAAAGGTCGGTCATGTGGAGCACATTAAGCCAGGACCTTTAGGGAAGGCACACAAACACAATGAGCGAGAATGAGTGTGTATGTGTGGTTCTGTGTGTCATGTGAGTAGCGACTGCACTATTGAGAAGAACATAAAGGCTGCCTCTCCACCCACAGCGATTAACACAGGAACTCTATTATTACTGCCTGACAACAGTGCTTAAGAGTGCTGTTTCCACCCCTGCCCTGCCCTGCCCTGTCTAGCTCTACTCACATTGACAAGAGCTGCAGCTCTGCTGTTACATCTCCCTATCCGTCTCTCCCTCCTGGAACGCAGCTGGGGACGGGTTCCCCTCAGGGGTATTCACTAAGAATGATTCGTACACTTTCTTTACACACATATGCATTATTTTGGGGGGTTGGTTGGTAAGATGTTTTCAAAAGAAGTTCAACAAAGCTGATCAAAAATGCAGTAAAAACGGTCAAAAAATTTAGTAAAATCTAATGTCAAATATTATTATAATTTAAACTGTTTTCTATGATAGTTTATTTCGTGTGTTGGCAAAGCCAATTTTCAGCAGCCATTACTTTGATAATTATATTCTTTGATGAATATAAAGGAAAACAGAAAAAAATGCTTTTATTTAAAATTCAAATCTTTTTTTAACATCATACATGTCTTTTATTGCTGAATAAAAGTTTTTATTTTCCAGTTTGTTTTTGCACAAAGCAGAAAGGAAGCAGAAAATACCATTGTGTCAACAAGAAATGCACAGAAGTGGTGTTTCATACCTGAATGAATCAGTTTTTTTATAACTAATTGGTTGAACGAATGATTCACCGACTCACTCACAAAGTCAGTCACTTGATTTGTTCTTAAATGAATCAGTGATTTTGAACAAATTGGTTAAATGAGTCGCTGACTCACTCGTCGTCTCTTGTTGTCACCTACTGGTGTAATGAACCTGCAGAAAAGTCAGAGCGTTTTGATTAAACCTAAGAATCCAAACTAACTGTTGTATAAAATACAATAATAATTTATAAGGGAAAAAGGCCTGTTTGGGTTGAAAAGAATAATGATATAATATAAATTCAGGGCAGTACTGTTTCAGCACAAGTAGCACTTCATTCAACTGGTTAAGGGTTGGGTTGTGAATAAAACAGGTTATTTGCACTGAACTAAGTGAGGCAGCTGTTGAATGTAGTGAATTTGACCCTCTGTGTTTCTCTTTATCTGTATATCTCTCTATGGACTGTTCAAATCGGTGGCCTGACCGCAATGAGTTTTTAAGCGGATTTTGATGTCGGACAGTGGGACTTACGTTTTATTTATCCAAGAGGCTATATGCTTGAGTGTAGATGAGTCATTTAGATGTGGACATGGGCATCATCTGTGATATTGTCTCTCAGTGGGGGTCAATGGGCGTCACAGTATGTGGCGAGATTGTGTCGGCTAAATCGTATCGTGTGTCTATCGTTGACCTTATAGGAACATTATGGTGCACTTTGATCCTCTCTAATATTTTAATAGGTTTGATACTTCTGCTCTCGGTAAAGCGTGTGTTTCTCTGAAAAGCCTAATTTCACAGAAAACATTCAGTCCAACCTGCTCTAAAATAATTGAGAAGTCAGTCAGCTCTGGCAACAGAGCAATCTATTGTATTGCACCATCAGAGACACATTTTAAATGACTCTGTCTCATTCATGACTGGCAGTTAATTATTTTATTACACAATGCTTTAGAAGCAACATTCAACATCATTCTGGTAAGTTGCTTTGGTTGGACTGGGCCTGACAAGAAAATAAATGAAAATGCTGTGCAACTTGCATTGTATTGGTTTTTAGTCAAATCACTTTCTTTTTTATATAAGATGTACTTAAAGATTTCTAGAGGAAGGATGAACCAATTTGAGTCATTCTGTGCTCTCTCTTAAGAGACAAAAGACAGCAATTGAGAGTTCTAATGAAAGTATTGATCAGAGGCCCATCTCAAGCCATTGAGGTAGATGGAGCTTGTTTGGGACATAGTTGCTGCTCTTGTTTTTTTGTCTCAGAGTATCTTAATGGATCTATATTGTGTAGTCATGTTGAAAACAGGCCCATGGTTCTCTGCTGATATCAATACTGAGTCTCAATCTGGCTATGTTCAAGTTACATCCGTGTATGCATATGTTTTCGATCTTTATGTCTATTGTCCATTTTCCTTGCCAGTGGTGCGTTGAAACTAATATATACATTAGTAAATGTTCTGTGCATTGTAAAAAAAAAATGAATTGGTGAAGAAGATAAATCAAGGCAAAACATTAACATTTGAGGGAATGTTGCTTAAAACGGTATTTAAATTGGAAAGATTCAAAGTAACTCACATTCTCTTATATCTATAACTAAAAAGCTTCGTATACTGGATAAAATGTGATCATTTTTAGGGTCACATGGCAATGGATTGGATATTTATTAGTTGTAGTTGTAGGGCTACATATGAAAGCGGCCCAAACTGTATTTTAAAAGATTGGATTTTTATGTTCACACTACTCAATTATAATCAGGTCCATGTCACGTGCAAACAAACATTAGGATTTAGGCCATCACTAGACTGAATCCGAACTGGTAATCGAGAAGATAGAGACCAGTTTGCTAGCTAGAGCCATTTGGATGTGAGAAAACATAACTTTCTTACAGAAGGAGAAGTGCTTTCACTTCACTCACACAGAATCATTCACAGTCAGACTGTCAATGTGTGGCCGTCTGTGGCTATTTGACATGTGTGCCTGAGTTAGATTGTACCCAGAGAATTTTGTCCATAATGGCCAACCGGTCACTCAGAAATGAGGTGTGAGTTCTGAAGGCGAGACTCTCTCATAAGTTTTGAACAAGTCAGATTTAGGGTTGGGAAGTGTGAAACCATTCTTCCGTTAACAGTTCTCACACATGCTTTAGTTCACAGAATATCATACAGTACTTTGCAGAGATTCTTGCACTAATTATTTTGCAGCACTGCAATACTGAAACTGAATTAACAGCATGAAAAAGACAGTGCATCAAGTGTAGTCCAGTTCCCGAACAAATTCGTTTTTAGTGAATCAAAAAATATGTAACGCAGCTACTCTTTTCAAGTTCTTTTAGAAAATAAAATGAAACACAACTCATCAATGTAGTTGCTAACTGGCAGCATGACCGTGTGTGGTTAAAGATACACGTTGTGCATTAGGGTACCTTGCAAAATTCACAACTTATCAGAAACAGTCATCAAAAAAAAAATTGTAAAGGGTGTTGATGGAGCTGAACTGATCATAACTATTTTTGTTCATGTTTAGTTTTGTGGGCTTACTCTCTTGTAACTGTGTAGTCCAGTGATAGTTTTGTGTGACTGCTAGTAATATATATGTGTGTGATATTGTGTGCCATTCACACTGTAAGTGTATGTGAGGGGTGGTTTATCTGGTGTTGCTGTTGGTGTGATGTCAGTAAAGCAGACCGTGTTGAACCCTGAGTCTATGTGGTGGTATTTACAGTGAGGCCAATTATTGGATTATGTTTATGTTGCCAATAAAAGACTGTGTAAACAAACTTTTCAATAATCATTTTACGTTTATTTATTTCAATGGACTAAGAAACTCTTGTTATTAGCGATAGCCGTGGCCGTTAAGTGAACTGGAGTCAGCAACTTAAGGCTGAATACACCACATGACTTTTCAAATCGGAACAGATTTTTAAAACACTAGGCATCATCCACTTACCAACTTTGTTAATAGTGACAAAGGAAAACTGGGCATCATACACTACGCGACTGAAGATCATACACTACCAGACTTTAAAGTTGTTCCGATCACAACAAACTCACGCAGAAACGTGCACCTTGTTGCTAGGAGACGCATGACAAATGAAAACATATGTGTTCTAAAATTGGCTGAAAATATCTAACATGTTCGATATCCTCCAACTGGATAGATTCAAAGTCTGAAGCTAAAAAATCGGAGTCTGTGACCATAATACACTACGAGATTTTCTGTGGAATCTGTCAGCTGTAATCTGCAGACTGGCTCTGACTTTCCTCAACTAGCGTCAACTTGTTCAGACTGTAAAATTGGGGGAAAATCAGGGCAAAAATCACGTAGTGAAGTCCTTTATGTAACATACAAAATACTGAGCATGATTCAAGGCCCCGATATACTCATTGCAAATCTTCGCTTAGAAGCAAACAGAAGTTGCAAATACCTTTACAGCGATATACTGTTAATGAACATCCTGACACTGTCCATGCTGCTGTGAGCAGCGTTTAGATGAATATCCTATGTGGTATGCACTTTCCCTAAAGGTAAAAAAATAAACACACAACAAAAAATGACAGCAGTGAGGAAAGAGCAGTTAATAATAAATCTGATCAAAGCGATGTGGATATATTTGCACCAACTCTGCAATTCACCGCCATCATGTCGACAGATGTGGTAATTAAAATAGCACTGCCATGATAGTTGATTTTAAAATATATTTGAGATTATATGCATAGAAATATGGCTATAGGTGTGTTCGACTTGAAGCGGCGTCGTGCAGAATGATCAGTATATGACATCACAGTACCGCGAGAGTGATTGGAAAGCATAGGAACCGTCTGCTCTCTGATCGCTCTCGCGGTACTGTGATGTCATACACTGATCATTCTGCTCGGCGCCGCTTCAAGTCGAACACACTATTTGTTAGACTATAGTTTTAATTACTCCCCTTTTTTGCATGACAGTACAGAATATACAAATTTAGTTTCACAAAACTATTAAGAAGCCCGACTGTTTTCAGCATTGATAATAATGAGAAATATTTCTTAAGCATCAAATCAGCATATTAGAATGATTTCTGAAGGATCATGTGACACTGAAGACGTAGTAATGACTGAAAATGAATCACAGGAAATGTCTCCACTTTTAAATTGAAAAAAAATCACAATATTATGGTTAAATATATACAGCCTTAGTGAAAATAAGAGACTTCATTCAAAAACATTCAAACTTTTTACAACTCCCAAACATTTGAATAGTGTGTATATATATATATGAATTAAAAGTACTAAAAAAATAAAATCGTTCAATTCTTCATATCCCTCAAACTCTCTCAGATCTGGTGGATGTGTGGTACTTTGATGCATGTGCATCTCCATCCACTGATGAGAAGTGTTGCAACATGTGGTGTCTCTCTGTGTCGATGCGTAAGATTAATCCGAGGCTTTGGTTTGAGCTACAAAGAACTGTCAGAAGAATTACAGTAATTCTTTATCCTCAAATGTGTACCCTTGGTCCTGTGTTATTCTGGAATCCACAAGCAGATGGCCTTGCATCTAAGAAAGGTTTTGTTGGTCGGGGAGGACGTTATTACACAGAGCACAAGGCTCAGTGATGAAACAACTAGTGGAAATCTCTCCCGAGAGTTTGTGCGGATCGCATATCAGTGTGACAGACAGAGTAAACAGCAGTTTCTGCTGTGATTGATGCTGTTGTGAAAGATGTTAGACACACTGATACACATGTTGTAGATTGCAGGGCCAAAAGTGACTGAACAGGCGCTTATAGACACTTATTTTGTAAAATCAACAAGTCCTTAGAGACTCGGTGGCAAGTAAAGTGCACAAACACGCACATATCTTCTGAGGCGCGTCTAAACTGTGCTGTTCACACTCTCAGCCGTTCCACATGGTAAGTGACAGGCTTGCAAGGAGGGAGGGTTTTGTAATTGAATCGAACTGACAGATCGCTGGAGGAGCGAAGGTCGGAAGGACCCAAAAGCCTAAGGTTCTGGAGTAAATGAATGTGAGAGAAGAGCTTTGAAAGACTGTCTCAGTGTTTGGGATTGACAGTCGTCTGTGAAATTGCCCTGTACATACAATAGCAGACAGGAGCAGATCGAATGCTGTCGCATGAATGAGTAACCAAAGTCAATCCTTTTCTCTTGATGGCCTCGAGTAATAGCTGTAACCATAGTGACAGATAAATGATAGTAAATATCAAGACTTTGAATTGCATCTTTGAGGATTTTTTTTCTAAGCTATCCAGCATTTGATCCTCTTTAAGAAGCAGAGTGTGGTCAAAAACTCTTATTGTAAATTATGTAATGATAGTGTGAATGTATGAACAATCACAGGTGCTTTTCTGTGAAAAATTCACTCTTTAAATGTAGGTTTTGACTGTTGAAAATTGGTCATGATGTAGTAACTTTGAATATAGAATGCGTTTGTCAGTCTTTTACATAACTGAACTGTGTATGAATGTTAACTCAAGGAGGGCTGACAACCATATTGCACTGCTATATGCGCATAGCCTAAAACAGTAACTGTGCTTTCTTGTAATGGAGTACATAATGAACAATGTGTACTTTACACATGCAGTGTTATGAGAAGTTGTCTGTCATTGTTGCTGATCCAGAGCCTGTGTTTTAAAAATAGCCATGTGTTTACTCAGCCCCACAAGCCAACATTCTCCATTAGCGCTGTACAGCTCATTCTACAGCGGCTGATTTATACACGAGAACTGCTTATTCTCTCCAAACATATATTTAATGAGTACAGCATCGCTTGCCAGATTGGCAGAATGAGAGCCAGCCATTTTAATGGCTTGATGCATAGCAATAACATTTAAGTCATAGAAAGTTGGAACAGTACATTTGTTTTAAAGGTGCAGTCAGTATTTTTATTTATTTAGTTATTTCTTTAATCATAGTAGTACTTTTGAAAAAATTGCATAAGCCAGATCTACTTAGTACTCTCTGTAACCCTCCTCTCACCAGACCCTTTAAAAAATCTCTAATGATCACCAAAGCAATGAATGTAATATATTTTAAAATGCATTGTATAAATGTAATGTCAAAGCTGAATTTTCAGCAGTCATTACTCCAGTCTTCAGTGTCACATGATCCTTCAGAAATAATTATTATTTGCTGATTTGCTGCTCAAGAAACATTTGGTATCATTATCAATGTTGAAAACAGCATAATATATTTGTGTTAACGGGTTTTCTTTCAATGCAATTTTATTTCAAGCTTGATCTTTAATCTAATAGTCTTATATGTCTATCGTCATACATAACAGTAGAATATACACCATACTTCCTACAGTACATGTCGAAAGAAACTCAAGGCAAACTACTTTAAAAGTGACAGAATCTGGTCTCGGTATGAGACGATCTCTGATGTTGGAGCCAGAGAGAATCAGGTGAGTTGAGCTCTTAGTGAGCACTCTCAAATGACAGAGTTGTAGCTGCACGCTGAGACTGATCTTGAGGTGAGAGCTCTTATGAGATGTGGAGACACAGACTGTCTTTGCATAGCTGAGGTGGTAATTAATATCAGGGTCTGGGGAGTGTGTTCTGGTGTTTCATTAAGAGCTCCAAACTCTGTCGTGATTACTGGATGCCCTTTCTGACTGAAGGTCCCTTTATAAAGTGAAGGACCAGAGAGCTTTTCTGCTTATTAATGGAGAGCATCTGAGGCCTGAAGGAGGTTGGTGGCTGTATCGAGCTGCTGAGAGCACTGCACAGGGGATGAAACAGCCTCTTTTGCATGACCCTGCCGCTCGACTTAGGCAAACCTGGGCTGACTAAAGGTTTTGGTGGACCTGTAGACCCCTGAGACAAAACACAAGTGGGCTGATGAGTCAGTGAATGTAGAATTGACTTTATAACATGAGCTGTGGACAAGAGAATTGGTACATGACACACTTCACTGAGATAGTATTTAGGATTGTAAATATATTAATTCTGATTAATTCATGTCATTCAGTTACTGTAATTCACATGATGTCAATGAAATATTTTGTTTGTTGATCATAATGTGCCCCAGTGGCGATACTTTTAAAAGATTTGTGGCTATGAATCATAAAGTGACCTCTGCCCTTTTCACACTCCCTTCTACAATGATGTATGACATCAAACAGCGTGAGTCATACAGTACAGAACTCTGCTGTAACATGACCTCACACTGGGATTCAAAGCATATTTTGGAAGTACTATATGTAGATATATACTGTATGTGTTATTATTTTGATAGTATAATCATTATGCACAGTGATTTTTGTTTAATGAAAGGCATGAGACACATAAAGAGCCCCGTGAGATGGTCTATAAAAAATAAGTAGATAATAATTTTTGGTGCAAAGACACTTATCACCTAATGAACACTAAAAGTGTGTGGTGTCGTGACTGTATCCATTCCACTTTAATGAATGATGAACGCCACAGAATTAAATTGACACTGACTTGCAGAGAGAAAACACGAGAAATTAATTTGCCCTTTTTGAAAAGTCTGTTGCAGTAAATAATTTACAAACAGTGCTCTGAACATCAGGGATGTGCTGCATTCAGAATTGAATCAGACTGCTTTTTAAATTCCAACTGAATTCCAAAATTCGAATTGAGATTGAGGCAACAAACAGGATGCAGAATTGCAATCTGTGGCAATTTAATATACACACACACATACTTATGAATTCATTTTCATATGTAATAAAAAAAAACTGTAATCACGCTGCATTGGTTCTATGAATTTTTTTATTTTTTATTTTTTTAATCACTATGATTCTGATTATAGTGATTCTTTAGCAACAATTTTCCTAAACTAGGGCCCCACAAGGCGACTGAGCAAGAGAAAGAGAACATAAAAGAACCCTGCTGAATCCTATACAATCTGAACAGTTTTGCCAAGTCATACAATTCCAACTAAGAAGATTTAAATAGGGATCTCATGACCCTGTTCATCATCTGATTCATGCAGCACATAGACACACATTTGCACACACAGGCTTTCCAGGTGGTACACCTCCACGTCCTCTGTCTTTCTGCGTATCCATAAATACTCTCAGCTGTCAGCTAATTTACAATACTTTATGCAGCAGAATTGTATACAGTCAACAAATGCAGTTTGTTCATCTCAGAACATTACAGTTTTGTGATGCTGCTTAAATATTTTAGTGATGTTTTGTGGTTATGTTGTGCGAACTGAAAATGCTTAGATATTTGAATGTACATTTCCCCCCATGCCCTCATTAAAGAAGAATAAGACTGATTTCATGAGACTTGAGAGAGTGAGAGAGAGAGATAAAGACAGAGATGGAAGAAAAAGTGAACCACAAGCAGCCATAGACAGCTTGACAAAGCATGAAATATGCATCCCAGATGAACGCAGACATCCTAAGGCATGAACTTCAGTATCCTCTCATCCTCAGCACGTTTCCACGAGCTGTTTGGTGAATTTTTTTTCTCTGTCTTTTTGGTTGAGTGAATTCTGCATTGTTTTTCAGTTGTTTCTGGATTATCATGTGTGCGCACTGATCTGATTATAGCAAAGATAGGTCAGCTTACATAATAGCAGAGCTCACTACATAAAAAAGCCTCTCCTCCTCATATCACACACTCAACATACAGAATACATCATACACATCCAAAGGAAAGACTGAGTATTTCCAGTATGATGCGACAGATAGAAAGTATAGCATTTGATGTGAATAATCTTTGAAAACCAGACGTAGATGGTCACACCAGAAACACTTAATGCATTAGAAGTCGTAAAGCTGATTCTCTTTCTGCAATCGCTCACTCCTCCACTCTCAGATCTGTCTTTTTCTCTCTCTCTCTGTCATGTGATAGTCATATCTGTGACATGTTCTTGCAGGCGGATGCATGTGAGAGACCCCCTGCCGATCTCTCGCTCACACAACCTCCAGATCACTCAATTCCTATCATTTCCCAACTATTCACTCTGTCTTTATAGCTTTTGAAGAAATAGCCCAGTTTCTCATGTCAGTGATGGAAATAAGGCTGATATTGGCTAACTTTTGGTTGTGTATTCTTTCCGTCTTTATCTCTTTTCCCTTTTCTTACAATCCTTTTCAAGTGTTTGTCATCTAAAGCAGTATTTCCCGGCCTTTTTAAACTTATTTACTCCTGGAGTGCCATTCGTAAGGTCTATGCATGGAATTCAATCTTGAAATGTATTGCTGTAAACAAATAATATACTAGCCTTTTCATAAATAGTGGCTATTATTTTGCTTTCAAGCCATCAATATTTTTGGTGAAATACAGACTCGCAGAGCAGCTTTCTCTCTCTCTTTAATGAGACACCTGATCTTATTTGTCTGAGCATTCACCAGTTTTGACATTTCTGGGGGAAACCATGCAGAAAACATTTCTCTGAGATAGACCTAAAGGCGAATTTATTTATACATCCAATCCAGATGGGACATTTAACAAAAGTCATTTGCAGTTTTTGTAAATACCATTGGAATATGAAATGTCACAGAGGAGCGATTACGTTGTCATTTGTACAAAATGTTAATACAAACATAAAACTAAATGCATTCAAAGCTAAAGTTGCACCACAAGGACTTTGTAGAAAAGCATCCACTATGACCTTGTGAAAAAGAAGTGTGCTTAATTGTACTGAATGTGCACTTGTGGTTTACTTCAAATTTCTAAAAAGTACATTTGTATTAAACTGTGCTTTTAATTATACTGTGATTATTAGAGTTGGTAAGATTCACTGATTCACATCAGTACATTGGCATAAAAATGAACGATGTGATGCATCGATTTAAAAAAGTGTTCATAGGATACAAGTTGGCATTTGTATCACGGTGCATCGTTTCTAACATATTTGCATTGGTTTAAAAAATAAGTCATTGATATACATATGACGTGAATGCTTGTCAGTAGATTTTGCAGTGCACTTTAACCATATTTCAAAGATAAGTAATTATGAAATACATGTAAAGATGTCTTACGGTAAGTGGGCCAAAAAGCACTTCAGCTAATTGCATTAATATAAATTTAAACTACCATGCATTTTCATTAAATTGCAGTTAAAATGCAATTAAATGTCCAGAAAATTAAATTCAGTTCCAACTTATACTGTTTTAAAGTGTTCTATTTCTAAAATAAGTGCTCTTTTTAAAAGTATAAGGAAGTTTTCTTCTTTTTCACAAAGGTAGGCCAAAAGTTTGCTTGGTCCTCACTTTTTTACTAAAACAGGGAAACAGCGTTATCCTGATCCTGTTCAGTCCAGCTTCTTACAGAGGTGGAGGGCAAATGTAACCGTAATAGGACACACATGACCTCATGACCGTCAGCTCAGTCATACAGTCAGATTAGCTTCTCTGGGAACAACAGCACAGCCGCAGGGAACTCGTGCCGTCACTACGACAACACGAGAGATGGACCTTACACAAGGGCCAGACACATAATACAGAGATCTGAAAACAGGAAACTCGTGATGCCACGTACACACACACACACACACACACACACACACACACACACACACACACACACACACACACACACACACACACACACACACACACACACACACACACACACACACAAACAACACGCTGCTAGGGGCATCTTGTTAGTTCAAGTCATACATACCTAATTAAAACAAGGAGGCAGCCAATTAGGCAAGAGACCTGATGACAGAATTAACATTTCAAAGAGCAGAGGAATGAGGGGACGAAAGTGAGGGAGAGGAAGAGATAAGCGGCAATAAAAAGGTCAAAAGAAGGAAGCAAAGAAAACAAATATTGGGGAGAGGTATAGGGGTTTAGACAGCACAGCAAACGTCTAATATGACTTCCTCGTTGCTCTGATCTTGTGCCTCATGCGGTGCAGAACCCAGCAGGGTCTTAGCACCATTATTTAAAGAAGAGTGCTCAACACGCTCCACTTCTGAAGGGTGGAGGATGGCCGCTTCTCCAGCCGCATACTAAAACATCAGTTCACAGAGATGCACTTGAGAGGCTGAGGCTGGGAGGGTTTGAAATGTAGCGAGAGCTTCCCGAGATTTCTGAGGCAGAAAATTAAACAGATGGCAAAAACACAAACAGAGGGCCTGTTTTTCCCAACTGTTTTCTCTTTCTTGTTTTTTTAAGAGTTAAGTGGAACTGTGTTTTCTCTCTAAAATCATATTATCTTTCGTTTAGTATCTGTACAATCCTTTTCTTCCTCTTTATCAGTGTCTCTATTTTTGTGCAGCTCCTTCTTCTGCCTTAAATGTGTCGGCTCTTTTTCACACAGAAGCAGAATACTAGTGCCAGACCTGTTTGGAGTGCTAATTTACTCTCGCAAATGTGCAGCGCTGAATTTGGAGAGCAATCTCAAAGTCAAAGTCAACTTTACTGTCATTTTTAGCACATCACATGGTAATAGATAAAAAAAGGAAACAGTTTCTTCAGGAAACCAACAGTGATACATAGGAGACTTACGAGGACTAAAAGGGGGTGTTGGTCCACTTGTATGGTGTGCTCCAAGGTTCGGAGACCAGCATTCAAACTGCACTAACAGAGAAACCACACCAGGGTTCATTTTAATTAAACCAAACCTCTGAACATGCCCTCAGTCTGTAGTAATGTACTGCTGCTTTCTGGCTGGAACCACATTGGAGAACTAGTTAGAGAACATTGGAGGACCACTCTCGTGCCTCATATGTATTGCGTTTTTTCATGCTGGGTTCTGGGTACTTACTTAGAGAGGGAGATATGAACTGTGTGTATGAAGGTTTTAGATCCTGTTGCTGTCTGTCCCCACCAGATTTGATATCTGAACATTCATAGCCACTGTCAGTTAATTAAGATTTGACAGATAAACCCTCAACTCGACTAGGCTCGTTTATTAAAAACCACTGCATGCAGAATTGTGATAAGACTTTCTGGTGTTGTAGAAGTTGCCATATTTGATATTTACTTAAGTGACTATCCCTGTGTTACAGATGTTTTTCATGGTTATCTCAAGAATAGGAAAGGGGGTTACTTGTTCATACAGACCAAATTCGGTAAGCTTGGGTCTGCGGTTATAATTTGTTCTGTTGTATTGTTCAGGCTTTATACTGAACAATAACTGTGAATGTAGATTTTGTTTATTTGCTCTTTCTCTGATTTAATGGGATCAACCAAAATGAAAATTCTCTTATCATTTACTCACACTCATGTCCATTCAAACCTGTATGGCTTTCTTTTTCTGTGGAGCACACACACACACACACACACACACACACACACACACACACACACACACACACACACACACACACACACACACACACACACACACACACACACACACACACACACACACACACACACACACACACACACACACACACACACACACACACACACACACACACACACACACACACATGGTTTTTGTCCATACAGTTCGAAATATCATCTTTTGTGTTTTCAGAGGAAAAAGTCACACAACAACATGAGGGATAGTGAATGATGACAAAATGTTCTTTTTTTTGGAATCACCCCAATAAATATGCAGAACATACACATAATTTCAAAAAAATATATACAATATTCATATGAGATAAAATAAACTATATCTACAACATAGAGGTAATATTTACACAGACACTGAAGCAAATGCACAGATGAACTTGAACTGTTGTAGTCAGAAACATCACAGAAAGTACTATAAAAGTGTGCAAAATAAAAGTTTGTGTTTACTTAATATATGTGTGTGTACTGTATATAGAGTAAATATATTTACAGGTATATATGTAAGAAACATATGTAATATATTTTATTTATGTATAATATAAATCATATATAAATATGTATATATTTATTATATATATATTTAATTTAATATATGTCTAAATATGTAAATATTTCTTAAATACATACATGTATGTGTGTGCATTTATTATGTAAACACAAACTTTTATTCTGGATGAGATTAATCACGATCAATCAATTTGACAGCACTAGATGAAAAACATTTACATTATTGTTTATGGTGTAAGTTTACAGTTTGACAGGCATATTTTGTATTTGTTACTACATATATTTTTTTCATTGACCATAATGTTTCAGTCAGAATAAAATATAATACAATTAAGGTCATTATGAAATTTGCACAAATACTTTATATGTAAAACCCGCTCCTTAAGCATGAAGTATGCATGAAATTGTGCATAAGAAAGGAAACTGATGGGGGAGGAAGAACAGAGGAGATGAGAAGGCAAAAGAGGGAGAAAGACAGAAAGAAAGAATATCGTGTCTTGTGATCAGAGGCAGCTTGTCAAAGACTCCCCTGCCGACACTGCGCTTTAATGATTCCCTCACACGTCAGAAACAAACTCCGAAGATGATGATCGTTTCATCTGCTGCCTCTGGCCTCATTACTGCCACAGCACTCTTGGTCAGCAGTTGGGATCAGGAGAGGGAGCGAGAAAGAAAGAGAAAGACAGAGCAACAGAGAAGAGTAAAAAGTGAAAACATTTTGATCTATGATCTATAATTTATTTCCAAAGCAATGCCTTTACTCGACTTCATCTTAGGAACACGGGTAGCTTGTGATCATTATTTCAGTAAGTCACAACCTCTCAGTCTCCTCCCTCTCACTCTTATTCTCCTTACATGTTTAGATATTGGCCATGCTCTGTGGAAGCCTCATTAGGGATGTTTGCTAAGGAAAACATAGCTTATTATTAGAGTTAGGAATCTGAGTAGTTGTTCAACTTTTGTATGTTATGGATTCCTGCTGAAGTGACCTGTTATGTATCTATGGACTAGAGACTTGGGGTGGTCTCTTTTGATTTGGCCACTAAGCAAAAATCTATTTACTCAAATGCATACTGAACATACAGTTCAGCTGCATTTTTGATGGAGATATGCTGCTCTAGTGGACATTAGCTGGGTTTCCTGTCAGATGAGGTGTTATGGAGTCTATACTTGGGAAAATCAGCACCGTCCCAGGTGAGACTGATGGCTGCTGTGCCCTGAGGCATCACACTCACCCGTAATGTTTGCATGCGGGATAGTAAACAGAGAATAATCAAAGTTTATTCATCCAGGCACACAGGTCACCACACCATCTGGCCATTGTGATATAATTAATTATTCTTTCACAACTCACAGCATTCATCCTCTGTGTATTCTTTGGTTCCCACTTTTTATTGTTAGGCAAAATTACTTTAGTTCAGTCCACACTAGAGAATTCAATTTAATTCTAATATAATATATTCTATATATAATATAATTAATTCTAATATTTATTTATTGATTTTTTATATTGTTTCTTAATATTTTAATCTAGCTTTTTTATATTTTCAGTTTTCATATAAATCTTCAATTTAGGGGTGTTTTATGTGCTTTTTAAATGTTTTATATTTTTTTATATTTCTATATAATAATTTATGTTTGATTCAGTTTTAGTTGTATTGGTTTTATTACTTAAACTTATTTAATTTAGTTGACAAAGCAGCATGTCTATGTATATTACATGTATTTCAGTGACCGAACACAATTGTAATGGTTTTAGTTAACAATAACAACACTAATCTTCATGTTGTCCCAAAACTGTGGTAAACTGATGATATTTTGACAAAAAAAGAAGCAAAAAATCCCCATCCTATTAAAACCAGTGGTCCGTTTTGTTTAGTTACCAATATTTTAAAGTGCATCTTCTCTTGTGGTCCACAAAAGAAAGTCTGGAACAACATGAAGGTGAATAAATGATGACAGTATTTTTATTTTAGGGTAAACTATCGCTTTAAGAGAAATAAAATATAATTAGCTTATAATAAAACTATAGACATCAATGGTAAAACGTCAGGATGATACATGTATGTGTGTGCGTTATGAGAAATCCCAGCTAAACAGAAAAGTGTGCAGTCAGAGAGAGATCAGTATGAACAAGTAGAGAGGGAATCAGAGGTCCTGGAGCTGAATGAAAGAGAGCATTAGAGTGAGATATGGGGAGTTATTCTCAGTGATAAATCAAATAGATGCTCTTGTGAATGTGACCAGAGGATTGAGTGCTCTTTAATATCCAAACCTGCTTTTGGAAGCCCTCCAGATAGGTGCTCTGTGCCCCCTCACACAAACTCTTACACTGAGCAATGCCTCATGAATACACACATGTACTGTACACCCGCAGAAGTGCACAGCGCCGTCTCACTCAGCCACCGCATGAGCAAGGATGCAGGCTTGGTTAACGTCAGTCAAACCGTACAGATGCACAGCAACAAATCCTGGACTCTTTGTTTATTCAAGGTTTTTCTCACCAGTCGGTTTATACTGCACGTGGGTTGTGACTATATCTGACTGCTGAGAAATTGAAATTTAGCTGGAAGAGACCGCATCATTATAATAAGAGGTTTTGGCTTCACTCTTGATGTCATGAGGCTAGGATAATCATAAATGATTGAATTCATAAATCAATTTGATTTCGTAAAATTAGTTTCAAAGCAAAAGTCAGCATAAAATGTCAACTGCAAAATAGCAACTTGGAACCAAAGACACACATCCAGCTGAGATTAAAGAAGGCCTGTAATACTTGGAGAAAGCTATACGCATTCTCAATAATCTTAATGGCAGTTACTTGGCTGGTGCAGGACTCTCCAAAAGCATGCAATGTGAAATCTAGATTGTAGATATAATTGTTGTTGAGCCAATCACCTGAGTCTGTTTCACAATTTAAAGGGATAGTGCACCAAAAAAAAAATATGTCATTGTTTACCCTCATGTCTCCAACATATCCTCTGTCGAGCATGAAGATATTTTGAGATATGTCAGAATGTCATGTTTTGGCCTGCAGTGCTTTGGTTTAGATAATGCTGTCATGTTTTTTTGTTTTATCAGCCTCCTTTATTTGATAGTACTGTTTGTGAACGTTTAGAATAAACTCATGCACAGTCACTTTCCAGACAGTGCTCTTACTCTAATAAATATTTATCTAATTTAAATGCAAAATGATGTTTATTTTACAAATAAAAATAGATAAACTATTATTGGTCAACTGATATATCACCAAGGATACTGGTTTATGTGTGCCTTTTTTTAATTGTCTGCATTGGCCAATTATTTTGACAGTGCTCTTCTCACAGATGCACAGGAACACTCAATCCTCATAAGTTTATTATCTTTAACAGTTCGGTCTCCAGCAAATATGACTTTATGTCATTAGGTCTTTGAATATCTAATAAACATTTATTGCTATCTTGAAATTGGCCACTGTGCACCACATAAGTGCTATCATTAGAAACTATGGTTATATTGAATTTAAAAGCTACAATATATTACATTTAGTGAACATTCTGTCGACTGCGATTGCTATTGTTCTTATCAACCCTACCAAAATTTACATTCATGCATATGAAATCCTACATACAAGTACACATACTAGTTTGCTCACAAATATAAAAAAAATATCTCTTCAGCTTGCAGCAGTCTTTAACTCGGGCCTTTCTATTTGTGGGGGTTGCAAATCATTTCCACGCACCACATTTAAACTTTTCAGCTGAATATTGCATGCTTAAATCCACAGTGTGTTCTGCTGCTGGAATGTATCCAATGGAAATAGCCAGATGGAATAAAACCACACACACACACACACACACTCCGCACGGTGATCTGACTGTGTAATAAAAAGTATAATTCATGACCACTATAAACACATATCCTTGTACAGCAATCAAAATCCACGGGGGATCGCTAACAAACGTCTTCGCTCAGTCGGTAGGCCGTTTGTAATTGCATTCTGAGTGTGTGTGTTTGTGTACGCCCCAGACATCCTGTACGCCTCACATCTGCGGGTCTCTCGCCACTCCTGTGGTTCTTAACCCTGCCAACTAGTTTGCTGAGCTATTGTATCATTTGTTATCCCTGTCTTACCTCGCTCTCACTGGCATGTTCCCCAGAGTGCTGGCACTATGATGGAGACACTAGACTCACATTAACTCCAGGGTGAATTAAGCAGCTATGTGTGTTTTTGCATGTGCGGGCCGGGCCCAACAAATCTCTTCCTCGCACACTTGTCCACCGAGTCCCACTGCCCCCCATGCAGGGGGGGGGGGGCTCAGTTAGTTTTTTCCTTCAATATAAGAGCCCAAATATCCTTGTAATCCTCCCTTCTCCTCTACCCAACCTCCCTGGCTGCAGCCTCCAGTAATTGAAAAATGGCAGACGAGGAGATTAAGCGAGGCTTATCCCTCTGAGGTGTGTGTTTTATCACGCAGCAGCAAACAGCAATCTCTCCTCCGCCCTCGTCCACAGGAAACTTTCACCTTCCTTTCTGTACTTCCTCCTTCCTGGCTCCTTGCTCTCTCGCTTTCTTTGGCTCTACAGTTATATGCAGTTTTGTAGTGTAGAGCCTCGGTTAGCATTGATGGCTCTGAATTAAAATGCCTTTTTTGTCTTTCACACACCCACGGTCTCATTGGTAAGGCTGAAGTAGCCCTTTATGGACACCAAATCTGAAATGTGCTCTTTTAAACTTACAGTATATTGTACTGGATATCCAGTTTGATCAGCTGATCACGTCCTACCAAGTCAGTGCCATTCACAACGTATGCCCTCACAGGACAGTAAAATGTCCTTTAGATGCAAACTTCAAAATGTAGTAGTAGGTTATCCGGATACTGTTTGTCAACTGTTTTATAATTACTACACATTTTTAGAATATTTCTTCTATATGTTGCCTACTAGGTGTAAGTTAGGCATACCCAGACACAATAGTTAGTTTGAGTGATTTATTTGAATCACTCACTCAACCAATTTGTTTCATTCAGGTAGAAAAAAACTGTATTTAACCAATTAATTTAGGAATTAAACACTACTACTGTGTTTTTTTTCTTGAAGACATATGCCAGTTCAATATTGTGTGACTATTAAAATAAATCATATAAAAAAAATACATACAGTAGCTTTTCAGTAGCAATGGATTTATATTTACATCAAAAAGTTTGGCATCAAGAACACCTCACCTGTGGTACACATATTCCTTATTGCGGATTACTAGCTTTGAACAGTCTAGAAAGAAGACGTTTGCTAAAGTGCTTGTTATTTTTACCTTATTACTTTGTAACGGTTACTAAAATACAATTTTTGCCTGGCACATGATAAAACGGGGGGAAATGAGTAGAGACCAACATGGCAAACCTGCTAAAAAGACCAGCAAACCACCTCAGGCTGTTTTTCTCATGTTATGATTTAGAAAATTCTGACTGCCTCATATTGTGTGCATTTCTTCGATTATCTGGATGACCACAGCCTGCAGCTCTTCTCCTCGAGCAGTGTGGGAATCAGATGCCACCCCCAAGTATTTTTATAACACTTCAGATGATGCACCAGAAGGCAGGGGTTTGGCTTCTAAGTGAGAGAGAAACAGAGAGAGAGGAATGAAGAAATTGTGTTATTTACATAACGATTACTTTTACCCTTATGTAGCATCTTTTCAACACAGCACGTACAGAACATTTTACTACTACACTTAAGTTCCCAATCACATTCACCACAGGCTCCTCCCTCCCTCTTCTGAGATGCGCCCTCAAAACAACAGCCCCCTTCCTTTTCCATTGACAGGAGCTCACAAAAAAGGACCCATGTGTGTTCCCACGGGCGGATTGCTGTGTTCGTATGACATGTACAAAGGCATGAAGGACTTAAAATGGCTGTATTTTAAGATTCGCATGCCCATGGTCCCTACTCCTGTGACTAATGATCCCCGCTATTGGTGGTAACGGCTCCAGTGGTTGTCTTCATGGTGGCACTGGGTGGGTTTGAGGGGCAGTTGTGTGGGAGGTGTTTTCAGGATGGATGTTAACAGTCTGGCATCAAGCTCAAGACCGTTTATTAAGCTGGTTGGTAAGAACATGCTGTTCTGACTGAGGATTTCACATTGACTGTGCTCAGTCTAATTTGCATGGTACATTACAAGAAAGGATCGTATTGCTTTTTTGTTAATGTGACTGTGAATATGGGGTTAAACAACAGAAGTAGGGAGGGGCTTTGTTAGTGAACAGTTTGTCTCTGCTATTACTAGAGAGAGAGGGAGAGAGAGAGACTATGTAGCATGTGGGTGGTATATTCCCTATAGCTTCCGATACATGCACTCACGCACACACACACACACACACACACACACACACACACACACACATTTGTGTTTATTTATTTATTTAGTCACGATGAGGACTTTTCAGTAACTTTTGAATGATTTAATGATATCATGCCCTCCATCTCAACTAACCATTACCAAAAACTTTTAGCTTTTTTACATTTTCATTCAGACTTTATTCATTATGTTTATTAAGCTGTTTCTTTTGTAGAGGGTTGGCTGGTCCCCACAACGTAGGCGAAATCTGACCTACACATGCACACAGTTATAGCTATATTAGTCAGGATCTCTCATAGACGTAATGATTAGCATACATTAAATTGTGTTTTCATATTCTTGCACAATTGCAGATTGTTGAAAATAAAATATTCTGTTCTATTTTATTCAAGCTTTACGTGTCTCCTGTTTCATCCCAAGAATACTTTTAATTTATGTCCTGCCTCAGTACACTAACTTTTGATCTATCCATCTATCCATCCATCCATCCATCCATCCATCCATCCATCCATCCATCCCTTTCACAAGTACGTCCACAGCGGTCAGAATGTGATTAACTGTGCTGCAGGTTTGTCAATGATTACCCTCAGATCAATAATCTGTGGGGTCTGTCTTATTGGAGAAAGAAAAGACTTTGTGTTACTAGTGGAATAAGATCGAGTGAATGTAAGTGTTCTTCCAGTATACATACTCATGTTTGTTTGCTTAATTTGTTTGTTTGATAGTTTATGAGTAACTGCACCCACTGTGTCCGACCCCCTAGCAAAGCAATCTCAGTACAATACATTACCTCTAAGGCTTTATGTGTTTGGCGACCTGCTTCAAGACCGAAAGCATGGAGCCATTTGCGTGTTTTGAAAAGGTCTCGCTTCATCCCTCACCTCAATCACGACAAGCTCTACGCACATGACCTGCCACGCTCTGCTCACAAAGTAATTTAAACTCTCATGTTGGGCATTAAACCGATTCCTAGATACTGTAAACGAAATGTCAGGGTGTAGCTGCTCTGCAGGTTTTATAGCAGATATTGTTGATTACGGGGGTGTGCGGCTCACGATCAGGGTAGATGAGTGGGGTTTTGCTGTCTAGTAGAGCTCACCCTGACATCTCACATGACCCTGTTATTATTTTGCAGCTGTCTGTCTCAGAAGTGACAAAGCCATGTTGACCTTTTCAGTCAGTGTGTAAAACGTTATTAAAGGACAAAATTAAAAATCATAGCCAATTAACAGGAAATTCAGTTGGGTATCAATACATTGCCATATTAAGCTGAAAAAAACCTCTCTTCTAGATTAAAATGTTCCAGTAGGCTAAAGGCCTGCTCACATCAAGGATGATAAATTCATAGTTCCGTCATGTAACTCTAGATGACACAGTCCAATAGGTCTAACTCAGTCTGACAAAATAAGAAGCCCTCCGCCTTCCCCAGCTCAACCTGTATAGATCTGCTACAGGGTGGTCATGTGTGCTATGGGGGTTATTCACATATGTTATATGTGCAGCAGCAGTATTTCTTACATGCTCACAGCAGCATGTCGTGGATGCATTAGTAGTAGCAAGTCTCGGTACTTGCTCTGTCGCAGCAGCAGTGTAGCAGATATATTCTGCCAAGACCAAACACATTAACATTGTCATGTACATTAGCATGCCAGTCCCTCCGAGAGTTGTCAAGACAGAACCATAAAGATATAGATATAGTTCTAATCCTTCTCATTATTAAGGAATAGCAGGGTCCACACCACAACTATAATGATAAAGGTACAGAGAAACAATATTTTTGGAATCACTTCCAGAATATTTTTTTTTTCTAGCTGACGAACAATAAAAATATTGACACCCAATCAGAATTAACCCTGCTATAATGAGCTTCAGAATTTAAATTGGCCGACAAGCGTGCTCTTAGAACACTTTACTTAAAGCCATTATGTATAATGCATTATAATTAGTCATAATGTCCATTGTAATACATTATATCTGGTCATAAATAATCATAACATAATTTAAAATGCATAGTGTAACAATGAACTGATAAGTGTTACAGGGCCTAACAGCTTGCGCCGGCGCAAACTGTCTTTTGGCATTAAAATAGTACTGTCAGGATTACTAAAGACACGCAGTGACGAATTAGCTCTGAAAAGGCGTGGACACAGTTATATTTGTGCCTGACCTTATTGAATATGCATTTGTTGGAGTTTCCCTTTCAGACGTAAAATGCGTGTGGGAGGAGAGTATTCAAATAAAACACGCAATGTGATTTACTAACGTTTGCCCTCATCAAATTACTGGTTTGCTTCAGGAAATAAAAGACGACAACTAGGAGTCACGCAATACCAGGTCTATCAAAACTTCTTAAAACCATTCAATTTTTAGCCTCCGGTCCTTTTCAACATACTCTGGCTTCTTTATTTCTTTATTCTTTATTTGTGACTACGCTAATTTGCGCTACACTTGATATGTAAATGAGATATTGCGTGTGTTTTCTTTCATTTGCGTGTTGTTAGTAAATCACCTGCAGAAATTTCCATGTCCATTGGCGCTGTTTTGGAATTGCACTCTCGTGCTAATTTGCCCTGTTTAGTAAAACTAGCCCATAATGTCTTAACCGTGGTTACTCATATGGTTATTCATGAGATTCATTATGCATTACAAGGCATAATTAATGTATTAAAACTACTTTTATAATTAATTATACAGAAAGGTTTTAAGTCAAATGTAACCAAATAAACAGCCTATATTGTCTGCTGGTGTGGACGCTAATACAGTTAATCACCAATATCTTAGTGTGAACAGGCCTTAAAACTAGCTACAAGATGTGTAGGTTGTGATCTGTCTTTAGTAAACAGTTTTTGATCTTTCATTTTAATGAGGCAGTCTTATATGGGGAAACATTATTGCACCATAGAAATGTTATTCCGCTGATGTTCTTATGTCAGATTCTCTGCCGTCTTTATAGTTTATAATGCATGTTTAACAGCAGTGTTTCTCATTATGTTTATATTATTAGTGGTTTTTACTATTGTATATACAGTACATTACGTAATTTTAACATAATTGACTTCAAACTTGCTTCATGAGGCAGGCTGGGAATGATTATCAGTGCATAAAGATTAAATTACATTTTTTTCCCCATAGAGAATGTTTATTTGACTTCTAAAGACTTGCAATATTGCACACAAATATAATATATTACCTCAATTACTTTTTATATTGTTTTTTTAAAGCTTAAATCAGGGCTGTCCAAACTCGGTTCTGGAGGAGTTTAGCTCCAACTTGGCTCAACACACCTGCATGGAAGCTTCTAGTATGCCTAGTAAGAGCTTTATTAGCTGCTTCAGGTGTGTTTATTTGGGGCTGGAGCTAAACTCTGTAGGACACCGGCCCTCCAGGACCGAGTTTGGACAGCCCTGGCTTAAATATTAAGAAAATATATTTTTGTCCCACGGCAAACCAACTACAAATGAAATGATTAGTGATGATTAAATGACAGGAATTTCATTAATTTTTAACATTTTAAAGTTTAGCCTTGGGTTAAGTGATGGAATGCATTGAAACAAGTTGATTAAGGCACCAGAGTGACATCGAAAGTGGCTTTTCCTTTTTTTTTGCTTTTTTTTGGGTGATGCAGAAAAAAGTCAGTAGAGTGACAATTGCTTAAGTGTGTGTTGAGGAATCAGATTATCATTCGTATTTGGCTTATATGTATTTTGTAGTTCTCAATAAAGTTATGTAAATAATTTATTTTATTGTATTTATTTATTTTGCACCAAAGCCTAATATTACTCTTATTTTTGTGCTTGAACACTGGTCTTGTTGTGATGGAGACCCATTGTAGATGCTTCCCTCAGAAGGAACAAGAGACACATAACAGTTTTGCATGATTTTAGTATTTAAGTGTGTTAACGTGAGGCACATGTTGCCACCAACCGAGGTGTGTGTGATTGTATGTGTGCACATGTGGTCATCTAATACTAATAGCTCTCATCAGGCCAAATCAGGACAACAGAAAAACTGCTGTTTGCTGTACAGTAATCATCAAAAACGACCTCAGAGGATGAATACTCATTTTTCTAGGCCAGTCATTGCAGTCTAGGCATGATTTTCTGTAATTCAGCTCATGACTACGTGTGCAAATTGCCAACATCCCGATAAGAGCCTGTTGTCATTGCTTGTGCTGAACGGCATCAGTCGTGTTACTCATCCCTCATCTGCTCTCTTTTCTTCTTATAGCTCTTCCTACTCTTACATCCTCCCTTCTTTTCCTTTCTATCTTCCCTTTTTACATTGTCCTCCTTTCCTGTCCTCTTCCTGACACATTCTTCTCTGGCCTACTTACATGAGAGACCGACATCCAAACTGTTTGCACACTGCACAGTTTTTACCGTCTGGACCGTTTTTCGATTAACTGCCTTTGCGAAGAATGTCACAGTGTCAGGCATTTCTGTACACAATATCAGAAAAATGACCATACAACACCTTTAATTATTTTAGCTTTATTTTGTCATTGAGGTGTTTTTTTCAAAGGTACATCTTTGTATCTTATCTATCCCTTATCTACCTTAAGGTGCTGAAACGTGCCCTTAAAGGACTAATAAAGAACTTGCCATCATTAGTGCAAAGGCTTGCTTGGATCTATCAGTACCATTTCATATTCGCATGTCAATGAGGATTTCACCCAAACGTGACACGGATGTGGATGCAAAATGCCCTGTTAATGTATGTATGAAATGAATGTAATGTTTTCAGACATTTTTGTTATTTGCAACTATATTATTCTTCACATGTATTTAAAAACCAATTAGTTGAACTTAAGTGTGCTTTTTGATCCACTTAAGTAGGACTTATATGTGCATCTTTATTTGTAATTTCATAATTACATCTATTGTATGTTGCCAAATGTGCTGACAAGCAATTATTATAAACTAAAATATACTTGTATGTCTTGTATTTTAAATATATTTCTACACACATGTAATGATGAAGTTGCATTTTACAATAATTGACATTAATAAGTTAAAATATATAAACTAAATATAATATTGAATAGCACTACAGTTAAAATGATAACCAAGTACTTTACATGCTTGATTATTATTTGCTTTACTACAATCAACACATTAAAATGAGTGTATTTCTTTAAAGCATGAAAAAAGATTAGTAAAGCAATTATTTTAAAATGTTTAATTTGACTTTACTACAAACTTTTTAAAAAGTGTACTTAAGTGTGTTAAGAAACAGTCATGAAAAATGTATTCTCCTCAAGAATACTTAAGTGGCCTTTAATTTGGAAGTACACTACAAGCGCATATGGGACGGTCTGACATGAAAGACTCTTGCACCATCTGCCTTGGCTTGTACTCATATTGTACTCAAATGACTTTTGGAAACACGGCTTTTGCTTTCTGCCAAAGCCACGTGACTCACAGTAGAACAATGGAGAATAGTTATTTGTTGTTGGGGTCACATTTCATAATAAGGAAAGCAATTGAAATGTGGGAATGACTGTAGAGGATTGTGGTTAATTAAAAATCTGTGTAGGAGAACAAGCACTGACATTTAGTCAATAGGTATGCAAGGAAGAGTTTGAGTCACGTTTGATGTCTCATTAAAGCTTTAATAAACTGTATGTAGTTCACTTTAACTTCCATTACATTGTCATGTTTGGTTTTTCTGTTCTGTCTCCCTTTTCTTCTCCCCCCTCTCTCTGTTCTCTTTTCTTCATTTTCTCCTCTATGCCTGAAGACAGCCAGTGCCCTAGTTTATTAGCAGGTTTTCTACCATCACCCCTGAATAAAAGAGCCAAAACAATTCACTGCTATGAGACTGTATGCTGAAGCACACGGCAAGCTGTTTTCCTGCACTCTGAATCAAGCTCAAGTTCAGCTCACTGGGCTCTGGCCTCAGATATATGCTGCAGACGCATTTAGGTGCACCGTATTTCTCTGTGCTGTGTTTAGAAGGGCTGTCCAACCAAATCTGAAGCTTTCTCTGCTAAAAAGAAGGTTATGAATATTGATGGCAGTTTACTCAAAGTCTTTAAAACAGTGGGTCCACGACCATTAGGAGTCAACTGCAGGGGGTCTGCCAATTATGTGTGTTTTCAAACAATTTGTACTAATGTCCTTACCACATTAAAATATGCTGTATTTATTTAGTATAATTTTAATTTAATGAGAAAATACACTAATTTAAAAATAAGTTGAAAAAAAGTTTACTAATGCTGAAGGAGTTATTTGATCAAAAATACAGTAAAAACAGTATTTTTGAAACATTATTATTATTATTACATATTAATTATTATTATTTGTAATTCCTTCCTGTTATAAATGCAGAATTTTCAGCAGTCGTTACTCCAGTTTTCAGTTTAGCATGATTCTTCAGAAATATATATGATATACATATCTAATAATGCTGAATATTTTTGTGAAAACTGTGCTGCATTTTTTCAGGATGCTGTAATGAATAAAAAAAATGAATAAAAACTAAATCATTTATTTGAAATATAAATCTTTTCTAACATTATAAATGTCTATTCTGTCATTTTTTTAAATCAATTTAATGCATCATTGCTAAATAAAATATAAAACAAATATTTCCCCAGACATTTGAGCATCATATCAATGTATGTAAATACATTCTATTAAATGTATTTTATTTTGTTATTTTAGGCCAGGCTTAAAACACACATGCAATTTGACGCATCTCTGATCTGTGGTCCAAGAGGTCCTTGGCCTGACAAAGTTTAGACAGTTTCAGGGCTTTTCTGAGTCTTTCACAAACCGCAGTTGTGTTTGTTGCCGTCTTTTACTGAAGGATGTCCCCGTCGTTCTCTCTCCTGTGTTCAAGTTTCCCACCATGCTTTGATCCGGTAAAGCTGGCAATACCTTTGGCCTCGGCTGTGTGGCTCTGATTGGTGACTGTGGCCTCGGGGTAGTGAGGAGCATTTCCCTGTCTGTCATCTCCAGTCAGACAGAAAACACTGCTTACAGACTTCTCATCTCCCACCCACACACGTCGACTACAAATCTCAACCTCTCTATCTCTTTAATCATTATTTTCCTCTTCCTCACTCACTCACTCTGTCTGTCTGTTTTAATCACAGTCTCTCGTTCTCTCTCATTCTGTTCAGAGGCCAATCTGAACCTCATGGCAGTACTGCTGTACCCAGATAGCCCACAATGCACCTGATCCCATGAGTTCGTCTGAGAGACACTCCTCTCGTCCCTTAGTAAGCTTTAGACACATTTATGAAATGTTTATTTCAACATTTGAATTAGTTTTATTTATGGTCAAATAAAAATGATCTCAAATAAACATTCTGCGGTCAAGTACACTAGTGTTCAAAAGTTTGGGGCTGGTAAGATATTTGTCCATTTGTCAAAAACAGGGATATTGTGAAATATTATTACAATTTAGAATTACTATTTTCTATTTCATTTCATTTTAAAATTAAGTCTGTGATATCAAAGATATCAAAGCCAGTCTTCAGTGTCACATGATCCTTCAGAACTCATTATTGACCTCTTACTGACCCTAACATTGTAAGAGAGAAAATACAGTCACTAAAATAAACCCAGACTACCCTAGTGTAAAATACATATACTAAAATGTATTTCAAATATTTTTATTTCATGCTAATTATACTACAAATTCACTTACATGTTTATGTACTTAATAAATATAACCTGCAATTGTACTTTTGGTATATTATTCTGGTATACTTCAAGTCTGCTAAATTGTAACAACAAATTTGTCACGCATTTTAAATGTGCAATATTATTCAAAGATACAATACAATCCTCATCAATACTGACAATAAAACACACTTTAGGCTTAATATTAAGAAATATGCATTGTGCACAGGTACACAAATATGTTAATAGTTTTGAACTATACTTATTAAAGTAAATGTATTTTAAATATATATAGACTTCAGTATTAATATTACTATAATATTCCAGCAATGTTGCTATATATATTGTTTCTACATGCTGATTGTTTTGTACATTTTGGTGGATTATATATATTTTAAGATCATATAAAGATAAGATTATAAAATAATTCAACTCAATATGAAGATAAAAGCCTTTAAGTGCTATCTGAAATTTACTTCTAAAATAAGTATTTTTCTCAAGCTGTCATGTGTAGGTTCAATTAGTTCACTTTAATGCCAATGAAAATAACCATTGCCATTACAGTGAAATTACTGAACCTATACACGAGAGCAATTTTGAGCAATCTGAACTCTTCATATTATGCATATTTATTTGGCGAGTACTCGCCATCAATAACAACCAGCTGACTGTACAATATCTCATACATGATGACTGCCATCCAGAGTAAGTGATTTCCTGCGTAGCTGTACTCCTTTAACATTTATCTTGTCTCTCATGTCACTCTGATTTATTTCTTCTCATGATAAAATGTAATACATAATAAAATAATAATTTCAACTCATGTCCATTTATTTGGAAAGTAATAAGCTTCGTGTCACCCTGATCACCCCACTGGGGGTTATTTGGCAATAATGGCCAGCTGGCTGCTTATGATCTCTGATATACTGAATCTGAAGGACCAAAATAACCAAATAAATCAGTCAAAACATCATTGCTCACTTGGCAAATGTAAATGAGTGTTTGGTTTCTGTTATGTCATGCTATTTTCCATCAGTGAATGTCTTGCATTTTCAGTCATTGTGGCTCTGCTATCAGGCTATGCACACCGCACAAATATTCACTCGAGTGAGGAGCGGGCAGCATAAGTTGGATTTGGATGCGTGGCAGACAGATTAGAGAGGTATTCCCCCACTGTGCTTGTGTGCCGTTGGCTTGGTCCTCTGTGGCAGGTAGTGGCGTGTGTGTGTGTGTGTGTGTGTGTGTGTGTGTGTGTGTGTGTGTGTGTGTGTGTGTGTGTGTGTGTGTGTGTGTGTGTGTGTGTGTGTGTGTGTGTGTGTGTGTGTGTGTGTGTGTGTGTGTGTGTGTGTGTGTGTGTGTGTGTGTGTGTGTGTGTGTGTGTGTGTGTTTTTGCGTGTCATGGAGGCGGATAGCATGCTGGGATCCACCCACTAATAGCCGACGATCTATCAAAGTCAAAGCACATCTCAGCTCTCCCTCTGGAACAGTGCCTTTCTGATACACCGCGGAAAAGAGAATTAATAAGAGCCATCATTATCAGAGTATGCCATGTGCCTCCAGAGGAAGAGAGGAGAGAAAGAATGGAAGAGAGGAAATGGATGAAGACATGGGAAGAAAAGGAAGGGGGTTCTTAAGATGTCGATGCCGATGCACAGAGAAAGAAATGAAGTGGCTGTTAAAAACAGATACAGAGAGAGGAAATATTCTCATCCTTTCACACCCAAATTATGTTCCAGATGCACAAAAAATGACTATGCTTCATTTATGTTGCAGAGTAGCCATAAATGATCAGTAAATTCAAGTTCTGTTAATTAGGATATTTTAATAGTTTTGATATTCATTACAGTATACACTGGACATAATATTGGTCACCCTATATATTATGTTATGTTATGTTATGTTATGTTATGTTATGTTATGTTATGTTATGTTATGTTATGTTATGTTATGTTATGTTACATGCCAACCTCGATTTTGAATTTGAAAAAAATATATATTTTTATATAATATTATATACATCATGCCAACCTCAAACATTTGAACAGTAATGTGCAATTATATATATATATATATATATATATATATATATATATATATATATATATATATATATTACACACTACTGTCCAAAAGTCTAAAATGTCAGTAAGATTAATCTTTTTAAAGACATTAATACTTTTATTCTGCAATGACACATTCAATTCATAAAAAATGACAATGATTCAAACTAAAAAACAATTCAATTTCAAACAAATGCTGTTCTTTTGAATTGTCTATTCATTAAAGAATCCTGGGGGAAATGTATCATGATTTCGACAAAAATATTAAGCAGCAACATTGAAATGTTTCTTAAGCAGTAAATCAGCATATCAGAATGATTTCTGAAGGATCATGTGACACTGAAATACACATTAATACACATTTAATCAAAAATACAGTAAAAACGGTCATATTGTGATTTAACATAATTGTTAAATGTAAAAATGTTATTTATTGCTGTGACCGGAAATAAATAAAATTTTTGAAAATATTTTAAAACAATTATGTTAAATCACAATATGACCGTTTTTACTGTATTTTGTATTAAATAAATGCAGCTTTGGTGAGCATAAGAGATTCTTTCAAAAATCTTAACAACCCAAGCTTTTGAACAGTATATAATATTACTGAAATCACAAATCATGTATGTATTTGGCCGCACTGCAGTATATTGACTACAAGCTATACCCAACTGACTCGAATCATGACAAATGACTGTACTTCCTCATAGCTTTCCCAATATTTCAGCAGTGTAGGGGGAACCTGTCAGCAATCCCAGCATGTGAGTGTATTAGTGAGTGTGCGTGTTATCTCATATTTGTGTGCTTCAGTAGACAAGAGCGGTGACTCACCACTTCATTCCTCATTAGCATTCTTGGTCAGTAATCGCTTAGTGAAGCAAAGGATGATGGGAGGGGGTTCTATCCTCTTTCTTCTATCATTCAAACTGCCTCTCTCACTCTTTCTCTCTCTCTCGCCCACAATTCAATTTGTATTGCCGAAGCTGAGACAGATTAGCTGCAGACAATAGATTGAAGAGAGTGAAGAACAGTAAATAATGAAAAGGCAAGAAAGAACAATAATAATCGTAAAGAATGATAATGGAATCTCTCCCTCTCTCGCAACTTCTCTGCTTCTATTTAATTCTCTGGGACATTATATGACTTTTAAAAGATATTGCGTTTTAACCTGTCTGTCGAAATGTCCCTTTCTGCAGGGACTCAGTCCACTTTGAGCAGGTGTGACGGTGCACCAGGAGAGAGCTGTTATTAAAATAATAGATTTTCATAGCACTTTTCAGTGATTTTAATCAGCTATGAGCCTTTGGGCTCTTTTAGGAACCAATCTGACCCAAATGGCTAAAGCCACTCAGAAATCATCAGTGCCTTTTTAGTACTTCTCGCTCTGTAAACGGTCTCCTCAGTTCAAATAACATCATCATTTGAGCTCTTCTAACACATTTATAAAGATGTATATGCAAAATGCATTTATTAAACTATTACAAATAATTTCCTATAAAATAAAATAAAATAAAATGCATATTAATAGATAAATATTATATTTGAAAAAATGAACAGAAAATGGACAGTTTTGCTTTGGCAGCTAACTGAAACAAGTTTAAGCAGTAAAATTACTAAAACTGAAATAATAAATAATAATAATAATACAGCTAAATGGAAATATAACAATTAAAAGTACATAACACAATGACAAAAACTAAAATTATAATAAAATATAAAATAAAAATAAAAGCCACATTTAAATATTAACAAAAATATTGTAATAGTATATAAATAATACTACAATAACACTGTAAGGAAATTATATTCACAAGTTGGTTGTTGCATGTAGGTTTTTGTCACTATTATTGCATTTTATTAAATGTGATGATTATTATGCAATGCATTAAATACTGTTGCAGGATAAATGGATTACAGGTAACATTCTGAGAATGTTAAAAATAAGTATTTGACAAAGAACAAGACCCCTGCGTTTTGCGTTATAAAGTTTAATTCATGGTTATGTTTTCAATGCAAGTACTCATTTACATTACATACATTCTTCTAATTACAGGATATTCACTTACAAGACAAGCCTCCCTTAAAGACAATGTAATGTATATAATTATCCATGTAGTGCCATATATGTGGACCCATTTAAAAGCATTAGCTACCATGATGCACTGGTGCATCGCAGTACAGTAACATGCACGATACGATCTTTTAGTCATATGAATAGTCTCTAATGTGAGTTTTATAATGGTATGGATGGTATATTATGGATAGGATGGATGTTTGGTTGGCAGGCTGTCCTGTTCTATGACAGTGACATATAGTCTTCTTTCCTGCTGCAGAGCCTCAGACAGCAAGGCAGCTGCATGTCCCAACCCTGTCATACCCCTCCACCGCTAACAAGACAAGCCAATACGACCATGCAGGTACACACAGTTAAAGATATCGGCACACACACCCTCAGAAACACACAAGCAGATTTAAAAGAAAACGCCACGTATGCTCTTAGGGAACAGACATATGCGCATAGGCAGCTGCTTTCAGTTCAAGCTGTGCTGAACGGTAGACCTGAGAGTCTTCTTGTTCATCTCGTGGTGTCAACTTAACACGTGAGTTTTCTGCTGACTACAAAAGTTAAACAGATAGTTCACCTGAAAATGAATAATCTGTCATCAGTGAATTGTTCCAAACCCGTTTGACTTGCTTTCCTCTGTGGAAAGCAAAAGGAGAAATTTAGGAGAGTGTTCAAGCTGCTTTTGAGCATCAAATGTAAAGGTCATGACACGCCAAACCAAACTAGCAACAACTAAGAAATAATGCCTGGACTAAAGGTCATTCTGAGTCTGACATTTTTGCAAATTAAAAAATAAATATGACCTCATGCTGTGTCAGTCATGTTTACATACTACCTCCGAAACTTTCGTCCATCATCAAAAAGAAAATTGGATAAGGTTCAATTTCTGTATTTTTTTCATCCTAAGCAAGCATTTTCAGAGGTGTTTTGACAACTCGGAGCCCCCGTAGCTGATTTCAATGCCTGGCACGCACCTTTCCGATGCCACAGTTTGGTGCGTGTGTGTCCATACATACTGCCAGTCTCTCTTCAGGAACAACTGGTTCATGGAAATTGGTTGTCTTCTTTTAAATATGTGGCTCTCGTATTGCTACCAAAGCATCAAAATCCTGAAGTAAACTGAATTTCCCGTGATAATCCCACAGCTCCTTGAAGTGGTGAAACTCTCCTTCCTCTCTACGCAGTCTCAGCATTAGATGCACTCAATATTTCCTATTTATTTTTCTCTTTTTAAGAAGAGAGAGGACAACAAAATCGTCCTCGCTGCTTGAAGACTCCATTTTGTAATGTTTTGTGATTTTTTTCACAATGGATTAATTAATATTATCATAATATTACAAAAAAAAATCCCCCTAATGACTGTTTTTTTTGGTCCAGGTTCACATATAACAAATATATCGGTGTGCAAAGACCTTAAAAGACTGCGAAGACTACAGCCAACGGCAACACAAACGTATTGCAACTGCGTGAGAGGAATAACTGTCTCAGCAAGTGGAAATAGTCAAAATTTTTCATTTAAAAAAAGAGACAAACTAAGCCTTTGGTTGTACAAACTAAACAAAGCAGCGCTTTCCTACCGTTTTGAATATAATTCATGTTTGTTTACTTTCTTCATTCCAGACAGCTTGTGCTATTATGAAAATGTATGTGTACTGAAATGCTCTTGACTTGCCATTTGCATTTTCATCACTTTGCTTTTCTTATCTTTTTTATTTTCTTATTAATGCTGAACAGCCAATCAGATATATTTCTCTCACTGATTGCCCGGCACCGATTCAACAAGCTGCCAAAAAAGCCACCAACAGGGTCCGACAGGCGCAGATGATGTAGAACACACTGCAAAAAAGTGACAAAATACTCAATGACCGCCATTTTCATTGGATGGAAAAGAGCAGCTTGGATATCCTGCTACACGTCTCCTGTTGTGTTCAATGGAGGAAAGTTAGTCCAGGCAGTTTTGGAAGTATACCTTGCATGAACTATACCTTTAACATATTAAACTGCATTCAATGGCACATCTGAACTCATGGATAGTTGTAAAAAATAATATATTTCCTATATGATATTTTATTTGCTGATGGTTCTTAAACTATTTTCCCATTGCTGAAGTATTAATGTCTGTCTCTGCTCATTGCTATTTGAACAAGTGGAGAGCTGCATTTCTAATATTAAGAATACCTTATCATAGTGACTGCCAAGGGAATAATCTCTGTCTTTCTCTCTCTTATTTGTTCAGCATTATGTTCATCTTCTCATTTATGAGTATTCATTCAGAGCTTAGAGATATCACTGCAGTGTTGCCATAACATTGACAAAGGAAAAGCTGGAACATAAAATTAGAGTCAGTAAGAAGATGAGTTTGCCAGCATGAGCAGTCTCTCCATGTGCTGCTTGTTTTTACACAGAAAAAGCTGCATTATTCAGCCAAAATAATCTGTTATTTTAGTTATTAATAGCCAGAATTAGCTGGAATGAGCATGGTTTGACACAGTAGAAAGAGAAGTATTGACAATGAAAACCTGGAGTCAAGACGGTGTTCTCTGTGTGAGATGTCAGCAGTAGTAAAACGGTTTGTCTTATTTTTAAGTGAATTTGAGTGAATTAACTCTTGAACAAAGCATTCTGAAAGCTTCATTATCAATAGCAATACTAATGCCAAACAATCGGGCTATGAGGTGATAGCAATGGCTTTTTATCATAATAGTGTTGTATATCAAATAATTATACTTCAGGAAAAGCATGGTAATTCACTCAAGTACAAGATAACATAACCCTCAAGAAAAAAAGTAGAAGTACTTTAAGTAAAAGTATTTAATAACTGACATTACATTTCTTGGCATAAATAATGGCATAGGCGATATTGTCATGGGAACCTAGTTGAGTGACTGGGCATTGGAGTTCCAATTCAGTGAGTGAATGTACATGTAATAAAACATGTAAAAGAGTCATAATATGAACTTTGTTGTGAGAAAATATCAAATAATTGGCCGCATACTTCAGTGGAAAAGCAAACATGGTAATTCACAATCAAGTACAAGATAAAACATAACCCTCACAGCAACAAAAAAAAAGTAGAAGTACTTTAAGTAAAAGACATATTTAGCCAATAACTTGCCACATTACAGTTTGACCAACTTTTAAGGAGTAACAGCACTTCTCCAATACAAAGAAGACCAATCTGCCTTTTCATAACTGAATTTAAAAAAATTATGACCAGTCTTGAGGAAAAAAATTAGATGACTAACTTTTTAAGACTAGTCTAAACAGTTTATGCAACCGGCCCCAGGTCTGTAACATGATTAGCTATAAAAGGGATGTCATAGAGAGGCAGAGTCTCTCAGAAGTGAAGATGGACAGAACTGTGAAAAAGATTGTGAAAAAATGGAATCAAATCAAACAATCTCACACAACTAAAGAAAAGCACTAAATGCAGTCCATCATCTCAGAGAAACTGGAGAAACTGTGTGTAAGGGAGGTCGAAGACTGCTGTGGTCTTTGGGACAGACGACACTGCATCACTCATCGGCAAGATTCTGTCATTGATATTACTAAATGGGCCCAGGAATACTTCCAGAAACCACTGTCGGTGAATACAATCCACCGTGCCATCTGCAGATGCCAACTAAAGCTCTATCATGCAAAAAGGAAGCCATGTGTGAATACGGTCCAGAAGCGCCGTCGTGTCCTGTGGGCCAAGGCTCATTTAAAATGGACTGTTTCAAATTGGAAAGTGTTCTATGATCAAACAAGTCCAAATTTGACATTCTTGTTGAATGTACCCTCCGGCCTAAAGAGGGGGGAGAACTTCCAGCTTGTTATCAGCATTCAGTTCAAAAGCCAGCATCTCTGATGGTATGGGGTGCAAATGCAAAACCACATACTGCAGCTTCTAAAACAGCATGGCTTTGTAGTAGAAGAGTCCGGTTGCTGAATTGGCCTGCCTGCAGTCCAGATCTTAAACCTATAGAATACATTTGGTGCATCAGTAAATGAAAAATACGTCAAAGACGACCACAAGCTCTTCAGCAGCTGGAAATCTATACCAGGCAACAATGGGACCAAATTCCATCTACGAAACTCCAGAAACTCATAACCTTGATGCCCAGACATCTTCAAACTGTTTTGAAAAGAAGAAGAGATGCTACACCATGGTAAACATGCCCCCGTCCCAACTATTTTGAGACCTGTAGCAGGCATCAAATTTGAAATGAGCTCATTTTGTACCTAAAATGTTTACATTTCTCAGTTTAAACATTTGTTATGTTATCTATGTTCTAATGTGAATAAAATATTAGCTTATGTGATTTGAAAATCTTTTAGTTTGCGTTTGATTCAAATGTAAAAAAATGTCCCAACATTTCCGGAATTCAGGTTGTAAATTACACTACTGTTTGATTATATAATCCTAACAGTTGTTAGTAAATGTACTAACTTCATCAATAAACCCAAGAGGAAGGCATAATAAAATAGGTGGGTGGGAATCGTAAATCCACTTCATCACTGGTACTGTATTTTGATGTACTACATTGTTGCTAAGCAAGGCTATAACCATGTCTTGATCATGTACCTTTTTAAGTAAGTGAATAAAAGAAAAAATAGTAAAATAAGCAGAATTTATTTTAAAAACATTAAAAACATTTTTATTTTAAAATATGCACACGTTCACTCCTAACCATATACCTAATATGTTGAAATCAGCTGTGTTTCTGGTCTTGTTCAATTTAATTATACATTACATTAATAATGTAAATGATTTAGCCTATTTTTATTTAAAACAGCACAATTTTACAGTTCAATATATTTATGTCATTTAACCCTTATTTCTGTTGTAAAACAGTTATATTTTATATTATACAACATTTTAAGCTACTTACATCTTACCTTACACTCTTTCAGCAATAAAAATGAAGTGTCATGCTAGAATTAATTGAATTCATTACCTTCTCTAACACTAAAGCCCGCCTTCTTTGATTTGATTGGTTGTCTCAATCATTTTTAATTGGCAAGTGCCATTAGACTGCATAGTCAGACCATAGACACGGTTGAAGACTTGCTATTTAAATTTTATATCAGACCTTTTTTCTTTAAAAAAAAAAAATTATGTGGTCAACTATCAGTAAATGATGTGTGTTTAACTTGAACCGCAGCACCCATATTAGCACCTGACCCCAAAGCCATGACTAAGACTTTCAAGACAGAGATTTTCAGTGGAACTGGCATTGAATGTCTGCTGTTATTCAGTAGCTGTAGATGCTGGAAAAGGGTTTGTGAAATTTGAAATGTAAAAGAATTGCTGTCAGTCTCACCCTGTGGGATGAATTATGTAAACCGAGCTACTTCAGTATGAGTAGTGTTTTTAGATTATATCAGTTCATGAAAAGAGTTAAATACTGCCCTGCAGACAGAAAATGCAAAGTTTAAGAGCTGAAAGTCGTGATTTAGTGTGTGAAGCGTGAATCGCTGTGTGTTAGACAGTGAAGTTACGGGGCAGGAGCACATGGCATATGTGTCATGAAGTGTTGGTGAAGGGCAGAAATGTATGCTAAATACTCTCTGGTGTGGTTAAATGCAGGATTTGGAACATTCCTCGTCTCTCTCTGTGGACACCTGAGGCTCTGGGAACTGGGTCACACAGCTCCGTCCTTTGGCAAGGCATGATGGGACATGTAGACCTCATTTCCTTCCCTTATCCGCTCGCTTGCTTCTATCCCGTGGGGCAGTGAGTGCTGCCCCGGTCTGATCCCTGGCGTCTGGATTCCCCTGCTAGGCCAAACTTCTCCACAGAAGGGGCTGTCTCAACAGAACGGGCGGCTGTCCCGTGAAAAGCTCCTCACTGCAGGAGATAGGCATGTTTTAGTGCTCAGCTGCATCAGTGCTGTGTGTGCATGCTGCTTTTGTGTGCGTGCATTTGTAAGGAATCAGTCTGCTCGGTTAGCCATAGATGTTGACTGCAGCAACAGATGATCAAGTGCAGAATCTGTTACTTCATCTCAGCCTGGGGCATCATGCACATTTTATTTATTTATTTATTTGTTTGTTTGTTTGTTTGAGGGGGAACCATTGGCAGATCAGCTTCTTGTGGTGCCCTAGGCGAGATAAGACATGAACACAGAAATGGCATTATTCAATTCAAGATTATTTGTATAGCTCTTTTTACGATACAATCGTTGCAAAGCAGCTTCACAGGAAATTAAGTTTCTACAATAGATTAATATATTGTAGAAACTTAATATATTTAACTCATGGCAAAATTTGGTCAATTCTGTATACTGTATGGCATTGTGTATATTGGTACAGGCTTTGATTGTGCATAGAGAATCCATCAGATCTAACTAAACTAATATTGACAGCCACTGATTATCATGTATTTTTTGCTAATGTGTAGTTTTGAAATTTTCATAAAAAAAAATAAAAAAAACTTTTCAAAGTAAATTATATAATTCTATAATAAATCTTGATGCAACTAAATTTAGACATGTGAAGTATATGTTTTACCTACAAAATAATTCAACATTCTCTTATTCTATATTCTGGAAATAAAGAATCAAATCAAAAAAAAAAGGTCATTTTTAATTGATTCAGTATGAGATCGGCCCACAGTGAGCTCTAAATCTATGGTTTATGCTTCTATGGAAGCCACAAGTCAGCATTATTTCAACTTAATTTTTGTATTATATTTAAAGGTGGGGTAAGCGATTTCTAGTAGCCAAAACAAACACATGCTCCTACCCCAAAACGGTCTCACCCCTATTTTGATTGGTCCGCCCCACACATATGTACGGCTACGATTAGTTCTGTAAAACAAAGCAAAACCAATGTTACTCGCCTATCGAGAAGAAACAAAGCAACCTAGGCGTCCGTTTGCAGGCCTTCCCGCTCTTTGAGTTCTCTCCTGCGCTGGAAAGCTGATCCGATATTTACACAGGTCCTACTTCTTGCCTTATCGTAACAACGTGTCTACACCGGACACGAGCTACTATAGAACTAAATACTATAGAACTCAATATAATCAGTGATGCTGTCTACACTGGATGCCGCGCCACGACAAATCCCCGACAGTAAACTGCTGTCGCTATATGATTGTGGTAGCTTTGTCACGTCATGAGGTTTGGCACCTCTTTGCCATGAGGTGCCATGTTGAACTTCTAGTGACCAGTATGAGAGAGTGAGAGCGATAACACCAAATTGAACATATCTGCTCCCCATTCACAACTGAGACCTTGTTACACTAACGAGTCACATGACACCGGGGAGAGAAAATGGCTAATTGGGCCCAATTTGGACATTTTCACTTAGGGGTGTACTCACTTTTGTGGCCAGCGGTTTAGACATTAATGGCTGTGTGTTGAGTTATTTTGAGGGGACAGCAAATTTGCACTGTTATACAAACTGTACACTCACTACTTTACATTGTAGCAAAGTGTAATTTCTTCAGTGTTGCCACATGAAAATATATAATAAAATATTTACAAAAATGTGAGGGGTGTACTCACTTCCGTGAGATACTATATTTTCCAGGTAATAAACTATTAAACATGAGTCCTAAGCAAAACATACACTAATCAGAGGATTGTGGTGAATACATTAAGATGAACAAGGTTAGCAGTGACCACCCTCTCCTATGAAACATTGGATATGATGAAATTGAGTCTCTTTGCGCTCTCAAATCAAACTTCTTATAATAATATGCAATAAATGTTAAAAAATATATATACTATTAAACATTTAATCAAATTATATTTTAATAATACTTAAAGTAGTTTTATGTTGTCAAAATATATTATATTTATATAGTGATATATTTTAGTCTTTTACCTTTTCTTTTTTCTTGACTTTAATTATTTTTCCTCTTTTTTATACTTCAAATCAACTTTTGTAATGTAGTGATTTATCTTAGTGCTGCTTTTGGCTTAAAATTGTATATAGATTTTATTTAATTTTTTTATCCTTATGGGAAAAAAGGACTGGGAAAAATACTCCTAGCACCAAGACCACTGTGTGGTTACTTTTGCACTTTAATTATAAAAGATGCAAATACTATATTCAATATCCACTCTTCTGAGTGTATTTTAACCTAGAGAGATGAATGAGGCCTTTGATTCTGATGACACTAGAAAGGCATCACTCACACGCTAAATCCCAAATTTACAATTATGTAGCATATACATTTATCCAAAGCATTGCTTATTGTATTTAAAGTATACACTTTATCAGTTCATGTCTGGGAATTAAACCCATGACCTTGCAAACCCAAACACCATGCAGCACTATTTGAGCTACAGGAATGTTAAATGCTAGATTTAGCAGAGAGACAGACTAAAATTCAAAAAGTGAAAAAGCATAATAGGACCCCTTTAAACAGTAAAACCTTTCACGATTAGATAAACACTTGCTCAGGGCGGACAAAACACTGCGTGCGGGTCAGGATTTAAAAAAGAAACAACTCATTATTTCCCAATCTCACACACATATATATATACACACACGCGCACCAAAGCCTAGAAGCCAAACATAAACATGGTGCAGTGGACCATACAAAATAACAACGTACAGGGATCAATCTGCTCTAATTAGAGAAGGGAGAGCAGACCTCCCTGCTGGGGAGAACAGCACTGTGCCTCGCACTGCAGGGGTACTTGTGTGTATATGTTGCTGTGTGAGAGCATTTCCAGTAGTAGAGGTGCCAAATCCGAAGAAAAGTGTTGTGTGTTTATCAGAGTGTTGCCTGTTAGCACTTTGAGTCCTGAACAGAACGCACTCCCCACGGGAAGGATGAAGTTGACTTACACAGTCTGAACCTCACTCACAGATCACAGGCTGGGCAGCTTTTCTCACTTTTGGACTCGCTTTTTGCTCAGTCTGTCCTTTACTTTGTCTCTGGGGAAGTATGAACATTAACTGAGAGACTCGTGGTCACAGGGTGGTGGTCAGTCAACTGAACTTGTCTTTCTCAGATTAGCATGGGTAACTGTGCCACTTTTACTTAAAGGCATAATTCACCAATAAATTATGTAATAATTTACTCATGCAAGTCATTTCAAACTGGTATGACTTAAGGTCCTTGCACAGAGAGTACAACGTTTTCATTTGTGTTTTTTTCGTATTTGTCATCCTAAAAATTTGTCACGCACAGAAACCTTACACATTGAGTCCGATGCATATTAATTAATCTGTTGTGAAAAAATTCACAAAACAACAAGAAATGGAGTCTTGTGAGGATGATTTTGTTGTTCTCTGTCTTGAATGAACCCAATATTCCCTCTTTAAAAGAGAAAAAGAAAGATATTGGGTCCATCCAATCCAGTGATTGTGTAAAGAGGAAGGAGAGTTCCACCTCCTTATCAAAGAGCTGTGGGATTTCAAACTTTATATTTATATTTACAGTCATGGCCAAAAATATCGGCACCCTTGGTAAATATGATCAAAGGCGGATGTGAAAATTTATCTGCACTGTTAATCCTTCTTATATTTAATTTAAAAAAATCACAAAAATCTAACTTTTCATTATATAATAAGAATTTAAAATGGGGGTAAATATCATTATGAAATAAATGTTTTTCTCAAATACACGTGTAGAAACACCAAGTGTGCAAAGACCTTCAGTGTTCAATTCCCTTTTCTTTCTTCTGTGTAACATATATATATATATATTTTTTTAATAGAATGTTGGTAAACAGTTTTGGGTCCCTTTTACTTCTATTGTACAAACAAAAAACTGTGGAAATCAATTAAAACTGAAATATATATTTTTATGACAAAATTTAACATTTTTGGATGGACAGTCCTAAGTTGGGCTAAGGGCATGAAGATGATATAGAGGTAAAAAAATATAATATATATATATATATATATACACATAATATATGGGTTTCAAGATGTCGCTTCTAATTTGAATTGATAGACACCTATACCAAAGAGTCATAGGAAAATTAATCATCAAGAAAAAAGCTCACCCGAAGCATCTGGCACACTACCTCAAACAAACAAACAAACAAACAAAAAAAAGCTTTATTTTGTTATTTTTTTTATTTATTAAAGCACAGCAATTTTTTGACAAATAATTTAAATCATGTCATTCACAATGCTTCATGAAATGTGTCTTGTGAACTATACAAGTCTTGTACCTTTTGTTTGTTGTGAATAATTATAACCAAATTTAAAATGCATAGTGTAACAATGAATTGATAAGTGTTATAATTTATTAACTGTGGTTACAATTTTTTAACTAATGCATTGTGCATTATAAAGTGCAGTACGAGGCAAAATGAATGCATTAAAACTACTTTTATAATGCATTTACACTGGCAAAATGTATAATATATATTTTTAGATCTAGATACGTTTTTGACACTTGACAAAGAAAATATACAGAGTACACACTGACACATCTTACACCATTCACAAACACACTAGCACAGACTAATCAGAAACACCTTATCTTTTTTGTACATACTGTCACTCTCCCATACAGGTGCCACATGACTACTAATCATCCCCACTGACTAAACACAGTCTGAGCATCTGTATAGAAAGACATCTAAAGAATCTCTAAAGCCCAGCTATAAGTACAGTGATGTTGTGTGAGGCAGCAGCAGCAGGTGTGTGATACACAAAAATATGCTCCCTGTGGGTTTGTTAGAGGCTTGGCATGGCTCCTGCTGCAGATGTTAAGCAGTATTGGCTGAGCTCTGGCTCACCGCAGGCAAACAAACCTGATGAATCAAGCCACCTCACACAGTCTCAGATCACCTTACATGCCTCACACTGATTGATTCAGACGGTCTCACATCATGTTACTCTGCTTCACGTTGCCTCGCGATGCTTCATGCCGCCTCACACTTCTTCTCTATACCCCTTACTTCAAAGTGCTTCTCATCACCTCACATTGCTTCAAAAAGACTTGTATCAAGCCACACTGCTTGACATTGCTTTAAACTTACTCTTATTAGTTTCACAATGTTTATATGCACGGCAATAATAGAGGGTTACGGTTTATTTTATACATTTAAGTACTGAGTAATATTAATTAACTCCATGTTCTTACTATACGGTTAGGGTTACTTGCATGTAATCATGCATCATTTATTGTTATTATAATAGTGAGTACATGTAACATGTAATATGGACACCTTAAAAATAAAGTGTTAACCATAAAGTTATAAAACGTTTTTGTGTAGCTAAGCTTTAGTCTACATCTGTTTGTCCAAGTATACATAATTAAATATATGTTTACATGTAAATATGTGTAATACAATATTTTCCCATATTTATCCCATAATATTTGTTAATACAATATTTTTTCAAACTGGGTCTGATTTTCTTTTTCTTTTAATGCTTTTGAAATCTTATGCTCATCAAGGCCACATTTATTTTATCAAAGCACAGTAAAAGCAGTAATATTGTAAAAACATTGCAGTTTACATGTAACTGTTTTCTATTTGAATATATTTTAAAATGTAATTTAATGTAATTTATTCAGCAGTCATTTCTCTAGTCTTCAGTGTCACATGATCCTTCATAAATCATTCTAATATGTTCTGATTTGCTGTTCAAGAAACATTATTATTATCAATACTTAAAACAGTTGTGCTGCGTAATTTATTTATTAATGTTTAAATGTAATGCAGGCTTTTCAGAACAGGAATTTTTTGGGGATTCTTTGTTGAATAAAAAGTTTAAAAGAACAGCCTTTATTTGGAAAATAAATCTCTTTTGATCAATTTAATGAATCATGAATCATTTTTTTCTTTAAAAAACGTACTGACCTCAAATTTTGATATATTTTGTAAAGATGCATTTTGTAATATATTTTGCCATTTGAAGGTTTAAATGAAGTATTTTTTATTTATTTATTAAGAAATAGTTTGGCTGTTTTTTGTGCATCACCTCTGTCTTTCAGAGCAAGTGCACAACAGCAAGGCCAACTGTACTCCAATTAACATTTATAAATGTAAATTCCACAGGAAGCTGATCTACAATTTCATTATCTAGGTCAGTTTTTCAGCAAAAACCAGCCGGGTAAGATTCCAATTTTACTAAAGCATTTACATGACATTTTTTTACAGGACAAATTATTATTTTAGCCTGACTGAATCTGAACTCTTAAGGTACATATGAACGTACTCGTACATGTGGCTCACATTGCATCAGACTGTTTCAAAGTAACTCCACCTGACATTGCTTAAAACTGCTTCATACATTGCTTCAGACCGCCTCACACAATCCTGCCTCACGCTGCATCAGATCGACTCGTATCACTTCTCACCACCTCACATTGCCTCAAACTGGCTCACATCACCTCACACCGTCTGACTTTTCCTCCAAAATAGTGGTACGGGAAAGCATGGCCAGCCTGCTCTCTTGCATCAGCGTCAACACTGTCCCAGATACCTGTCAGTGGAAACAATGAGACCATGGTGATTTGCTGTCCGTATAGCAGCTGGTCTCAGTGCTGTTCTAGTCAGCAGCAATGAGGACGAGGCTCCAGCAGAGGTACGCTGTCATAACCCTTCTCCAACCCTCAGAAGTCACCTATAGAACCTCTCCCACCAATCCTACAGACCTCATGAAGCATAAACCATTGCCATATCTTTAAATATGCTGTTGTTTTCTTTGCTTCTCTCCTCCTACTCACATTTCTCACCCTATATTTCTCATATATGTATACTTTAAAACAAAAGTAAAATATTTAAACTTGAGACTTGGGAAAAGTTAAAACACATCTGAAACGTATAGCGTGACAGCCAGATTATCTGCATACACATTTGTAATGTATGTTGATATAGATGTTCTCTGGGGATTTCAAATTTAGCTATCAACACCACACAAAGCAGAACCATGGCAAGGTGTGTGCTGTTCTGCGCCTACGCAGTACATATATTATCAAAAGGCTCTTGTGTGTTGGTATATCTCGCAATATCACATGATATCATGGCACATATGGTCCCACACACACCAAGCTGAAATGAGACTTCTTACGCTTCCATGTAGCAAACCTCCCACTCAGGCCCTGTTAGGATTTACTCAAAGAATAGGCTGGCAGACGGAAATATTAAGGGGGAAAAGAGAAACTTTAATATACTTAAACACTGCTAATATAAAATGTACTTACCTGTACTTAAATTTAGGCCCTCTTTGTGTACACAGATGTCATTTAGATTTAGAGGAATATCGTCGTAACTAATTAGGTAATAGTCTTGGAGAGACACCATTTAGTAATTGGCACTCCTAATGAGAGCACTTTCCAAGTTTAGACCAGGTGGCAATCTGTCTGTTGCTCTGATGACTGTACGAAATTAATGAAAGCAGGAGAGCAAACGCTTTTGAGTGCAATCAATCAATATATCATGGTGTAAAGATATTGAGTCGCAAAATAAACAAGTGATTTCTATCCCACTGAGGTTGTTATAATTCTTCATTTATTTTTGCTGGTCTCGCTCTGACACATACAGACTGCTCTCTCATTGGGATGGACCTCCTTGCGTTAGTCCCAGCCCTAATTAAAGCTTCCTTTGGGCCTCATTATTTGGAGCACCAAACCAGATCACATCTCTGGTGGGCTGAGGAAGAAAGTGAGAGTGAGAAAGAGAGGAACACGTGAGATAAGGTGGAGGAGCATCAAGAGATATAGGCATGATCAGACTGCAAATGTTGCCTGCTAGCTCCTTAATAGGACTGTTTGTGATTGCACGTTTCACTAAAATTGTCATTGTTTTTGTTTCATTAATATTTTGCAGTGTGGGATTCGGTAGTGATCTAAAAACTATAGCAGATGACCTCTAATTACTCTCAGGGCAATTACTCCCGATTAGCAAACATTTTTATTCAATATTAGCCAAATAAGCTTTTGTACAATTAACTGAGTGACAGTGAGAAATTATGAAACACAGTGGGTGTGAAAGACAAAGAGATTGAGAGAAAATACAATGACGGGAAGTATAGTGGGAGAAAAAGAGGATATTGTATTTGTGTCAAAGAAGGGTTTAACAACCTTGGCCTTCATAGAGGAGATATCTTGGTTACTAGGACTTGCTGTAAACTTTTTTACAACCTAGATTTCATATTTGAGGACACTCTAGATTTTTTTTTTTAAATAAACCATACATTGTTATATTTTCCATTGCGTTCAGAGGAGGACGGCGCCTGGCACAATGCATTTTAATCCCCCATTTCTACACATATTTTCCTCTCTGACATACAGCGGGCCTGGAATGCTGTTCATGAAATGGGAAATCTTGCATGGCTGGTTGATTAATGATGTTTGTCATATCACGATCCCCTCTCGCTGTCTATATGGAGGCCTGACTGATAGGTGTCAGGGTGAGATAAATGAGCCCTATTCTTGAAAGCCAGCGCACGGCTCATTTACTACTGTCCTAATGATTAAGACAAGGAAATCCAAGGGTAGAGCACTATTTGTTCTTACAGCTAATGAATGATTTGTTGGGAAATGGTCCAAATGGAAGTGGATTTCCCTGGTTTTATATTGGGAGTTTACAGCAACAACCATTCACATATACAGAAATGCATGCATTTGTGCCGGCTTGTGCAAGCGCTTGTGGCATCTCATTATTAGCTGTAATGAAAATACAGACCAATTAATTGTTTGAACTAAGGCATGGACAGATACGATTTGAGATTCTCAAGAGCTGTTGAAGTGGCTTTTATTATTGTGCAGAATCAATTATGGGATGTTATTGTGTCGTGTTTTATGACTTATATGTTAGTAGTGGCTACCTATTCTGTTTTAAAGTGATAAATAACCAAATTAGGTGTTTTAAAAATTGAACCTATATTTTAAAGTTTGTAGAATTAATTTATTTTTGATTTCATATCAAATAAAATAAAAATGTGTATATTTGTGTTTTATTTTTGTATTTGAGATTATCTTTTGTTATATATGTTAAATTGAGCTTATATGTTCTTTGTTCTTCTCTGACAGATTCAACAGAGAGGTCTACAGCCGTTGTTCTTCAAGTCAAGATCAGCGTGAAAAATGTATCGGGCACTAACTTGGCCATACTGGATATGAGCATATATGGGGACTCTGCAAGAAACCATGACAAGTCAGCAGCTTTAACAGCCCAAAAGGAAATCCATTTTTTTTGCATATGTGAAAGACCTGTACTTTCAATAGCGGACTCGCATAAGAATCCAACCTTTTTCCCTTTATTTTAAAACAACCCCTTCCTCTCTACTCCCATCATGAAGAGTGTATTGACTGCCCTCACTCCTTCCTGTACCACCCTCATGTTCCTTCCTTTTTTCATGCTCTTATGCCCACCAGCATTGGTCAGAAGTGACTGCTGGCTTATTGAGGGGGATAAAGGCTATGTGTGGTTGGCCATCTGCAGCCAAAACCAGCCACCATATGAGACAATCCCACAGCACATCAACAACACAGTACATGACTTGCGACTTAATGAGAACAAGATCAAAGCGATTTTTTTCACCTCCTTGAGTCGCTTCTCCAATCTGACCGACCTAAACCTTACCAAGAATGAGATCTCGTACATTGAAGATGGTGCTTTTGCAAGCCAAGCAAATCTACAGGTGTTGCAACTTGGATATAACAAGTTAAACAACCTGACTGAAGGCATGTTGCGAGGTCTGGGACGTATGCAATGTCTTTTCTTACAGCACAATCTCATAGAAGTCATCGCCACCAATGCATTCTGGGAGTGCCCCAGCCTCAGCAACCTGGACCTGTCATCGAACAAGCTTGCCCGGCTAGACCCATCCACTTTCACTGTGTTGGGCAGGCTCGTGGGATGTGAGCTTGCGGGAAACCCTTTCCACTGCGGCTGTGAGCTCTACAGCTTCCTCGCCTGGTTAGAGGCCTTCAACAATGTCACACACACCTATGATCGACTTCAGTGCGAGACCCCAAGGGAGCTGTTTGGCTATCCGTTGTTGAGTCCTGTGGCTGGGCATGGACGGAGTGCTCGCTATATCCTTTCCTCAGTGTGCCGGGATGGGGTGCTGATTCCAGGGATGACATCTCTACCACCTGATCCTGATTCTTCCGGCGTGGGTCCTGACATGTTTGAACACATTGGACCATACCATCAGCCCACAACGTCCTCCTCATCTGACAATGCATTTAGTCCCAGCATCAAACTGCAGCATGTGTCTCTCTCCTCTGCGTCCCTTCTGATCCTGATTCCAAAGCCATACAGCAAGATGTACATCCTGGTACAGTATAATCAGACCTTTGTGTCAGATGTGATGAACTTGAAGAATAAAAAGGAAATGATCACCCTTAATAAGCTCAAACCAAACAACAACTACACCTTCTGCGTGGCATCTATACGCAACTCACAGCGCTACAACCACACTTGTTTATACTTTTCTACCAGAGCTCCAAATCCAGATGACTTGATGCCTCCACCCTCCACGACCACCCACCACATCATGACCATTGTTGGCTGCCTCTTTGGAATGCTGATTGTTCTCGGGTTTGTCTACTACTGCTTGCGAAGACGACGCCATCAGGAAGAGAAAGAGAAATCCATTTGTGTGAAGAAGACCATTCTGGAAATGCGTTACGGACCAGAGGTGGCAGCGGCAGTTGCAAATGACCCCACGGCCATCCAGAAACTTCATGAGCAAAGCCACCATCAGCATCACCATGGCAAACTACCCATGTCCTCTTCATCCAGCTCTGCCATGCTTGGCCATGGTTCTGCCAACACTAGTTCCTCACGTCTGTCCTCCATCCCTCAAGTAGAGAAGATGGCAACTGCCTTCTCAGAGGCCATGGCCACTAAGGGCAACTATATGGATATAAGAACCTCTGTAGGAGGAGACGAAAGGGGGAGAGATGGAGCTGTAGTACATGGTATTCGGGAGGAAGACCTCAGGGGGGATGATGGGAGTGACCTGGGTGATGATTCAGATGATGATGGCTGTGGATCAGCATCCGAGATTTCAACAATTGCGATGGAGGTCGACAAGGTCAACCAAATAATTAACAACTGCATTGATGCCCTTAAGATGGACTCTGTTGGAACCTCTACTGTTTCCACCGCAGCAAGTGGTCCCACCTCACCCCCACCTACTTCTGCCTCCTCCCTGACAAGAGGACTGATTCCAATTTCTACCAGTGTCAGTGATACTTTCCAAGTCCTGGCTTCCCCAAAAATTCCTCCTCCACCCCCTCTTCCCTTCACAGCTCCTCTGTCTGAAAGACCTGGGATCACAGGTGGCGGCTTTATGTCACCACCATACCGTCCGCCTCCCCCAGCTTCTGCTGTGAGGCCTATTCAAAGACATATGAGTGCAGATGCAGCTGTCATCATCTCTTCTTCCAAGAGGCACTGCCGCCCTTCCAGTGGGAAAGGTCGCGTTTACAGCCTAGATGTTCCGGAACCCCGCAGTCCAGATCCCTGCCAGTATCCAGACAAGGGCAGCCCACTGGGTTGCGGTGAGCCCATGGAGAGGCTCCCTTTAGTAGGTAGTGGTGGAGGTGGTGGCTGTAGCATTGATGGTGGTACTGTAGATGGGATGGGCCTTCAGCAGCACCTGGAGGTGCACCCAGACTACCACTGTGCAGAGCACCGTCACTCAGTCCCTGCCCTTTACTATGAGGGCTCCCATGAATCCCCAGCCCAAAGGGTCTCTTTTCTCAAGCCTCTGTCACGCACCAAGAGAGACGCTGCTTCCTACTCTCAGCTCTCTCCCCGTCACCACAATTACTCTGGCTACTCCTCGAGTCCAGAGTACTCCTCCGAGAGCACCTTGCGTATCTGGGAGCGTTTCCGTCCCCACAAAAAGGGTCCACGCGAGGAGTCCTGTTATGTAACGGCCGGAAACGCCTTGCGCAAAAAGGTCCAGTTTGCTAAGGGGGAGGACTTGCATGACATCCTTGACTACTGGAAGGGTGTGTCGGCACAGCAAAATCTGTAATCTATGCGACTGTGTGGAAACACAGTGCAGGTCTCCTTCACTGCCTGATAAACCAGAAGAGCGACTAGTGAGAAGTCGGGTTGTGGCTACAGTGCGCAAAACAGAGCCAAGTTTGTCAAGGTTTGAGGGCAAGTTGTTATAATATGTTTTTGTACAGTAAGCCAGAAAGAGAGTAAATTAGCATGAGTATAAAATACATACATAAGATAGCATTCAGAGATTTAATTTGGAGCACTGACCACTGTCACACAGTGAAAAAGGTCAGAAGTGCTTATCATTTGTCAATAATTGAAATAATTGTATTTTACTCAGAATTCATCTGTGTATTCATCGTTCATATCAATGGTGAGACCTTTGTAACCTGAGTCCTCGTTCAGCCTGAGACAGAATCGCTGTTTATACTCTCACTATTCGAGGCATCACATTAATTTGTTAGGCGAGAATGTGTATGAGTGTGTGTTTTAGGAGGATAAAATGATGTGCTGATTTTCTACAAACCTGTCAAAAGCAGTTTCCCCCTTCCATATTGCAGAGACTATGCACAGAGCAACCACATTTACATTTCAATAGCACTCCTCATGTGAAAAATAAAGGAATGGAGGGAAGGAAAAGATAAAAAATGAAACAGAAGAATCTCCCTGGGGAGCTTTGGAATAGTCAGCCGTGTTTGACAGCTGCTTGCTGTGCTGAGCAGGATGACATAAATAGATCTAGGGGTGCTATAGAAAATACTGTAGATTTACGAGAGTCTGTGGAAAATGCATAGATACTGTATGTGTTGGAGATTAAACAGACACAGTGCATCTCTCATCACTGATGCATTATTAATAGCATTTCCTTATCAGAGGTTACCTTGTCACCTGTATCACAGCATGAGCACAATTGGCTGTTGGCAGCAGAGGTTTATGTATTCTGTTCCTCTGCCCTAAAATCAGTTTGTTTAGTCCGTCAATTGGCTTTTGGAAGCCTGTTGCTGACAGCTGAGACATTCAACAGGCAAACTGACCTAGACCCTTTTAAACTGATGCTTTATATGACATGTTTCTCCAAGCTCTTGTTTGTGTGTTTATTTGTCTAATGGGGGAATTATTATCCATGATGCTGACGTTGAAATTATGACAGAATAACAAGGAGCAAAATTAATTAAATTATACAAAAAATAGAGTAGATATTTTATGCTCTTGATATAACTTACCAACCTTGGGTTTCAAGCTCTTCCCAGTTAATCTCAAATATAGATCTCATAGGACTTTTCAGCTCATAATACATTGTTAATGGGATGATTTATTGTAAAAATTAGAAATATTATTAACTCCAACACCTCTGTCAGCCATTATTTTATTAATGTCCAGTTAGATTAGACTAACTAATCAGTAATTAACCAAGGCTATATCCTTTAGTGTGCAAGGGTAAGCAGCCAAGAGCTCCAATTTGATTAAAAGAGAGCACTCTTTCTTCTTCTCACAGCAACCACATTCAGCCTACAGTTTCATGGATCTATAAACCAGAAAATTAGATTAGTGGCACTGTGGGAAAATATACATCCGTTTGCAATGCACTCTCATACTGTAAGTATGAAGTCACTGGTGAGACATCCAACAGGCACATGAAATCAAATGAATGGCGTTTACTCAGTGAAGTATAATTATACCCCCACCCCCCTCTAAATGCATGACTTAAAGGGATAGTTTCACCTAAACATTAAAATTCTGTACTCAGTCTTGTGTTGTTCCAAAACTGTATAATTTACTTTCTTCTGCAGAAGACAAGAGGTGACATTTTGAACTGACTGTTTTCCATACATATACAATGAATGTGGACTGAGCTTTCAAACTTAAAAAAGGACACAAAAAGTATATTTCTCAAAGTTATTGTGTGCCCTCAAGACTTGGAATGTAGCATACGAGCCACATAAACCACTTTCATGATACTTTTATGCTTTTGCATCCTTTTTGGAGCTTAAAAGCTGCGTCATGATTCATTATAATTGCATGGAGAAGAGCATGGGAAACTTTTCAGACTTTACAATTCATATGGGTTTTTCTGAGAACTTATTAACATCACTTTGTCACAGGCACTTAACGTGACATCACTACTGGTGAAACATGTCTAAAATGTCCCATTTGAAATTTATTTTACCCCCTTTTTTCAGCATCAGGTGTTTATGTGCCTTCAGTAAAAAGGTCCATTATTTGTTGTAGTACCACATAAAAAGCTGTTCTTAATTTTTATGCTGTGTGGTTCATTTTCTGTAAATCCATTTATTTAATACGGGGTTCATTGTAAATACATGTTTATATACCATCTCTCTTACCATTTCTCTCGATTAAGGTTTTTCATTGTAAATATGTGATAAATAGCCTACCTGCCAACATTTGACATACACTCAGGCACAATGTCTCTTTGGTTCTCTCTTTTTTCCAAGATGTACGACGACAGGTTGTTTATAGGATGCTTAATGGTTTACACAAGGAGGAACAGCAGCAGCTATAACGTGGATTATTAGGACACTATTTGTGTACTTAAAGAAGACATTACAGAGAGATGAATTGGACCATAACTGGACAAACTCTTCTCGGGCAACGGAAATGGACCCATGAAGGACTGCTACCGGAGGCTTACTGTGACATGTTTCTTACTTTACGAACTTGATTTTAAAACCAATTGGACTGGTCTGAAGGACCTAACCATGAACGCTCAATCATAAATGACTGTTCGTTTTTATAACAGTAAACATCTGATGCCCAGCTTTATGTTTTTAGATCTGGTTTTTATTGTGCCTTCCCTCATTGACAGAGAAAAAGTAAGTGAACAAAAAAAAACTTTAACTTTGCTCTCCTGTACAAATGCTTGTCAGCCATTTTTCTAAGAATTTAAAGTTGAATAACAAAAGAGGGAAGTAATAATACTATGGGCATGGCATCTGTAAGAATTTTCTGTTCTGTATTATGTGTTTAAGAAAATGTGTACTTACTGCTTTTTCTTATCATACTTTGCTGGGGAGTAAGACTGTGGTGTTCTGCTCAAGGCCAATCTCCTTGAATATTCCCTTTGTGTTTTCCCATTCATTCAGTAAAAACAGGCGATTTAGTTATTTCAAGTTAAGGTCTCTCTCCACCAAATCACATTTTTATATCAGACCTTTATTCATATGCTATTTCATGATTTAATTCTTTATTTTTTTTATTTTACTTGGCCTTTAACTTTTGACTTGACAAGTCATGCATAATTGCCCAGTTCAGCCAAACAACATGTTTGTTTACTCTCCTACTACAGAGCTAACAGTCATTTTATGGCAATGCCACTTTCTTTACGCTGAACTGATCACAGTAGATGGTTGGGGGTCAGAGCTTCACCTCTTGGAATACTGCTTTTTTTTCCAGAGTTGAATAATGCATGGGTCTGTCTCTTCTCAATCCTGTGCTAAAGGATAATTATCTTCCTGCTCCATGCTAGTCTCACCGTCAACAGTTTAATTATGTTAACAATTCACAAGTTCCTGAAGAACCTATTTTGGCCAGGAGTGTCACATCGACTGTTGATACTATCTCTGGTTGTACAAAATGGTGATCTATAGTGGACTGTATATGCAGTTTACATTTGGTAGTGTTGCATAATTCACGTTTGGTCATAGAGCCATATTTGTTTATAGCATCTTTATACTAATAGGTTCTTTCTGAAGGCCCTCTCACTATAGTTGTGTTAAGGAAGTTGGTTGTACTAAGAGTAGAAAATACTTTGACGTTAATCATTGTCAGCTTTCAGCAATATTACACAGAGCGTAAAGTGGATTACTCTTCCACAGCAGTTTTTACTTTTCTAAGCTCTTTAGCCTCCTCTTAGTGTTAGACACTATGGAAGGAGATTGGCTTGAAGAGAGCAAAAGAGATATGGTTTAATGCTTTGAAACAAGATTTTCATTCCAGCCTCCTTTCTTTTTAATGGTCTTGGAATTGCAAGAAATTGACAAAAGTGAAACTTTTGTAGGTAATTAACTATTTCTGTTATATCATAAATCCCTATTATTCATTACTTCTTTTGAAACTAAGGTTGCTTTGAGTCCAGAGTCTTCACTAATTTGTATTGCAGTTCTTAATTTGTATTGACCACATTTAAAATAATTTACTTCTTTATACAATAACAGAATCCTTCATAATTACTCAGGACCAAACATTGTTTTGTCAAGCTTATTATTGCCCCTTAAATCCAATGCAAATGACTACAAGCAGTCACCAAGTTCTGATGTGTCTTTGAAGGTCCCCCTCGTTGGCTTTGCCTGTCTTTGTTTATGCTCAAAAGAGGCCTAGAGGAAATCACTCCCAGGGTCTCTGGAGTCAGGATAATTGTGCCTCTTATATGAAGCTTTTAAGTCGTTCTCTCCCTCTTTGCGCAGAAGAGCACCACACTGCCATGTTTTCCCTCTGATATTTTCCGCTTGTTTGTTCTTTTCTCTCAAATGTTCTCTGAATTCGGGTTTGACGGTGGGGTGAAAAACACGGCTGGATTGCCAGAGACAGGCTGCAGGATGGATAACCGCAATTGTTTAGAACTAAAGGAGACAATAAAAGGGCCCCTTTTCTGTGCTTCTCCAATACACAGCCCATGGGCTTTGATAACCTAATTAAGGCATAAATCTTTATATTAAACTGTGATGGAGAGACAAAAGCATGCACCGAGTGAAGAAACAAGTGCAGGAGAGAGGGGTTAACGCTGAACGAGCTCATCAAAGTGAGTCAGAGAATGTCGGTATGATGATGAAAAACACATTAAACTCTCAGTATCAGGAGGAGACAGTAAATCAGGGCTGGAGATGATGCAGCAAGTGTGTAGGAGTACTTTGAGAGGAGAGAGAGGATCAGAGTATGCAAGCTGCTTCAACCCGATAATAACTGGAGTCTTGAATGAATAAACAACATGCCCAATCTGTAATGCTATGAAGGGGGGTAAAGCTACCTTAGATAATTAGAGAGTTTAAATTGCTTTTGATCACCTATTTAGATCCACATTTTTGTGGTTGATTGGTTCAGTTCAAAGGGACAGTTCACCCAAAAATGAAAAGAGTCACCCTCAATGTTTTTTTTGGTTTTGTTTTGTTTCATTTGAAGCATAACAGCCATGGTCACTATGAAAAAGCTGTGTGAATATTCTTTTAAAATATCACTTTTTTGTTATTCCACAGATGAAAGTAAGTTAGTCGCATTTTGTAATTTTGGGATGAACTATTAACAGCTTTGCTCTCTCCGCTCCGAAATCGTGGGAAATGTTTCAAATACACATGGGGATGTCAAAGGAGCTAAGTAGAATTTTCCCAGCGATTCACACTAGGAGAGCACACCAATTAATCCTCTCCATCACTCACTTCTCAATTAAATTCAGACTCCATCACCTTGCTGTCCTTGTAATCTTTCACTCATTCCCTCTGTAGTCTCGCTCTCTGTCTACAGGCCAACATAAGATATCAATGGAGCATCACTCCCATATTCAGACACTGCCGTCACTGCTGTCTGAAGATGGGAGTGATGCTCCAGTAACATGCTGTGAAGAGGAACAGAAGACATTTAATGAAATGACTAAGACTTTATTTGTTTGTTTCGATGGCTGATACAACAGTAGTGTAGGGCTTTACACCATTATTTTCTTGCAACTGCAAGTGTCCAATAATAGGGCTTACAGAGAAAAAGAGAATGGCATTTGTCTAGTTATGTGAACGAGAACCTTCATTACAATAATGTGACATTTTTAATATAAAACAGCTTCTTGTTAACTCCCTTGTGAGATTTTTTTTTATGCTATCCAAAATATTTCAGCATAGAGGGGCTTGTGCACAAATTGAGAGAATTTAAATTTTTTGGTGGAAGCATGCACATCTCAGAGTGTTTTTTGTGTATAAATTGCTGAGGATTCACAGAATGTGACTTACAGCCTGACTTTGGCACTTCGTAAAGCGGGTAGAAATCGCAGAGTATAGGAGTTTCGAGGGGGTGGTGTTTGGGTCTACTCTGTCGTTCATATGATAATTTTTACAGTCAATTTCAACACTCAAATAATGTGTTTTGCTGAACGTGAGGGTAAAATGTACAAATGGGTGACCCAAGGCCTTTTGTGTTTCATATTGCTTTGTTTTAATCCTCCAGTATAATAATCGCCTCACATGATGTTGGCATGCGGTTGGCGGGTCTGTCTATGTGCTCTTGAGCATCTTTGAGCCGTCGCCTGTCCCAAAATACGGCTCAGGAACTTTTATGGCAATTATTAGCTAGCATCTTCTTTTCTTCTCATTTGTTTTATTAGCCCTCCTTTCACAAATATGATTTCCTGTTCCAAAAAACAGGAGGTAAAGACATTTATACATATAGCAAATAGCTATATTTGTGAATTTCAAACTTTTTAAAGATATCAAAGTAGTTTTTTTGTAACTAAAGTTCTAATTGTAATTGTTATTATTATGTTTCGGGTGATCTTACGGTAACATGTTGTATAGCTTTTGACTGGGTTAATACAGTGATCCACGTTATCCAGATCTGATTCAATCTGAGGCCATAGAATGTGGCAGAAAAAGAAACAAAGTGTTATGTTTGCATGATTTCCTGTATTTTTCAACGAGATTAATGATGTTGTTGTGTATATTGAGTGGATATATGTTGCAAACAAAGCAAAAATTAGGCATTGAAATATTGTCAGAACTTGAGGAATGATACTGAGGTTTGTTTATACCTCAATGATGCTGAACTACTCCATTGCTGACACTGAAATACTTATTACCTTTTTAAACCAAGAGCTGACTGAAACAATGCCATGGGAAAGCTTTGTATTCTGCCATAAAAAAAAATTATTAGTCAGTCTTGTTTAGTGCCAAAATAAGACCTTTATCACTTATGGTTATTTCTCTGCAATGAAAAAGAATAGTGCGATCCTAGCCGGGTAAATTCATCCTTTGCAAGACTCAGTGCCGCCCAGCAGACTCCAGATCAATAAATGAGAGTATACGGCACATCCACTACATTAACCTTGCAGGTGTCCCGCAGTAGCCCCTCACCTCAGCAGGAGAAAAACATTCTCCCATGCACGGCTGCTCATTGGATCATTGATAAAGTAAACATCAGCGAATGAATGTTTCAGCATTTCTGAGAAGCCAGTGGGTGGAATAGTCCACGGACAGTGAAAGAGAGGGGCTGGTCTGTTCGGGAGGCTGTAGAGGATATCATTCTCTATTTGGCCCGGCTGAATGAAGAGGCCTGAATTGATTATTTAAGGCAGAGAGGCCACGGTGCAGGTCTTGAGCCAAACCACAACACCAAGCTAATAATGTCTGAACTCTTGCCAAAGGCCCTTCAGTTCATTCTCCTCTTAGAGCACTATACATGTATAAATAATTATAAAAAGACTATATATAGCATATTATTGTTGAAAGTAGGATTCGGAATAAAGGCAGAAATATGGGAAAAATAAACATTTGATTGTTTTTTTTAAAGTGGAAAGCAAAGCTTTTCCATGTCAAACACACAAAACATCTCCAACTGTGAGGGAGCTTTATAATACTTTCATATTTGACATCACAAGTATCTGAACCTTCAGCTACAAGATTTGACAGAATTGTAAATGAATTTCAGTGATTTCAAAGAGCCTCGTCCACATCCAGAGATCAGCTGTATATTTATTTGCCTCTCTTTCTAAGGAATGGATCTCAAAATGGACACAATTTCTTTGTTGTGAAGGGGAAAAAAGCCTCTGAAATTGTTTACTTACATTTATTTTGCTGTTAATTATATCCTACATCTTCACCACAAATTCTGTACAAAAGATCTATTTCTATATTTGCAATAAATTTGTAATAAAAAATCTTCAGATGCATTAACTGGTTTATTCACACAAAACATTGGCTCATATCCTTGAAAATGCATTGGTATTCTGCAACTCTCATCTTATCATTTTTGTTTGAGTGTTGCTATTGAATGCTGCTCTTTTGCTTAGTTTTAAATCTTTGCTTGAATCGCAGATAAACAAGTGTGAGAAATGTAAGACATACAGAACATCTCGAAGAGCCAAACTTTTTCTTTTTGGCGTAAATGTTGGTGCACTTTGCAGCTTATTCTGGCCAAAGCTGCCCTCTTGAAAGGAGAGACTATCTGACCAACATGCACAATATCTAACCATAGTAAATTGAATATGTGATGTTCTAAGCTTAATCTAAATTCAGCGAGTGCAATAATATACTACTGGTAGCTCATTCTATTAATTGCAGAGCAATCGTCATAGTGCAGACGGCACTAAAGAAATTATTGGAAAATATGTGAACTTCGTCCTCACCATTTGGATAAATGCCAGGTTATAACGCTCCTCTTCATAATTTTATTATCATTTGCTGAATAACTGCAGAAATGTCTTGCTCATATTGTAGCTTGTAAATGATATTTGCACCCTGACTTACACTAAATGTGTAAAAATTGAGAAAGCTCTTGTCATTTTCTATGAGATGGTTTGTGAATTTATGAGATCAAACAGCTGAGGAATTCCAAATAAGCATAAATGGTTCCATTGCGAGTCAATGGCTTTTTACCATCGTGTCCAGAAGTATGAACCATAAATCATGATGCTGTGTGGGTAAAAGTTGAGATGTTTCTCTGCATGTTCCCTCACTATATGAACATTTCGTAATTCTCTCAAATTTCTGAAGTAGTCTTTAGCACTTGAAGGGAAAAATATATCCTAAAATATAATAAATCTTAAAGAAGAGAGCAGATATCAAAGAACAAAAAATAGATAAATAAAAACGTTGTTGTTACCTTTGAACACTCAAAATCTGTGACTGATTCAATATTATTAATTAATAATAATAATAATTTATACTTTTTTTCTTAGCAATAAATGGTTTTATTTATCTTCCCCTCTGTCCTCTCATTGTTTAATCTTTAACCTTTGTCTTTTGTTTCCTTTCAGTAACGCTTTCTGTGTACATTTCCTGGGGGTCTTTGATCGCATATAAGCTTGTACACATTACTCCATACATTTTCCAGGTTTTATAGAATTGCAAACGCATGAGGTTATTTAAGCCTATTTATTAAAGTGAGCATTTTTGTTCTCTTTCTTTTTTTCAAAATATTGAGCAAAAAGACATTAACAGAAGTTCTGAACTATAGAAACAGAGTGGATGATGAATATAATTCACCTCATTTAACAACAAGAGTGAATGGAGCTCCAGTAAGAGTCCATGCATTCTTCTCTGTTCTCTGTGCTGAGATACAGCACTCTTATTCCTTCAAACGTACATTAAGTCATCAACATACAAAGCCCACTAAATTATGAAGCAATTAAAAATGTTGTGTGGGAGTGCATGATTGATACAGCAGGGTGGATATGGATGTCCTGACCAGGATAAATCATTCATGCCTGTAGGAGAGAGACTTTCAGTCATGCTGCTAATGAAGACTTAAGACGTGCAACAATCTCTCCTCAAAGCTGCAGAGAAAGAGAAAGCAGACGGGAAAAAAAGTATTCTAGATGAGGTGAATTTAGAAACTATCAAGGTCCCTCTGGTTAAAAAAAGCCCTTTTGATTTGGGGTTATTTGAAAATATAATGACGTTTCAGTGCCAGTGACAATCTCTGAAACGTATATGCTTATATTGAAATATATATAAAAGATACGCACTTATAGTTGACAGTAAGTCCACGGATGCTATTTGTGTTTTTAAAAACCCTGAAAAACCCACTGTCGTCAAAAAGCAACCCACGGCACGGAAGGGAAATATTCATAATGCTTCAACTGCAACAAGCTGTTTTCCATAATTGGGCAGAAATGGATTAGTTGTAATGGATGTGCAAAGTGGGCTCATAGTAACTGCTCAGTGGAGATACATTTGTGAAGAAACATTGATTATGAAATGCTGCAAAGTTTTCAAATAAAAATAAAATTGGTAAATCGTTTGCTTAAGTGGTTATTTTGAGAGAAAAGAAAGTGCTGATCTTGTTATTTGAGTATTTTCATACAGAGACAAAAATCTAACCACTTTTGCCACAATAATCTATTGAAGCTCCGGGTCCTTTTAAATTAGTTTTAATATATTTATACAGAAATGGTTATTCCATAAATATAAATACAAATTTGTATTTATTTATTTATATACGTATATACAACTATCCTACATTTTGGGATCAGTAAGTTGTTTTATACATTTTATTCATAAAAAGGATGTATCATTGTTTCCATAAAAATATTAAGCAACAAAACTGTTTTCAACATTGATAATAATAAGAAATATTTATTGAGCAGCAAATCAGCATATTATATGATTTCTGAAGGATTATGTGACACTTTACTGGAGTAATGTGTCTTATTTTAAATTGTAAATGTATTGTAAATGTATTTTGCAATATTATTTTACTGTTTCTTTTGATCAAATAAATGCACCCAGGCACAAAAAAACAATTATACAATAAAAATATAAGGTAAGTGGTTGCAAACAATTTATTTTAGCTACATTTAATAATAAAAATATGTATATGTATATATATATATATATATGTTGAAAGTTAGTCAACTAAATTTGTTTATTTAAATGTAGCTAAAATATATTGATTGCAACCACTTACCTTAACAAAATTGAGTAAATTCGATGAATCATTTTTTTTGTGTGGTCTTACCAACCCCAAACTTTAAAGTTACACTTCAAGTAAATTCAGTGACTTCTGAGCAATAAACTTCACAGTAAGTTGACAAACTGAGCATTAATCAGACATGCAAGATGCTTTAAATCACAGGTGTTGTGCAGTCCCAGAACACGAGCATAGTCAGAGCAGAGTTGATTCACGGTTGACTTGTTGGAGCATTAACCTTTGAAACAGATGGAAGAGATCCCTGGAGGACAGTGAGATGAGGTGAGGTGGAGAATGTTCTCCTGAGCTGGGAATGAGCCTGCAAGACTTCATCAGGCCCCTCAATATTTCAGACAGAGCACAAGTGAGAAAAAAATAACGGATTTCAGGAAAGACGAGTTAAGTATTTATTATAATTTTTCATCGTTTTCCTCTATTGTTGTCACATTAATGAGGGGAAAAAACTATTTTCTGTGTTGTCTTTCTCTGAACCGGGAATATCTAGTGTCATTTGTTATAAAGAAAAATGGTCATGAAACCGTATTTAGACTCATCAGTCACACTTGTTATTGCACAAAAAGATGTCATAGCCAGTGACATTTATTTTAAAGAAATATAGCATACTTTTTAAACAGTACTTTACAAAACAGCATTTGCTGGGTTTAAAAACAATAAATGCTGAAAAGTAAAAATATATGGTTATCAAAGTCAGTGAAGCACATTAATGTGATGATGACACCTGAAAACATCTGTACATATACAATAAAATCACTTTGAAACCAGCTTAGGTAGAAGTCATTGTAGAATAAATAATTTCTACATTTTGAAGTGTGCCACTGTACATCCAGACACAGAGAGCACAGGGTCTCACGGGCTAAATGCTGCACTCAGCAGCACAATAAGTACTTGTGGACAGGATGAGGTCAACAGATTTGCCCGTGGCAATACAGAGGACCTATTTGCATAATACAACACACCTCTTTAACCTTAATGTGACTACTACCCCACAAACATTACCAACAATTACATATTCAGCTTTTTAAATAGTATTCATTCATGTATTTAATGCTCTCTTATGATTAGTGTTTTTCACAGATAAGGCTAAATATTACAGCGGTACAGCAGCGGCGAGGGATGATCTGCATTTGTACAGCCTGCAGTGCTGCCAGCAGCTCTTTCCACTCCTGAGGGGAAAAACGCCTCACTGACACCGTGCAATTACTCTGAATATAGTGTGTCATTGTGCAAATGGTTGTAGAGGCATGGACAGATTCTCGTGCGTACTTATGAAAAGATTATCGCTCATTTAAGTTCGTCTTTGGGGTTGTTCTTTCCCTCCTTTTCAGTCCATCTCCTCCCAGTTTTCCCTGCTGTGTTCTGAAACACTGTTGCTGCGTTTAGTCCACTCTCACTGCTTCTAACATCATTTAATAATTATATAAAATCTAAAATATATAAATGCAAATTACATATTATATTTAATTATATAAATACAATAATTGATATAGTACAATATCCCATACATGTACAGGATTTATCATATATTCAGATTTGCATTTATATATTCCAGATTTATAAATATACATTTGATTTAGAATTATATAGTCCGAATAGCTCTATATTCATAATTTACATTTAAATATTCAAACTTATAACCATATTTTCAAATTTACTTCTACTTATTAAAACTTTAAAATATATTCAGATTTACTTCTATACATTCATGATATACATTTATACTACATATTCACAATTTACATGTATTACTATGTATCTGAGTATATACTTATAACTATATATTCAGATGTACTTCTTGTAACGAGAGTCCACTGAAGGTGAGCGTAGTGAGAACCCAAGTGCAGACTTGACTTGACCTGGACCTTGACAAACTAGATTCACCAACAGCAGATTACAACATCAATACACGACAAGGAACAATGAAAACAAGATGGCTACTTATAGCAGACAATGAGAGTCACATGACATGAACAAACCAATGGGAAACAAGACACATGACTAAGACAACCAATGAAAACATCAGGGGAAGGGAAGCAAGACACTAACATCATGAAACAAATACAAAATAAAAGACAAAATAAAATACATGAAACAGAACCCCAAACCCCACGTTACACTTATGCATTTATATACGTTTTTTAACTATATCTGATTTATAAATAAAAAATGATTTTACATTTATATATTCAGATTTATAAAATATATATATATATTCGTATACTTCTATATATTCACAATTTACATTCAAATATTAAAAACTTTACATAATTATTTCCTGTTTGGCATTTCATGTAATAACAAAACAACAACAACAACAACAATACAAATATAAATTAATCATATATTTAATTTATTATGCTTGTAAATTTAATTACAATTGTAGAGTGCAGCCAGTTTATTTTATTTATTTTAGGCCTTTTCACCACTAAAATGAAGGCTGATTTGGAAAATGTTACATGACTTTCACCGCTTAATATACATGGAACCACTAGGCCACATTTCCAAAGTGTCTCATATCTTGTATTTGCTTGTTTGACTAAATATAACTGGTTGGTTGAAAAAAGTTGCAAAGTCAGTTGAATACAGCTGAATAATATCAATCTTATAGTTGCTTGTCTGTCATATTGTATTTTCTGATTATTTGATTGAGTGCACACACACAGTACACAACTTTGCAAGCGACCTCACAAAAATGTCATGTACAAGGCCTCAGGTTGTGTGCTTGGTTGTATAAAACAACCAGGCACACATAAAGGGTTTTCAAATCCAAAGTCTAACAATGATACAAGCAACTCTCGCGGTTGAGCAAATACATATAATGGACTAAACAGCTGCTTTTATCTTGAATGGATTGAATTTGTTAACTCCGTTTCGAGCCTTTCATGCCTTATTCATACTCATTTATGTCTACAGAATGAAGTAAAGCAATGAAAAACTAAGAGAAAGTAAACTTCCCTTTGGCTCTAGATGTATTTTCATGCTTCACCAATCGATTGGGTTCACAGGGAGGCTGAACAGCTGGAAATTCAGCACATAAATCAGTGCGGCTGTGTGCGCGAGTGTGAGTGTTAGTAAGAACTGGCCAAACGGACCTGCTCTTCCATTGATGTCTTCACCTCTGCTGAAGATGTTAGTGTCAGGGTTGGGGTAAAGGGATGAGGTGAGGACTCAATGGTGCAGGAGATGGGCTTTTATTTATAACAAAACAACAACAAAAACTACCCCGTAGGGGAAAAACAGGACGGGACGGGACGGGACGGCAGGGCAGGGCAGGGGAACATACGACGAACTGGCACAGGACTGCAAACACAAGGAGATTATAAAGGGAGCAAATGAGGAGGGTAACGAGGGAAGACAGGTGGGCAAATTAACCAATAATCAGGTAACAAGGTGGGTGAGGTCAAGACAATTGACATGAGAGCACATGGCACACAGAAAACTAAGACAAAAGCCATGTGCTCACACAAAACAAAAACACAAGCACATGGCCAACAAAACAAAAATCACCAGCCATGTGCAAAACAGGACACGAACACGCAGCTAATGAGAAAACTCATAAGCCATGTGTTCACACAAAACATGACCACATGATAGCACGCAGCCAATGAAAAACACAAACTGCATGCCACACAGCACAAGACATAACATGAATGCATGCAGCCGATAAAAACACGAACTGCGTGCACACCACAAGACACGTGGACAGGAGAGCGCACGGCCGAGTGAACTCAAGACCGCACACTCACACAAAGAGATAGAACACGGAGCGCGAGTGTCCGAACCCCGTAGTGATGGAAATTTTGATTCTTTCAAGAGATTCGTTCATTTTCAGTTCGTTCACCAAAATGATTCATTCAGATTCGTTCACTGATTCGTTCAGTGACCATCTCTCCAGCAGGTGGCGAAAAAGAGTGAGTCTTATGTGTTATGTACAAGTCAACGAACATATACTTGCTAAAAAACTGATTTGGCTTTATTAAAATGTGTGCCTAATCTACCCATTAAATAAATGAAATAAGTCTAAATACGTGGTCAAATGACCAAAGCACAAGCATTAACATTTTAATTGTTTGGGCAGACTTACACATTCATAAATCTGGGATCATGTTTAACGTGTCGTGGAGTTATATTCTGTAAGAGTAAATATGAATATATAAACAACTGTGCACAGTTCTTATAACCGTGCTTCGCATCCGCTTGCTGCTGAATGAGACTGACTCAAATGAAATATTCCAGTTCGTTCAATTCGTTCACGAACAGATCTCTCTCTCGTTCAGACTCAAAACAGCGACTCGGTCATTGATGGGCAAATTCGTTCAGTAGATCCAATCGTTCGTGAATGAACCAGTTGTTTAACGATAATGATGGCGAACAGAGCATGTGTAGTTTGGCATATTTACAGCAAAGAAAGAAATTTACACTTTACCATTGTAATTAAAACTGACCCACTAATGTTACTGTGTTTTAGACTTAGTTTTGTGGTATATTTTGCACTTTTAACAATTTACTTGACTACTGTACCAAGAACTGAACGAGGGATCTTGAGAGAATTGTTCAAAGTGCAACATACACCACAAAACTAAGTCTAAAACACCTAGTAAGTCAGTTTTCATTACAATGGTAAAGTGTAAATTCCTTTCTTTGCTGAAAATAGGACAAACTACACGAGTTGAGCTCTGTTCGCCAACATTATCGTTCAACAACTGGTTCTTTTCATTCATGAACGAGATGTATCAGTTCATTCAACTCATTCACGAATGACATGTTAGTTACCAGTTAATTCGACTCGTTCATGAACGAGATCTCTCTCTCATTCAGAGTCAGACTCAAAAGCAAATCGGTCAGTGAAGGGCATATTTGTTCAAAACATTCAACAAATCACATGCTCCACCACATCTCATACTCGAAGGCTATTGGCTCGAAGATTAGTCAATCTTTGACAGGATGAAACAGTCCGCAGTGCAAACAGCGCCGTGCTGCTGTGGAGGGAGGGATTTCAGTGAACGAGAAATATGAATCAATGGATTACGTGAACGAGAGATTCGTTCACCTAAAAGATTTGTTCAAAAAGAACGACTCGTTCACGAACGTAACATCACTAGAACCCCGACATGAAACCGAAACTCAAGACATGAGTGCTGGGATCCGAACACCACGCTCCAACACGAAACAAAGCACGCAGACGAGAGAGCGCACAGCTCGAGCACACTCGTGCACTCACATAAAAACAGGACATGATGGTAGTGTCAGGGCTCTGTCACAAAACCCGTGAATGACACCATACCGAAGTGACAGAACCCTGACAGAGGCTCAGACGCCAATACACACTGTCAGCCGCAGTACGGTGCATTTTGCAGTGTCCTATTACTGCTTGTCCTATGTACAAGGAAGCTGGAGCCTCTCAGATATATGATTTCCACAATATCTGAAATTATGTATTGTGTTTAATAGAATTATGTGGATTTTTTGTCTTTGGAATAAAATGGCTGACTCACTTGTCTTGCCCTGCATTCTTAAAAATAAAGGTGCCTCACGATGACACAAAATTATTATTTTGTCTAAATGGTTCCATAAAGAACCTATAACATCTGAATAGCCTTTCTGTTTCACAAAAGTTTCTTTGTGGCGAAAGAAGGCTCTTCAGATTATAAAAAGGTTGGAAAGAGATAGTTATTTAAAGCAACTTTGACTGAACGTTTCTTTGTGAAACCAAACATGGTTCTTCTGCTGTATGGCATTGCTGTGAAGAACTTTCAAGCACCTACTTCGATACTACTGAATACAGGAGATGAAAAACACTATATAAGTTGAGTAGTATGTTCAAATCCATAGTATTCATAAAATAGTAGACAAAAAGTATCAGGATGACTTACTACTTCTGATGAAGTTCTGAAGTGCGCATGTGATGGACACCACGAGTCCACGGGAAAGGATTTGTGAAGCAATGCAACTGACGCTCATGGGTCACATGACATATGGTGAATGTTGTACATCTGAATTTCATTCATACTACACACATTCATACTCACATACTTTTTTAATATTCTCAAAGCAATTTTCAAGCCAAATGTAGTACATCCTAGACAGTATTCGATTTCAGACACAGTGTTTCCAAGGTTAATTTCATAAATATTTGTATATCTTTAATAGACACAAGTTATTCTCACAATAAATAGTCTGTTAAAATGGTTAATCTTGTTTTCTGTTTGAAATAAAATTATTTTGCTTAAACCATTGGCAGATTATTTTGCTTGTTCAAAAGGAAAAACTCACTTAATTTTGACTTGTTTTTTTTCTGAAAACAAGACAATAATTTTTACATGTCTAATTGGTTTTACATGTCTAATTTAATTGGTTTAAGTAACAAGACAAAAAATCGAAAGAAGAGCATTTTTACAGTATATGGATATTTCACCCAGTTTTAGGTTATAAACACTTTAAATGTTATCATTTGAATATTTTCTCAATGGATTTTCATGTTTTAAAATGATGTTTTTGGGGCCAGAGAAAAATGTATGCATCACTGCTCATTTTAATAAAAATCAACCCCTTGTATTTAAAAAAGTTCCTGAAACATTTAAAATCAATTTAATAAAACCAAAAATGTTTCAAAATATTCAACCACATCTAAAATCACTATATAATTCCCACACTGCACATATTCACAACTGCAAGGGATCGGATATATTGCTCAACACTGCTAAACTCATTCTGCTCCTGCTCTTCATTTGATTTATATTAGTTCCACATAGTTTGGATCCCCTATGGCCGCCCAGAGCTAAGACTGCAATTACACAATTACGGAGGGAGTCTTTCTCAAAATCGTATAATGTGAGTTAAAACAGAACAGAGGCAGCCGTGAGCTGCTTCATCCTGTTAATGAGAAGTTGATTTCACAGTGCAGTTGGTGTTTGTCGTGAGAGGTGGTTTATGAGCTAGACGACATTATAATCTCTAATTATCTATTACCATAATCACAATCCAACTTTTTGATGCATAGGACAATTTGTCCAGTAGTAGGTCATCATATTAACAATGGACCACTCCAGCTTCACACTTTCACAGTTCGGTGACTCATTCCTATAACTAGTTTAGTACCTGGAAGAAAGAAGCCAACTGTGCTTGTTCTGTAAAATGGTTGTATAAAATCCTGTTTTAGATGTTCTCTCTTGTTCATTTCATCAGGCACACCAGTTCTGTCCTCTGTCACGTGGTTGATTTCTGCCATTTGAGGTGAGGTAAGCGTAGGTAACCTGGAAAGGGCAGCAGGTGGTCATTTAAATAGTTTAAATATGACCCTATGCCCCATTTTGTAGATACCCTCCATCTTTCGCTCCTCTGTCTTCCCCCAGGCCTCACGTTAGGGAGACATTAATGTTTCAGTGTTAACTAACCTGTTGGAATAGCAGTGTAAATATTTCATTTTTCCAGTTCACTGCAGACTGTCGAGGAAGGAAGATAGAGAAGAAGAAGAGTGCACTCAGCTCTGACTGTAACATATGTAAAGATAATCCTGCTCTCTCTCTCTCTCTCTCTCTCTCTCTTCTCACTCACTCACTCACTCACTCATTCACTCAAACACACATGCACTCACACATTGGTTGTAAAACTGTACCACTTCATACCAGGACTGGACATAAATGGATGGCCTTGAGCATTATTACCAGTTTTACTCTGAATAGTAAATGCAGAAAACTGTATATTTTCCTGTACATTCTCGTATCGCATGCTCAGCCCGATGCTAATGGGAGTTTGAAACTGACCTGGGCCACATATCACTCCTTCTCTCTCAATCATTCTTTCCTGTCTGCAATTTATAAATAAAGCCTAAAAATTGAATTATTAAAACAATATGGTGCTGTCCACTTCTATGAATTAATTAATGAATGAGCACTTTTGTTTAAAGATTTGTGGTCTGTGCAAGATTAAATTTTTATGAAAAATAATGCTGATTTCTATTTCAAATAAATGATGTTCTTTTGAACTTCTATTAATTAAAGAATCCTGAAATAACAATTAAAATTGTGTCCACAGAATATTAAGCAACACAACTGTATTCAACAATGATAGCAGCAAAGCAGCATATTATAATTATTTCTAAAAGATCATGTGACACTGAAGACTGGAGTAATGATGCTGAAAATTCAGCTTTGCATCACAAGAATAAATTTTGTTTTAAAATATATTCCAATAGAAAACTATTTTAAGACTGTATTTCACAGTATTACAAAACATTTCACAATATTACTATTTTGCTAAATTTTTGAGCAAATAAATGCAACTTTGAGCTATTCAGTATACGAGACTTGAAAACCTTATTGACCCAAAACTTAAAGAGTGGCATTGTAAATAAAGTTTGATAGAAAAAGACTAGTTTATGGATCCTATTCCTTAAATAATAGCTTGAAATATATATATAAATGGACAAATACACTCAATTTAAAAAGCAATGAATTCCACTATACTGAGTCAGCATTTCACAAATTCATCAAATTCAGGCCGAAATTTGCCTTGCATATGAGCACATCATGCAATTTAGCTGAAAAAGAGTTAAGAGAAACAATAAGCCATAATAATTGAGATCAAATATTAGAAAAGATGAAAGAATAGTGATGAAGAAGAACAGAAATAACGGATATAAGATAAACATTAAAAGATAATGGAATAATTGAAAACTTTGATGATAGAAATACTGAAATATTCAGTTTTATTATATAGACTTGAGTAGGATTTGTTCGTGGATTGTTCATGATGCCACGTCTATGTCTTGTCTATAAAAACAGAAAGAAACAGGCACAGAGCGACATACACTCAGGTGCACAGAATTCCTAAATACTACCTCCTCAGCTCTCTTTCTCTCTCCCGCTGACCCAAGAGATCCCTCATGACTCTCAAAGAAAGGCATGTTTCTATCTTCCTGTCATCCTCCATGTTCACTCCAGAGCGAATATTCCAGCGGGAGCTGTTTCTTCCACAGCCAGGCTTATGTCCAGATCCCCAGAGAAAACAGAGGATGAGGATAATGAGTTAATATAAAAAACAGAATGATTTGATTCGAAGAGATCAAACAGACAACTAACAAAGCTGCTTGATTCATTTGGGATCAGGGATCAAATGGAGTTTCTGTGTTCCTTGCATTAAATTGGATGTGCACGTAAAATGATCTTGCTGGTGGTTCTAGATGAGTCTCTTTCTAAGTCTGTTTGAAGAGAAAGCATGCCGAATGAATCCCTTGGTGTTGAACGAGGTTAATCTAATAAATATTCAAACAAACTGGCTGTCAGTTATTAAATAAAATACATGAAAACGGGGCCGCTGAGATCAACTTTATGCGTGTCTATGTCAATCCACCTCAAGGTATGAACACATTTAGTATTATGGTATTGGAAATCAGACAGTATGATTTACTAAATTTAATTGTGAAAACATATTTCTCTCAAAGGACTTCAAAAAGAACCAGCACTGATCATTTTAATAGTTCACATGTTGCCAAGGTTGTAAGAGACTCTCAGAATAACCCTATTTTGCAATTTAAAGTAATTATGTCCAACATAATTATAACCTATAATTATAACCAAAGGGTATCATTAATTTGATGACACATCATGCCATTTTGAGCCTAACCAATTACAAAACGAGATATGAATCATTCTGAAAATCATTCACTTGCACAATCAAGAGAAAACTGAAAGAAAACACAAACACTGGCGTTTTTATAAAGGACCCATGCAGGGCAGGTCTCTGATGAACTTGTTGGCATTCAGCTCATGCCTGCGTTCATTAGGTGAGCGGTGAGGAAGAGTATGTTCGTCCCACCTCACCTGGACGCTGAAGCAGAGGGCATCTAGAGCTGTCAGTTCCACAGAGCAAACACAGGCCAGAGTGTTCACACAGAGCCACTGGAGAGTAGATGAGCAAAAATAAGAGAGAGAAGACTCACTGGACATGTTTCCAATGAGTTACAATTTAGGTGAAAAGACCTTGTCTTGAAAGAAGCCTTGTTGCGAACAAGAAGACATTAGTCTAACAACAAAAGACTGGTGGCACAAAGGAAGAGAGGGAAGAAACAGAGACTTAGCGTCAGATAATAGAGATGGTATGGTATATAGAAGTTTTCGAAGAAGTCTCATTTTAACCAAGACTGTATTTATTTGAGCAAAAATAAAGTAAAAACTGCAATATTGTGCAATATATTTATTATTATTTAAAATAAGTGATTTCTATTTTAACTGTTTTAAAATGTAAATGTCATTTTCAAATGTCATTACAGTATTCAGTGTCACAATATCCTTCATAAATCATTCTTATGTATTATATAAGTATATATAGAGAGAGTTTTGTTTGTTCGTTTATTTTTAGCAGTGCCATGTTAATTAGGTATGGAAGACCATTTCTACCACTGAATTAAAAAAAATGAAAAAAGGTAACTGTGACTTTTCATCTCACAATTCTGACTTTTTTCTTTAGGTATAAAGTCAGAATTGCGATATTAAGTCGCAATTCTGACTTTTTCTCAGAATTGTGAGTTTATATTACGCATTCTGAGAAATAAAGGCAGATTTGTGAGATAAAAAGTCGTAATTACCTTTTTTAAACAGGCTTCAAAATTCAGCAAAATTGCGTACTGGTTAAGAAAGTAGGCCTATATTAAAATATTGTCATCAGAATGCACAGCTACTTTTGAATGGCCATCATTGAAGAAAGATGCTTTTTGATATAGCCATTGCCATGGTATACCACTACCATGGTGAATGTCATGTGACTCACTCTGGAGACGCATGACATCTTGACAACATTGATTGACATCAAGATCACACATGGTCCCAACCCCCTCCAAAATATTTTTACAGCATGTAAGAGAAGAAAACAGGCTAAAAGACACACCAGCCCTCAGGAACAAGCACAGAAACCAACCAAATAATATTAAATTCAATAACCAACCCTCATCTGCATTCAACAGCCATCTTCCCATTCAGACCAGAGAGTGGGATGATGGAATGCCATATCCAGCTTTTAAAATAAAGAGATAAGAAGAGTTCCTTAGGGCAGAGAGGGAAAAACCGAAGACATGGTCAAAAAAGTGATGAAAGATGTAACCATGGATCATGACAGCATAGACTCTGAGCCTGGAGGAGAAAGAAAGTGATGAAAGTGTTCCAGCGATGAGCTCTGCTCTCTGTGTCACCCTCACCCAGCACCAATAACAACTCTATGAACAGAATCTATTATTCATAATTATTCCTAATTACACGTTCCAGAGAGACTTACAATGTTACTTTGCCATTCCCTCTGTTTCTTTATGCACTTAATTTTCTGCACTCACTACCAAGGACAGACTGAACAGATCTGAAAGCATCAAGACCTCTTGGGCGCCACTGGAACCAGATGATGATTTTTTTAATATCACTGTCTGAAAACCTTGCTATGTTCACAACCACAAATGCAAGTGGACTATAGAGATGTAAATCTTACTTCCGATTGTTTCTGTTTAAGGCATACGGGAAGTTCTTAAGAGGTCAGATTAATCTAATGATCCTTGATACCAGATACTGTAGATGACTATTTCAATATGAACAAATATAAAAACATGTAGGTACTAAAACATTACAGAACAGTTAGTTCTTCTGCTCCTACCCCTGTAGGTGGAGACATATAACTGTCTTTATGAGTGAGTCAACAAGACTGATTCATTCAGAAATGAAACACCACTACTGCGTTTGGATAACGTGTCTGGCATTTAAAATGTAAGTACCGTATATTTAACTGTTCTTTAAAAGCACTAATTGAATATCAGTAATAACTATCTACCCAAATTATTAAGTTTTATTTAAGAAGTGTTAGCCCTGCAGAAAAACAAACAAACAAACAAAACAATAGAAAGCATTACATAATTTGTAATGGTTTTACTGGTTATATCAGGAATTGTACTGGTTTTAATGGTAACTGTAATGGTCCCTTTTGGTCTCTACTGGTAATTGGTCGCCTTCTATCGGTGGCTTGTCAAAGCCACTAAATACTTATGTAATATGTCCCAAAATACACTTCAGGAAACCCATTTTTAATGGTTTATTGGTTAAAGGGATCATATAATGCCCATTTTCCACAAGTTGATATTATTATTTGGGGTCTTAATGAAAAGTCTGTAACATCGTTTGGTTAAAGTTTTTCATTGGTAGTGTAAAAACCACCTTTTCTTAGCCTGTCAAAAACAGCTCTTTTCAGAGCAAGTCTTGAGTGACACCAGCGCAATCTGTGCTGAAATGCTACTGTCAATCAACAATCGTGGGAGGGGCCTCCGTCCGTGTGACATCACACGAACAGATAGCTCGATTTGAGAAAGGGGTAAAGATTTTAGATAAAAAAAAACACTGGGTGGATTTTATCATTATAGGGTGGTTGTGTACACACTCTGCCAACACACATTTCAGTTCAAACAACTTGTAAAAATGCATGTAGCATTGTATGACCCCTTTAAAATTGATGGTTTGTAATGTTTGTAATGATAATTGTAGTGGAAACCATTAGAATTTCTGTGATGGTTTATATTGGGGGATTTTTCAGCAGGGAGCTAAGCTAGGGATGTGACAGTAGCAATAGTGATTTGATTGTTCTACATAATTTTAAGTATGTAGAGGAATTAAATCCTCCTTTGATAAGTAAACGGCTTGCAACAATTGATGCTGAAACATTACATGACTGAATAAGTGAACATATGGAAATATGTGCAGTGAAAAAGTTTTGAATAAACGGATTCGTGGGCTTGAACGTGACTTGTTATCTCACACTTTGCACTGAAGTTGTTATGCAGAAACATTTACATAAACCCTTCATTATCCATCTGCATAGACATGTTTAGACATGGGACTAATCTGATCCCTCAAGTAGGGAGTGACTCGGGTTGTGTTTTAGATGTAATCCTAAACTAATTGGTCAAGTTCATGTCAGAAGTAACGACTGCTTTTATGGACTTCAGGTGGTTCAGTTGTTCAGTTTAGCCTTGCAAAAAAGATCCTCAATTCATAATGCTTCTGAAATAGTCCTGTTTATTACTTTCCCTCTTTCAGCCTTTTGTTAGAGGTTGTATAAATTGCTCATTTTGTGTTGCCTTAGGGCAAACAGGATTGTGCTCCCACTGCTAAGTGTTCAGCTGTCAAAGCTGACAGAGAAGGGGTAGCATGAATATTCCTGCCCCACATTATTGCAGTCTACAGGATGTGTTTATGTGTGAAGCATACTTAAATCAAGCAACAGCTACTCCCTGCAATGCTGTAATGAGAATTATAATACTGCCCCAACAGTAATCATAATATTGTTTTGAATTTTTTTAATAATCTAATTACTCTTTCCCTGGGACAACTGAAAATCAATGTGTTTTGTGTGAGTTAGAACATTGTTGGTAAACAGACAATTAAAATGATTGAGTACTATGAATGCTCATGCTGCTATTTCATTTGTAGTCCTAGATGAGGCACCCTTACAGATGTTCATACCTATTTGTTCAAATCTCTAGCCCTGATTGAATATACATTGATTGTAAAGTGACCTTTTGTGAATGTGCGAGACTTCCGGTTCATTAGCCGCAGTAGGGAAATAACGAGAAGATAACAAAGTGCCGTAAACGGTAAAACTGTTTGCACTACAAACCAATGTGTTCATAATTAAGATAATACATTAAAATAACATGGTAAGACACAAAATATGCAATATCAAGTAGTACAGCTAAAAATAGCTGGAAGCGAATTACACCAGAAGCCAGTCCTATAAAATGTACATGTGAAATAAGGTGGATATAAATAAAAGACAGTCGTGGCATTAGGAATGCAGGAATCAGTGCCTTATTGGTAATCAACAAATATTAGATAGCCTATTTCTTTAACTTATTTTGCATGTTCATTTGCCATGTTTTCAAATACAGATTACATTTGCCATCATGTAATACTCAAAGTTAATCTGGAAAATACTAATAATTTAATTGTTAAACAATTGCTAAAAGTTATCTTTAGCTCTACTAAAAACCTGTCATCTGCCATAATATAAAAATAATATATCTTATCTTGCCAGAATTTTAATACTGGTGCATTTCTAATATTTTTTAAGGATTAAATTAAGTATAAAATTGTATTCTCACAATTTTCCTGTAGTGAACAATAATACAGAAAAATCCTATAGAAATGACTGAAGCAGGCACACAAGTAACCAGAATATGACATTTTGATATGAGCCAGTAACCCAGGACCTAAAAAACACACAGAACACCTTAGCAACCATCACGGAGGTGCGTTTTGCACACACATCGTCTTCATTTCTCTTTTGGCTGTGCCAACCTTGAGTCAGTTCAGCTAGCTATAAATACTTGATATACCAGCCTTATAATCAGAGACAGGATGTTTCTCTCCTTTATTCTTTAAAGATATCTGAATTAAATAAAAGCCCTGGTCTAGAATTGAAGTGCTTACAGCATTACATTCACCACGTGCTGCTGAAATAGGAAGGTACCCTCAGATGTCTTGAATTTGTTCTTTGTATTCGGTGTTGTTTTGTGCTCTCTCGTAGAGAAAGACAGACAGCAGGTGAACATGTTCCTCTAACAGACAGATTGAGATGAATATAGATCACTTGAAATACATTCACAGTGCTACAGCAGTGTATTTATGGAGGAACTGATCCAGCATATGGTTGTTAAACGCTGCCTGGGAAGAAAGGCCGCTTAATCACTTGCGGATCAGAAAGAGGGCTCATTATGGGTATAATTCACTGCAATGTCTTGAGGAAAGAGTGGTCACAGTCCTTTATGTCTGTGCCAGGCTTCGGGATGATCATTTAAAAAAATATGAATAAGACATCAAAGAGTGCCAGAGCCATTACTTTCATTCATTAGCACTTATTGTAGGCCGTGACATAGACATAACATGAGTGCTATATATTTAGAATATGATATTTCAAAACAGACAAGTTTTGCATTGTTAAAACTATAAAACAGAAACATGAATAGATTCTATTGACTAATCATGATATAGCTGGTGTCTTTTTTTTACATTCCAGGATTCTGTAGCCAATATTCCCGACTTGTTAGCAACTTTTTAAAACAACACAGATTCTTTCGTTTTTTTTTGTTAAAATTGTGCCTTTTATGTTGAACAAAACATGTCTCTCCTGAAGCAATGTTAACCACGAACAGACCAGATTAGATCAAAAATAGCTATAAAGTCCCATAGGAATGTCACAGGGGAGATATCTTTTCATAAGTACACTTTGTAGTTTGTAATTTTACAGTAAAGTGCTAATATGATTGTAATATATCTTTTAGGGGTAAATAGGGTACAAAGATGTACCTTTTAGCTTTGGTACTGTGATGAAACCATGGACATTTTTGTCTTTTGTGCAAGTCTATTAAACCAACATGCTTGGGTTTTGGTTTATTGAAACAGCTTGATTGATAGTTTAATTTTATTTATGATTGTTTATATATGTTATTTTATTTTATTTTGCTCTAGTTGGTGTAAGTGTCTTGGTCAGTGTGTATATCCACAGGTGAATCCCTGACGAGCTGTGAAACTGAAGCTTAACAGAAGGGGAAGAGTGTATTTTTTCTTTTTTTTATAGTTTCTTTCTTTTTTTAGATGTGTCACTTGCTTTAATATTTTTATGCACTCATTTGTTGTGTGGTTTGTCCCTTTTGTTAAAGATAGATTTATTATGGCCTCTTTGTAACTGTGGGTATTTAATTGGTAAACTGTTGACGAGACCCATTCTTTAGAATGTTTTAGAATGAATGATTTTTGTGTGAAATAAATGTTATTTTGGTATGTCACGTCTCTTGCTCATTTAGTAGAATCGAAATGAAAATGTTCATCGGTAGAAAAAAGTCCTACAGGTTTGGAATGACATGAGGATGAGTAAATAACTGCAATTTTTGTTTTTGAGTAAACTATCCCTTTAAGGACTGATGAAAATGAACAGTAATGAACTTTGGGAGAAATGTAAAAACTGGAGCAAACATTTGTGTTTGAGAGAGAGAGAGAGAGAGAGAGAGAGAGAGAGAGAGAGAGAGAGAGAGAGAGAGAGAGAGAGAGAGAGAGAGAGAGAGAGAGAGAGAGCAGTTGACAAGCCAAGCGTTAAACTTTCTCCCAAGTGTTAAGATGGACCATTTAAAAAGCAAATCTCTGCTAAATAGTGCATGGCTCAACCAGGTTCAAAAAGAGAGTAAGGTTGGTGATACTGTGTGATTTTTTATGGAAGAAAAACTAAAAGAACTGACACAAGAATGCACCGCTTTCCTTATGTGAAAGTCTCCAACCACAGAAGCACAGAAGACTGGTTCTAGTATTACTTTCTGTCTGTATGGCCTTTTGGAGAATTATGATTGTATAATAAAATGCAGTATCACATCTCAGAGTCATGGCCTGGAAAAAATATTGCTCGTGTATTTTGCAAAGGCTCAAGCCAAGCCCTGCTAGAAGCAGAAAAGAGTAAAAATATACATAATAACTCACTCGGACCAGAATGTAGTTCATCAGAACTCATGTATCATCAGATTTAACTACCAAAAGCTGAATCTATAGACTGCATCTATTATTTTTCTTGTATGGTATATATTATTAATCTAATGATGTATCTCTGAAATCAAATTGAATCTGACATGATAGAATTTTGGTTTTACATAAAAATGCAGCTGAAGTTAAATCATACCTCATGGGGTAGAGAGCTGAATTTTAGAGTCCTACCCATCAAGCGCCTCAAACATCACGCATACTGCAGACTGAAGAAAATTCGCTTTCTTTCCGCTTCCTTTCTTTTTTGTGATATTACATAATTGAAGGCCGTGAATAATTTATAATTCCCAGATTATCTTTTGAATGGTGTCGGCATCTAGAAGACAGAGAGGAAACTTTAATGACGTCCCAAGCTCAGCGAAGCCATCTTTCACAGTTTCACAGCCTGAAAAACTCCCTGCAGAATATCACCCGCCAAGTCACTGGTCTTAAATAGACAACACAGCGAGATGCGTGTGTCTGCAGGAGGGGACAGAATCTGCACAGTAGTAATCATGCGTACGCGGGGTTTGTGTACCCTACATGTTTCTTTCAGTTTTGACAGCAGCATTTACATAAAAATTTAAAAAATGTCAAGACAAGCCTGCTTAATTAATTCCTGCTTTTAGACAATGATGTCAGCTAGACAGAGACAGACAAAGCCACATAGTGAAGTCCTGCGGTCAATTAAATATTTATAAAAATGCTAAATACAGCGAATACTGTATCTACATGCAGTAAATGAATATGGCTAGTTTTACTTTTCCACAGTTTTCTGCAAACTGAATGTTCAGATCCTTTCAGGTGAAGAGGGACAGAAAAAGTTGATGGTTTTTCTCTTGCCCTACCTGACCTATCATTGTCTAAGTGTGCTCAGATGTGTCTCTTCAAAGAGTTTCTATGACTTCCTGTGACATCTGGTCTCAGCAGTCCTCCAGTCAGCTTTACTGAGCTTTTTCTGTGAAGGTTACAATATATAATATATTATTTCTGTCTGTCTGTCTGTCTATCTGTCCATAGTTCTGTCTGTACATCTTTTTATGGTGACTTTTAGTAGGTAGTCTTGTGCCTTCATTTCCTGTTTCCCTCTTTTTTAGTCTTATTGCTTTCAGCTGTGTCATTGGCTGCGTCCGAAATCATGTACTCTCTGACTAGGTAGCCTATAAATACTTAGCCACCAATAAAATGTATGTTATATATAGTATAAATGTGTGTAGTATGAATGTAATCTGCATACACATTGGTCGTGTTGGCATGTGATCTACCACAAATCCGCTCCCGTCATCTCATGGCATTGTAAACTGTCCATCAGATGCTTTCCCTGCTGTTTTATGACTACTGTGAATTTGGACATTCGACGCTGTTCAGTGTTCATCCTGTTTTTTGCCTACCGTGTCATTCCTTTAAGGATGGTTCACAGTTATGTTCCCTATGTTCCTCTAGTTTTTCGATTATTTTGAATCTAATATTAGCGTAAATGTTACTGTCATAATTCTAGTAAAGAACGTCTCAAGTTACGTATGTAACCATGGTTCCCCGAGTGGGCTATGTGCCATGCTTCGGACGCAAGCTTCAGATGAATGAAGTGGATGATGTATTCTCCCGGCACCCTTTATACTGTGGTCGCGCCGGTAGTGATGTCATAGGCTGTCGCCGGCCAGCAATTTGTGTTTTTGTATGTATGCTTCAGACACGGGTCACGCTGACGGCGTTCCCCATAGCGACCCGTAGGGGACGCAGTTCGAAGTTCCCATGAAGGGGAACATTAATTCACCTAAATAGTGAATGCGAACATCAAATAAAATTATCCATAATGCTTTAATTTATCTTTGTTTGAACAATTTGGCAAAATTTCAGCAGTGCTATCTCCCCAAATCATCTCTTCCAAAGTGTATTACCTTTTCTAAAGGTCATTAGAGTAACTGCATCATGATTAGATATCAGGTGCATAATTAGAGTCGTCTCTCTAACAGCTATGAAATTCTATTAATATCTATCTTCTCAATCATAATGTCTTATATGGTGTACAGGTTTTTATTATGCTGACCCTCTTTCTCTCTTTTTTATTATTTAGTGCAGAGATTTTTACTTCAGTCTGGACAATACATGGGCCACTGTACAGGCAAGCTTAGGAAATATTGATCAGATAAATATTTTAATAAACAAGTTAATCTAGTACCTTTTATTCAATTCACAAATGTGACACTGGACAACAAAACAAAATAAGGTTCAATTTTTTGAAATTGAGATTTATACATCATCTAAAAGCTGAATAAATAAGATTTCCATTGATGTATGGTTTGTTAGCACAGAATAATATTTGGCTGAGATACAACTACACTGTTAGACATTTTAAAGGGTTTTTACAGTAACACTGTTGTCAGTAAATTACTGTAATGAAGATTTACAGCAGCAAATTGTATTTAGTTTACAGTTACAAACTGTACTGTTTTAAGGTGAATTGCTGTAAAAAATCAAATACATCAGTATATCAACGATGTAGATTTTGTTATATTTGATAATTTTTTATATAGAATTAATTTTATATTTACTCTACATAGGTACTACTGGCATTCAATTAAAACAGACAATAGTTACAAAATATCAAATTCTTTATTTAAAACATTGCATGTATAATACTTAAAATGCAGTCTTCCAATTAGGGTTGCATGATATATCGCATGTGATATTTAATGCGCATCTTGTCAGTAAAGCCGGTTCTGTAATCAGCTGTAAATTTCCATCACGTGTGTGATTTCACATGGAACAGCATTTACTACACAGAGCCGTTGTTCACTGACAAGCTGTGCAAATCCACGTACATTATCAATGTAATACTTTAAAATTGTGGTGAATATATATTTTTATTGTTTTGTTATTTGTTTCATTTTAATACTTGTATTACGTGGTAATTTCATTAAAGGGATAGTTCACACAAAAATGAAAATCCTGTCATTAATTACTCATCCTCATGCGGTTCCAAACCCATAAGACCTTCTTTCATTTTCGTTCATCTTCAGAACTTGGGTGAACAAGCCCTTTAAAGACCCTAATCATTCACTGTCCTGTTATAAGTTACTTGTATTGCCATTGAATTACAGTGAGATCATGAAGTGCGTTTTTATGAAGCATTGTGCATATAAATCCTTATTGAAGGTGACCAAGTCTTAGTGGACTGTGCCTGTATGATATAAATATTATAAAAAAATAACTATCTATCTATATGGAGTGATGCAAAGTATAAAAATACTGTATCTATCTGGAGTAGTCAAAGTGTAAAAAGACTGTATAATATAATGTAATCTAAATCAGCATAATATCCGCCCACCTTTTATAGCTGGCAAGAAAAACCAGTGTTGGGAAGGTTACTTTGGAAATGTAATAGGTTACAGATTACAAGTTACCCTACTTAAAATGTAATAAGTAGTGTAACTTTTCAATTACTTTATTAAAGTATTGTAACTGATTACATTTGATTACTTTTTGAATTACTTTTCTAAATTTCTAATGTTTTCAACTGTTAATCATTTTCAAACATGTAAACAGGCAGGGTTAACCTTACAGTAGTGCTCAACACTGATTACTGTCAGACTTTCAAAGTCCCTTATCACTTGAATTAAGATTATAATATTTAAATTTTGAAGGAGACATTGGATGAAAAATATCTTAATTTGCATATAAATGTGTCTTAGCAGTTTGTGGACACAACCACCCTACAATGATAGAAATGCACTCCTTTTTTAATCCCCCAAAACCTAAACAGTCTCAATTATCAAGCCATTTTGATTTTGGAGTGAATGTACAGCGCTCTCTTCCACCTTCAATACCACGACTGAGGTGAGACCCTTGAGCAAGGCACCGAACCCCCAACTGCTCCCCGGGCGCCGCAGCAATATGGCTGCCCACTGCTCCGGGTGTGTGTTCACGGTGTGTGTGTGTTCACTATGTGTGTGTGCACTTGGATGGGTTAAATGCAGAGCACAAATTCTGAGTATGGGTCACCATACTTGGCCACACATCACTTCACTTTCACTAAATTAATTTATGCCTGGCTGCGCAAATCATTTTACTCCAGACTGTTTTCTGAATGAGGGACAATTCAAGACAGGTTTTGTTAAAAAGTTAAAACTCAAGGATGATCACTTCCACAGAAGAGAGAGGTGGGTAAGCAGTGATCATTAGCATGTAAAGAGATCTAAAGCATGTAATTAGAGATGTAAAGAGAGTCACTGTAAACAGAGCTGTTTTTGACAAGGTAAAAAGGGTGTTGTTTTACACGACCACTGAGACCATTTCAAGAAGACTCTAAAGAATCCTACCACATTGTGGAAAATGGGCATCCAATGTCCCCTTTTAAGCACAGCCACCACAAAATCAGACTTATTTTCAGATCATTCTGAGGATAAATACGGATTTAAAATCATGACAAGAAATAATTGAATTGCAATGATACTGTTTTTTTTATCAAATCTTTGCATAGCTATGACAGGAATCACTGGAATCTAACAATGCCTTACAAAAAATAAAGCATATACATAAACCCATATAGGAAATATAAGAGTTATCGCATAAGCATGTTATAAACTTCTGTAACATTTTTGTTTCATATTTTAGAACAATCACTAGCTGCGTTTCCATCCACCTGTTTTTATGTAAATTTTGGAATATTGCATAAAAAAAATCCTGGATGGAAACACCAAGATGCGCATAAATTCAAAAAATACCCATAAACAAATGTATGCGCATATTTGAGTAGGATACATTTTTTATCCGATAAGAAAAAATGAAACACATTTACCAAATAAATTCCTCCATGCACATCGAAAAAGTCATGTGACTTTGCACCATGAGACGGGATAACTTGACTAACCAGCGGACTGATCTCGTTCATAGCATCCATATGTTGTTATGGTAATTCTGAAAAGCCTGAGTAAAGTCTGTCGTCAAAGTATTTCTGTATAATTGTCTTACTCAACTGAAACAGCTGGCATCCTCCTCCGAAAGTAATGACCGCATTTATTGTGTCTCGTTTGCTCGCTCTGAGGTGCAAGTACTTTATGTCATATATGAAAATTATTAGGCCTAAATTCAGTGGCTTCTCCTATATTCTTAGTGATATTTAGTGCCACAGTTTACCAGCAAGTGACGATTTTATTCTCTTTGACTTGTTGGATGGAAACGGTGCTTTATCCGCATACGTTTTATGCGATATTCCAGTTTTGTGCATAAGTTTAATTAGAATCTTTGGATGGAAACATAGCTACTGCAATTTATGAAATAAATCAATTAAATATGTATGTGGGTGTGTGTGAAAAAAACAGATGTAACCACCTTTGTAATCCTTAACGTTTTAACAAGTAACAAGTAACTTTAATTTAATCACACATTTTTTTCTCAGTAACTGTAAATGATTAAAATTACTTTTATTTTGTAATTAAATTACGTAATTTAGTTACATGTAATTAGTTACTCCCCAACACTGTCAAAAACATTGCAAGAATATATGTTTTGTTTCCAGTCAAGACTTGGAGAAACTTGTTCATGCCTTTATCACCAGCAGGGTGGATTATTGTAATGGTCTCCTCACCGGCCTTCCAAAGAAGACCATTAGACAGCTGCAGCTCATCCAGAACGCTGCTGCCAGGATACTGACTAGAACCAGAAAATCTGAGCATATCACACCAGTCCTCAGGTCCTTACACTGGCTTTCCAGTTATATTTAGGATTGATTTAAAAGTCAAACGACTTTTACTCGTTTATAAATCACTCAATGGCCTAGGACCTAAATACATTGCAGATATGCTCACTGAATATAAACCTAACAGACCACTCAGATCAGTAGGATCGAGTCACTTAGAAATACAAGGGTTCACACAAAACAAGGGGAGTCTGATTTTAGCTATTTTGCCGCCTGCAGTTGGAATCAGCTTCCAGAAGAGATCAGATGTGCTAAAACATTAGCCACATTTATATCCAGAATCAAAACTCATCTGTTTAGCTGTGCATTTGTTGAATGAGCACCGTGCTATGTCCAAACTGATTGCATTATGTATAATCATTTTCTATTCTTAACGTTTTAAATTCATTTAAAATACATTTTTATATCATTTTGTTTTTATTGTTGTGATTGTTTTTTGTTTTAGTTTTTTTAATTCCTTGTTTTATTATTATTTTTAATGTCTATTTCACTTTCTTTTATGTGAAGCACTTTGAATTACCATGGTGTATGAAATGTGCTTCTATAAATAAACTTGCCTTGCCTTGTAACAATATCACATGTTCAACACTGAATAACACGAAGATTGAGTAACACGAGAAGATTTTTCGCTTTCTATTTCATCCTATTAGACTACTACTGTAAGTGGATTTATCTGTGCACTCAAAGTCTGTCTTCTCCCAGATAACTATAGCTACCCAGCGATCCATTCATTCAATTGCTTTATATCCATATCAGATCTCTACTGAGTTGGCATGAGCCCAACAGTAACTACCTTGCAGCAGAGCAGCAAATGTTTATCTCTTTCCTTATTATGAAGCTATTTACAATGTAAAATTTAATTCACAGAAAAAACCCTACTTAGAGACATTCATATATACTTCATTTGTCAATAGATATTGATTTGCTGTTCTGACACATCCTGCTTACTTGTCTTTGTTACATAACTCACTTGTTGTCTCAAACGGGTCCTGTATTATAATTGCATACGAGCGATCCAGATGATATGGTTCTCTTTGCATGTCACCAATAAGATTCGATGTTATTGATGTATCAGTTTAAAGTTGTTTGTACATCTATGCTACCTTTTTATGTATTTTCTGGATTTTGAAATCAACCCATGGACTTTCATTGTATGGACAGCTGAAACATTCTTCAAATATTATATTTTATGCCCCACAGAAGAGAGAAAGTCATAGGTTTGGAATGACATGAGGGTAAGTAGAAAATGACATTTCCATTTTTTTAGTGAATTGATCCTTCAACAAGAGCTGCTGACTTTTACTCTTTCTTCCACAAGGAACAGGGCTTCAGTTAACACATTATTCATGCTTTCTGGAATTAAAAACTCAAGGGTACATTTGTAAACGCTGTGCTTCTTTCTCATTGTCAGATATCTGCTGTCATATTTGACCCAGCAAAGAATAACCAGTATTGTCATTCCAAAGCTGATTCATAGAGTATGAAATGGTGACATCAGCCTCTGTGTTATTTGGATAGTATGAAGGCAGCACAGACGCTGAACTCTTGACCTGCTCCTTAAGGACTAGAAATCCAGCCTTGCCTGCCCCGACCGAAAAGAAAAAAAATATGTGAATTCTTTGCATGTCACAATCAAACAGATGGAAGTAGGGACTAATGTAATCTGTTGAAGGATGACGGATTAAGGCTTGTCAAAGCCTGTCATATTTCTTCATGTGATGGTCAAGAACAAAGATCACCCACAGCCTCTGGGATTTTATATACTGTGATGTAATCACCCACACTGTATACCTAGAGAGTATGACCAGTGCCTAGTTCTCACATATTTAAACACGCAAATAAACATGCACGCAAAGACAGCAGGGGCAGATTTGTGAAGTCTGTAATGTAATGCAATCAACATGTTTCAGAGTATTAATTGCTCACTCAAGCCTTTATATGCATAGACACAAACATGGTTATTTTCATATGTATAAAAGAGGAGTTCATGGCATGAGCTGTGGGTGCTGTAGGATCTATGGCATCTTTTTCTTTCAGGCCTTTTAAATGTCTAAGCCTGACTGTCAGAGTGAATAGCAATGATTAGCATATGTGCAGAGACGTACACACAGATCACTGAGCACATCAGCGCAGCTCTTTTATTAGCACCCATGTGATCTGACCTGTGTGCAACAATTAGGAATATTTGAAGAGACAGCGACAGCCTCAAAATCTACAAAACAGAATACTAGCATGCTTTGTTGCTCATACAACAATACGTTTACTAATATATATTTGAAATGCATTTATTTCATGCCAATTATACTACAAATACATTTACATATTTATGCACTTAATAAAAATACCCTACAATTGTACTTTTGTTATACTGAATTTGTATACTAAAAGTCTGTAAAAACTAATTTTGTGCTTAATGCACTTTAATTGTCCGTAAGTAGTGCTGAATATTTCTTGAGCAGCAAATAAGCATTTTAGAATAATTTTTACAATTATTTTAATAAGATTTCCCAATATGAATTTATGTTCGATTAAATGTTTATTGTATTTTTGATTAAATAAATGCAGTCTTGGTAAGTATAAGAGACTTACCAATCTTACCAATTATTTTTTTTTACCGAATGTAAAGATATATATATAATTATATTTTGAATTTGAAATCCTTTAAAATATTTAAAATAGTATATTATCTTGTTTGCAGTTTATTCATCTGTGCTGTTGGTCATGAAAGTTTAGTGCATTGCATTGTGAGATACAATATTCCATGCAGTAGGTTCTGGCTGTGCATTTTGATTAATTTAGCAGGTCATCCATAAAGCTGAATCATGGACCAGGTCAGTGCTTCGGACCTCGGACTGCCAGTGTCCTCCAAAGCCCCGGGCCCCTTGGCACATACACTGTGAGGTGATGACTAGGGCCATCGGACAAACATGCAGAATAAGGGCCCTCGGCACATGCAGTTCAAGCTGGCCACTAAGGCCACTAGGCCCGGAAGCATATACACCAGGATCACAAGGGCCCCAGGCCCATCGGCACACACATAGCACAGGCTTAACACCAGGGTCACTGGCCCGTCAGCATGTACAGCTGAGCCCCTGTAGTTTGCAAGTTACAACAATGATTCTGCACATCCCCTCACCTCAGCCTCCGGAGTAATCCAATCTTACTTGTATACAATGTTTCTGGAACAATGGATTTTCAAATATTATCATGCAAAAAGATCAATGTACACTTTAGCCAGCAGTGGTTCTTTTTTTTACCACTTTGAAGCACGTACAGCATCTAAAGTCTGCTTCTGCAGCTTCTGGTACTGTTTGCAGCACATTAGTTTGTTTGCATACTGTGTGACTGCATAACTTTAATCAAGACATTGCACAGCCTTCAGAACATAATTTATTAGGCAAAATAAATATGATTTTATCAAGATTCAAAAAAAGATTTTAAATCTTTGAAATCATGCATTTTAAGAATAGTTCACAGAAAGACTAGTAGGGTCAGTTTTGATTTCATTTTCCCTTTAATATACACTTGATAGAGCATAATAAATACAAGGAACACAATATTGATCAAATAGATTAATCATAATATGATCATCCTATCCAAGTTGATACAGGTCTCTGTATTCAAAAAGTCAAATGGCTAAAAAGTACCATTCAAAGGTTTATCACAAAGGCTGCATTTATTTGATCAAAAATACAGTAAAAACAATAGCATATAGTTTAAAATAACTGTTATATTTGACTATATTTTAAAATATAATTTATTTATTTGATGTCAAAGTTGAATTTTCAGCATCATCACTCCAGTCTTCAGTGCCACAAGATCCTTCAGAAATCACTCTGATGGATTACTGCTCAGGAAACAATATTTTTGTATATACTTATTATTATCAATGTTGAAAACAGTTGGGCTGCTTAATATTGCTGTGGAACCATGACAGGATTCTTTAGGATGCTTTGATGAATATAAAGTTCAAAATAACAGCATTTATTTGAAATATAAATCTTTGACTCAACTCTTGATTTCATGCATTTCTGCTGTATTAAGTATTAATTTAAAAGAAAAAAAGCTTACTGACCTGGTTTGGTTGTTGCATTTATTGTTTACTCCATAGATCTAATTAAGATTGTACATCCTTAAATTATTTTTTGATGAATTAGTGGAATTTTTAAGGAAAGCAAGCAATTAAAAAACAAAAACTGGGGCAGTCCAGGGGCCTGTACCATGAAGCCGGATTTGCTGGCTAGCCAGGTAAGTTTCAGTTTAGTTTGCACCAATCCTGGGTTTTAGGCAGTGGCGTACCATAGGGTTTCAGTCAGGGCCTTCAGTAAGCAAATGTAAACTACATGTACACATCTTACACATCTCTGTTACAGCTAACGCAGCAATACACATATAATGCACATTTTAATGCCGCACACAGGCTCTCAACAACAATGACGGCTGATCAACTATTTCAACAGTAGACTAGATTAGGGTGGATTACATTCTGAGTAAATTTCCCTACATGGTCAGTAAAAGTAATCAGCCAATACACGGTTCACTATGCTCATTCACGTCACTCTAAAATTACGACACGCCCAAAGCAGCAAAACTGTACAAACACTGGACATCCACACCACCACAGTATTTTCAATGCTCCAAGTACACCTCCATAACAATGTGCATGATACAATACTCATCAAATTATAAAGCACTCACCTGTCACTTGTAAATAAAGTCCATGGGTCTGTAATTCCATGTCCCTTTACTCGGATTAAAAAGTAAACACGGCCAACAAAATAACTTGTGCTTGTTGCTAGCTGTTAGCCACTCATAGATGCAATCTTTGAAATGGTGCACAAAACCTTTGTTAGCGAATTCAGTTTAGGTCTTCCTTTCTCAGTTGTTCTCTTTTGTCTGCAAATAAGCGCCATGAAAAAGGCGTTTTTAGTAGATCGGCAATAAGACCTGGTGTAGAGGCGCCGGTGGCTGCGGCTGTCATTTTCTTTTCATTGAATTTCACTTTCAAAATCCCTGTCTAAAGGGGCGGTCTAACGTGGGGGTAGCACTGGGTACGTTGCTAGTCCAAGGGGGCGGGCTGTCATTGAACGTCTACATTTTATTGGCTGATGATTCTGTCAGTAATGCTCATAATAAATCAGATGTGACGTCTTTCAACAAAAGGGTAACACTGCCTGTAGTGCTGGCCCAGACTTTTTTTTACATTTATGCATTTAGCAGACGCTTTTATCCAAAGCGACTTAAACAGTTTTTATCAGTATATGTGTTCCCTGGGAGTTGAACCCACAACCTTTTGCGCTGTTAATGCAATGCTCTACCACTGAGCCACAGGAACATGTAGGATATTCCAGAAATTAAATGTATTCCAAAAATGTAGGATTTTTATGCAGGATATTCCAGTTCAGCCTCAACTAAACTAATCGTAGGCAATTTTGTGGACATTACACAAATGAAAATGATATCTAAATAATCAATAAAAAAAAATTCTCACAATTTTATTTTTTATAGGGCTAGCAGAGAAGGCTCTGCTGCCCCTGACGGCCCACCACTGGTTTTAGGTACCATGAAAGTGGCTTGGCTTTTAGCTGCGTTCATTGCCATAGTAACTTACACTCCATGGCTTACCTGCTCCGGGGCAGGTTATGTTCTGGGTTAGAGATCTCAAATTGAAATTGGACCAATTAGATGTGAGCAAAGTGACACATGTCTGACACAAAAAAGTCACTCCCCCAGTTTCTCTTCCTACAAATTAAAGGTCACTGAAGTACCTTTAAAAAATATATAGCCTATATACAACGAAATTGTCTAGCTTAATGATAATTACAATTTACATATGATTTATATAATTATAATATGATTTATATTATTATTACTCCTCTACACACAAGCACTTTTAGTTCAACAATTATAATTAAGCAGTTATTTTAAATGAATATTAATATATACAGATCATATGTAATATAAATAAGTGATAGAATCAAAAGATAACACTTAAAAATGGCTTAAAAATGGCTAAAAATTCGACTCTCCATTGCTATATATTATCAACTATATAAACTAACTTTACAAGTTACCTGTGACTGCACTGATAGAGCAAGATCATTTACTTTTTTTGTCCTCTTTAATGGACAAGTATTTCAGTGGAAATGCGTTTAAATTCCTCGTATTCTTTAACCTTTATCAAAAGAGTTTTGAATCTCGCTGGCTCTCACGCGAGAAGTGAATCACACTTGCTCTGTGTTGTGATTGGCTGTTAGCCGCTGATGTCACATATTCATGTGCACGCACTCCATTAACTCAGGATCAAGCCTGAGTTGACAGAGAAAGTTGATGATAATCTTCATGGTACCAACAAAGCCAGAAAGGAGTGGTTTGGTTTTGTCAACTTAAAACTTATCCTATAACTCTTAATTTGTTCATCTACCATCATTGTACAGGCCCTGTTTTCAGCTTTTACTGGTTTAATGAGACTTAACTGTTCCTTTCAAAACACTGCTTTTAAAGATGTGTTCCTAAAGAGCCTCAGGAGATTTTAATCTGGCCCTGGTACTCCATTTATTTAATAGATTCTACTCACTGCATAATGTAGACATTAAAACACGTGTGTAATGGTTTGTCACTCTGAAAATACCCATAGACAAGAGAGAATCACACATGTGAGCCAATCAATGAGACAAAACCCCATGTGAGAGCCTAGCAGTGCATCTGTGAAACTGCTGAAAGACTCACACTCAGCCCAAGAGACTACAAACTCACAAGCCAGATGATGCAATATGGCAGCAGTCACATATAATAACTTAGTTCCTGACACTCTTAGGTTGACTAGTTTAGGATGTTTAAGAGTCCCAAGAGCATAAATCCTCAGCCCAAAAGAGAAGCTACTGACAGGCCTGTGTCTGGAATGAACATTTGCTCACACTTCCACACATCAGTGAAACTTGCACACAAACGTGCTTGTCTTCAACACATATATCCTTCAAGTACATTATAGTGACATAAATATGAAATGTAATTCACTGTATGCCTGCGCCCAGAATATACAAATGTATGAATTATGAATTAGCGAGTTGGCAAGTACACGCACTACATTAAATTTGCATACTGCTAGTGTTGACATACATATAATATGCAGACTCAATGAGCAACACAACAGCGCCATCTGTTGATCTGCATGAGTAGTTAGAGTACTGCAGTGCACAGGGTGGGCAAATGAGGACCAGGATTTATTGAGGATCAAAAAATCCATCTCTTTCTCCTTCAGCCTTTTCTTCCTCTCTTCCTCTCCTCCTCTCCCTGTACGAGACCTGCTGAATCACACCCCATAAATATTAACACCACCGGCTGGGTCAATAGTGCTTGGTGATCCTGTAGCCACCTCACGTCCACACTGCCTGATACCATCGATTCAACAGGCACATGGAAGAAAGAAAAATGTGCGTCTCTCTTTAAATCACCTGCCATTTCTCTCTCTCTAACACTTCCACTGACGTCACAGGGACTGCAGCTGTCTCAGCCACTATATAGTGCATATCCGACACACTGATGAGCCAGGAGCAGTGGCGATCAGGCGTAAATAAGAGACACAGAATTTAAGACTGACGGAAAGAATGAAAAGAGAAGGACAGAGATAGATTGAGATAGAGGGGGCAGAGGATAAGATAACAACAAAACTGTTGAAGCAACAGGGCAAATGGGGGAACATGAAAAGGATAAGAATGAAAGGGGCACAAAGGGCACACAGATGGAGAGGAGAGAGAGCGAGAGAAAAGAGAGGGAGATGAATCAGGCTTTGTCCATCAAACACAGCAACATAAAAATACCCAGATTACGCAGAATATAACACAATACTATAATAATGAATAAACTATCCATAATCCTATATTTTCAGTCCTTGAATATGATTTGTCAAGCGGTGTTCAAAGAGAGCTTATATAACAGCCAAGCAGCACTGGGACTTTTCACTTGTTAAATTCGGGAATTGTTTACTACTCTTACTACTAGTAGTATAAACTGTAAGAGTAGCGTGCTAGCCTATGGTTCCAAAGTCAGCAGCAGTTTCAGTGACAGTGTCTGCAGGTTACATAATTTCACCAGTAGGCGACAATTGAGTGTCTTAAAGAGGTCATATGATACTTTTTTAAAGATCATTATTTTGTGTATTTGGTGTAACAGAATATGCTGACATGCTTTACTTAAAAAAAACACATTATTTTTCAAATACTATACATTATTGTATGTCCTCTATGCCCCGCCTCTCTCAAACACTTCGTTTTCTACAAAGTCCATCCTTCCGACAAGCGCAGTCTGCTCTGATTGGCCAACTGACAAAGAGCATTGTGATTGGCCGAACACCACAAGCACAGTCTGAAATGTAACCCCTCTTACTATAATCACGAGCTTTAGCTTCAAAATAAATATAAAGACAGTTAATAATGTCCTTAGTTTTACCATCAGTTCAAGCCCGAGAGAGGAACAGAGTCGCTTGAAAGACACATTGATGAAGCTCGTATGTGTTTGCAAACAAGCCGCGGTTGTGTGACCGTGTCTCCCTCTCTCACACACGCGAGCGACACACACACACACACACACACACACACACACACACACACACACACACACACACACACACACACACACACACACACAACGCTGCGCTGTGACCCTCTCTCTCTCTCCCTCACACACACACACACACACACACACACGACGCTGCACTGTGATCCTCTCTCTCTCTCTCTCACACACACACACACACACACACACAAACATACACAACGCGCAAAACTCCGCATTCGAACAGTCAATAGCAAATACTTAACCTAATAACAAAACATACAGTCACTGATTTAGAAGCGCCAGATTGTCATAACAATGTCAGAATTACCTCCTCTCCTAGGTTCACGAAACGGTCGTCCATAAAATGGACGTTGTAAGTTCTGTTGTAAGTAATCTTAATGATTTCTAAATGCATCTACTTTCGGAAGGCCAAATAAAGTGCTTTTGCTTTCACCTAGAAACACAGCTTCTCCCTGTCATGGCTGCATCAACACTACTGAGGTTACTGAAAACACGCCTTCTTTCTTTGCGTGAACATTTGGACTGCATTATGCAAATATTTCCACATCGTAACGTAGACATTTGTCTACGTGTTTGAATGAGCCATTTTAGGGGGGCGTGGCAGAGTCTTCACTTTGATAAAGAATATCTCTTTGGTTTTGAGACTTTAGTATTTGCAACTTCAGGGATCTTATCTATGTACAATCAGCTTGTAACAATCCAAAGAGAAAGGAAAACTTGAAATTGCATCATATGACCCCTTTAATGAATGTATCACTGAATCATTCACTCAACCGATACATTCAAAACACTGATTTATTACGGAGCTAGAATGTAAATACAAAGTTCTGTCCTGAAACTCTAGATCAGAATCAGAATGAGCTTTATTGTGTCTGGTCGTTCTGGTACTCAGAGCTCTGTAGCCTCGACCATACGGTAACAGTTCAAAGAAGGAGTGTGCTGGATGTGAGGATTCCAGAGTGATTTTGCCAGCCCTTTTGCTCACTCTGGATTAGTACAGTTCCTGGAGAGTGGGGAGGGTTGTATCAATGATTTGCTCAGCAGTCCGGACTACCCTCCGTAGTCTTTTGAGGTCAAATTTGGTAGCTGAGCTGAACCAGACAGTTATTGATGTGCAGAGAACTGATTCAATGATGGCAGAGTAGAACTGTGTCAGCAGTTCCTGTAGCAGGTTGAACTTCCTCAGCTGGAGAAGGAAGTACCGCCTCTGCTGGGCCTTTTTCACAATGGAGTCTATCTGATTGTCCCACTTCAGGTCCTGGGAGATGGTGGTGCCCAAGAACCTGAATGACTCCACTGCAGTCACAGTGCAGTTCATGGTGGTAAGTGGGGGGAGAGCAGGGGGGTTTAAACTGAAATCCACAATCTTCTCCACAGTTTTGAGCGTGTTCAGCTCCAGGTTGTTAAGACTGCACCAGACATCCAGCTCCTTAACCTCCTGTCTGTAAGCTGATTCGTCACCATCCTGGATGAGGCCGATCAGTGTGGTGTCATCTGCAAACTTCAGGAGCTTGACAGAGGGGTCTTTAGATCAGTGTTTCCCAACCCTGTTCCTGGAGGCACACCAACAGTGCACATTTTGGATGTCTCCCTTATCTGACCAATATATTTCTGGTCCTTGAGTCTCTACTAATGAGCTGATGAGTTGATTCAGGTGTGTTTGATTAGGAAAAGTTGGAAAATGTGTATTTTTTTGTGCCGCCAGGAACAGGGTTGGGAAACACTGCTTTAGATGTATAGTCGTTCGTGTACAGGGAGCAGAGCAGTGGGGAGAGAACACAGCCCTGAGGAGCTCCAGTGCTGATCGTGCGGGTGCTGGATGTGTATTTTCCCAGCCTCACTAGCTGCTGCCTGTCTGTCAGGAAGCTGTTGATCCACTGACAGATGGAGGTGGGCACGGAGAGCTGAGTTAGTTTGGGCAGGAGAAGGTTTGGGATGATAGTGTTAAAGGCCGAGCTGAAGTCCACAAATAGGATCCTCACATAAGCCCCTGGTCTGTCTAGATATTGCAGAACATAATGCAGTCCCATGTTGACTGCATCGTCCACAGACCTGTTTGCTCTGTAGGCAAACTGAAGAGGATCCAGCAAGTGTCCAGTGATGTCCTTCAAGTGGGTCAGCACCATTTTTTCAAATTACTTCGTGACCACGGACATTAGAGCCATAGGCCTGTAGTCATTTAGTCCTGTAATTTTGGGTTTCTTTGGGATGGGGATGATGGTGGAGCATTGGAAAGCATGAAGGGACTTCGCACAGTTCCAGTGATTGATGATCTTGAAGATGAGGGCCAGCTGGTCAGCACAGGATTTCAGACAGGCTGGTGTGACACCGTCTGGGCCTGGTGCTTTTTTCCTTTTCTGCTTCCGGAAGACCTGGCACACCTTGTCTTAGCTGATCTGAATTGCAGGTGTGGGAGAGAGGGGGTTTCTGGAGGTGTTAATGGTTGTGTGGAGAGTTGTTCAGGGCAGGTGTGGGGTGTTTTTTCAAATCTGCAATAGAACTCATTCAGATTGTCCTGTTTATACAATACTTTATCCCCCTTCCTGTAAGCATATTCTTTGGCCTGACTGAGCTGTCTGAGTTTTGCAGTGAACCATGGATTGTCATTGTTTTAGGTTAAATGAGTCCTGGTAGGAATGCACATATCCTCACAGAAACTGATGTATGAAGCTACAGTCTCTGTGAGCTCGTCCAGATCATTTGCAGCAGCCTCAAAAAAACTCCAATCAGTAAGGTCGAGACAGGCTTGTAAAACCCGCTCTGTCTCAGTGGTCCATCTTTTTACAGTCTTTACCACAGGTTTAGCAGATTTCAGTTTCTGCCTGTAGGTTGGTATGAGATGAACCAAACAGTGATCAGAGAGCCCCAAAGCTGCCCGTGGAACAGATTGATATGCATTCTTTATTGTTGTGTAACAGTGTTCGGAAGATGAAGCGCACTGTCTGGAATGGTGCCGTTCATCCAGGTTTCCGTGAAACACAAAGCAGCAGAGTTTGAAAAATCCTTGTTTAACCAGGAAAGCAGAAGGAGTTAGTCCATTTTGTTGGGTAGAGAGCAAAGATTCGCTAGATGGATGCTAGGCAACGGCGTTCTTAATCCCACCGATGAGTTTTACGAGCTGACATATATCTTGACTAGACATATATCTAGTCAAGATATATGTCAAGACATAGATGGCACAGGCTCTAATTTAATCTGACATAATCAAGTCATTCACATCAGCAGCCAATGAGGTTGCTGCTCAGCATTCAAATACTCAGCTAGTTCTTGCAGTAGCAGTTGCAGCGCATTTCAGAAACCCTCCGCCTTCCACAGGGTGACATCATGTATGCTATATATGGGGGTTATTTGTGGATGTATTGCAGTAGCAAGTCTCGGTACTTCCTCTGTTGCAGCAGCAGCAGTGTAGCAGATCTATTCTGCCAGGACCAAACACATTAGCATTGCCATGTATATTACCATGCAAAAATTCTCAAGAGAGTTGTCATGACAGAACTGTTTTTATGAGTGAAGCATTGAGGCATTTGCTCTATTAGTTTTCTCGAAACACTACAGTAATTAATTCATGAAAAAATCTCTGTATTTATAAATAAATCCTTAAATAATTAACCTAATTTATTTGTTTAAAAACACTGATTCATTCAATAAGTACACAACACTGCTGTGTGTTGCTCTGCAATGCAACAGATCAGTTGCCAGAACCAAAATAGACAAAGTAAAGATGTGGTCACATTTACCTTTGTACACGTTAAAAAAAGTGTGAGGGACATGTGGCATGGAAATTTACAGCATGCTTTTTATAGAATCCTGATTAACATATTTGTCTGTATTGTTTGTGTGTCTGTATTATACACAGGGTGTGATTTGTGGGGGGATGCTTTTGAAATTTTTATGAAATGCTTTTAATATGATAAAAACTCTATCGTGATCGCAGTTTATTAAAACAGTGTAGGCATTTAGGCCTATTAATTGTAATGATTTCATTTCCACAGCTATTTAAACAACAAATAAATTATGTAGAGAAAGCGAGCAAAGAACACAACGGAGCTTTTTGAAACTCCAAATCAGTTAAACCCTTACGTCGCAAAATGATTCACTGTTTCGAAGCGCTTGATTCGGATCACGTATCACGAATAATATGATTCAGATCGAGACTTCAAAGCGTTTATCGCGAATCATTTGATATAGATCGGGACGTCAGAGCGGCTTCGCGGGATGTTTTTATCCCCACCGGGAATAAAAGTAATTCAGCAGAGGCAGGGATGAATAAACCAGAGGGGGGAAATCCCCCCCCCCCTACAAGTCGCAATTACATCATACTGATAGGCTATCAGTATAAAATCAATATCACACACGCTGTGCTGTTGATCTGAATGGCAGCAGATAATCAAACAACAGCTCTCTTGTTTGTGTGACATTGCTTAATACAGATATTGGATTGATGTATAATACAGACACAAACAATGGTGCAGACAAATGGTAAGTTGATCAGGATTCTGTGAAGTCTGCTACTGCTGCTGACTCAGGGGTCTGAGTAATACAGCTGCCCTCTTGATGAATAGCAACATCTGAAGGGGTTTTATCTTGGGAATACATAGAGGAACAATATACACATGCAAACATGCACATTACACTAAAATATTCCACTAACAAAGACTATTTACCATGCCTACCAGTCTCTGACCTCATGCACTATAAACTCAAAATGAATGCTAATGAGAAACGTCTTTGATGTCTTTTCACACTGCACATTTGTGTACAGAACACAATGTTGAAAGGACAGAACAGTGTTCTGGGAGTAATAACATCTGGAAATTATATTTAATAGAACTTTAAAGAAAACAATATTAGTAAACATCGATTTTCTTCATTTTAGGGTCTGACCTTCTTCCATAGGGCTGCTCGATTGATCGAAATGAATTAATCTGTGATCTGTCAGTGTTAATCCTTAGCTGTTATTTTGGGCAAAGTTCATTTGCAAAAGCTGCATTATAATGTAATATAATGTAAAGGAAACAGCGCTGAATGCGCATCTTGTTTTCAGTGAAGCTTTTGGCAAACGAATCAAGCTCTGTTTTGATCAAGCGAAGTAAATCTCCATCCGAAGATTTTTTGCGCTGCTAACGCAATGCTCCACCACTGAGCCACAGGAACACATGACTAATAAACACACGACTATGGCAATATATGGTTGATCTGAGTTCTTCTTATCATTATAATTTTCATTATAATAAAGTATATAATAATTCAATGCTAATCGACATAGCCTTTATCACTGCTTAGAATACCATGAAATATGTTGAGTGCCTTCTGTGTAAGAAGCCACGTCATCTGACGTAATTAAGTGAGTTTGGAGTAAAAACATGTTATTAAATGTGGTATTATTTTCACGTGCTTTCAAATGGTGCAGCATTTGTTAATACACAGAGCCGTTGTTCGCGGAGAGAGCTGTCATTATCGCAGAACGATTTCTTCGATTTCATAATTGTGCGATTATATCGTCTGCGGTTATGAACGCGATATTGCGTAGCTTTTCAGTGAACTACGGCTTTGTATATTAAATGCTGCTCTATCTGAAAGCAGGTGATGGAGATTTACTACTGATTACAGAACCGGCTTTACTGACATGATGCGTATGACAATCGCATTCGATTAATTGAGCAGCCCTATTCTTCCATATAACCCAGTTCACTCAGTAGTGTATTTTTATTTTCTATATTTGCCCTGACCTATATGGCTGTCATCTTGGACATGCAGTAAAAGCAGAGTGAAGCATCGTGTCAAATTAGTCAATTATTAATGCCATTGTAGAAAAAACTAAGACATGATGATTTGTCTCGTGAGTGAAATATCTAATAACAAAGTATGATGTTGTGAGTGTTGAGCTGGCCTGGCCATGTGATCCTAACATGTAGCATCTTCACAATAAATATGTAAAATTTTACAATAAGGTTCCTTTTGTTGACTTTGTTTAGCTGTATGGTTAACACAAACTAACAATGAAAAATACTTCTTAAGTATTTATTAATCTTAATGTTAAGTTTAGCCTTAACTAACAATAATATCATAATAGCTTTAATAACTAACGTTAACAAAGATTAATAAATACTGTAGCGAATGCAATGCAGTGCTTATTGTTAGTTTATTAATTATTTTTAAATAATGGGACCTTATTGTAAAGTGTTACCAATAAATCTTTTATTATTTTATTATTTATTTATGTTCATTTTTATAAATAATAAACTACGAAGCATAAAATACCTTTAGTAAAAACAATATTTCAAGTTTATCCAGCACCTTGGTTGATGATGGCGTTACCTGAGCTATTTGGCTTCACTTTCAGGAAGAAAAAGCTCAACTTTCATCTCATTAGACTTCAATTTTCCTCCACAACGTTTCAGGTCATCGCATGGCTTCTAGCAAACTCCAGGAATGACGTATGTAGGCTCATAGAGGCTGAATCTATGAAGTGCTAAACAGATTGGTTATGTCTAAACAGTTTCTCGTATTTCAGTCAAAGCTCTCAGCAGTGTTGTAGCTTTCTCTTTGCTTACTTCTCTGCTCTTTTAGTCCAGTTGTTCAAGTTAGTTGGTCTTCACTGCTCTTCTAAAGGTTCCAAGGGTTGTCTAGTGTGTATATAAAAAAACATACAGTACAACTTTACTCCCCTAAAACCTTACAGTGTTTATATGTTTATTACAATTTAAAGGATATGATAAGCTTATTCCGAAGTAGGCCATTTATTTTCTCACTATGAAAATCGGAATGCCTTCATGGAAAAGACAGCTCATTTTCTCTAAGAAATGTAGTTAAGCAACATTGTGTGCCAAAAACAGTATACATTACATGACCAGTTTCTCAGCATGTAGGCTACACCTAACTTTACTCCTAGCTTCAGTCTTTTGCTCCTATTTATTATCTGTTTTTGGTTGAAGTAAGCCATAAATAAAATAGACCTTCATCCAGTAATGAAATGTCAGAGCAGTGGGCTTGTTTGCCCTCCTGAAATAATTTGCAATATCCTGACATCATGTGGTGAAGATTGGTATTGGCTCTTTTCACATTATTTATATTCCAGCTTAAGAGAAATGACGACCTATATTTGTAGATGTGTATATATATACTATTTTTTTATTTTTTATTTTAAAGATTTATACTTATAATTAATACTTGTATTTACTGCCTTTTAAAACGGTCCATACATTTGTTATTCAAAATATAAATAACATTATACATCATGCAAGACATACAAAATACACTGCTTTCTTTTTTAGTAACCATACTTTTCTCTTTATGGCGTTTTTAAACATCGTAACATAAAAATACGCGAACATTGCGCAAAGATAAGCAACTCTGTACCAAAAACTAAATGTCTATGAATGTTTTATGTTTGTCAGCTCTCTGGAAACGCTAGAATGCTTGCATGAGCAGAAAATAATAAGCTTTAAACCTAAAAGCCTGGGAGGTAAGAGAGACCCTTTATTTTATATATATTTATTTATTTTTTGGCAAGAGAGACCTTAGAAATGAATGAGCTGATTAATCAACGTTGTAAGTCTACGTCATGAAGTCTGATCAAGACGGCGGATGGATATGATGTTGTGTTGGCAGGCAGGCAGTCTGCTCTAGTTCCTGCTCTGCCTCATGATTTATGAGCATTTGAGAGGAACGTCACTGTTACAGAATTTATTTTACTGTAATGGGCTACACAGCGCGGCAAATGTGAGCAGTTCGTTGCAACAAAAAAAGACTATTTCAATTAATAACACGTTATGCTTCACGTAAAAGCTAATATGAAGTGCAGTTAGTTGAACATATGGAAACATATGCATAGATTGTCAGAATACGGTGTAATTGCTTCAAATATACATAACAATTACTGCTAAAAATATATTTTGCTTCCAAGCGACAAAATCTGTTAGCAGGATGGGAACTATTTCTTCAGGAAATCTCTGTAGGCGGAGGGATTACAATTCTTCCGTGCGAAACACGAACAGGTGTATGACGCAAAACAGTCGGTCAATGCAACCGTTCACCATCATCACAAAACCAGAGTTACAAAGTACACATCTCGTACTTACACCGTTTTTGCAAGATATATGTGTAATTGTACCACGAAGCACAGCTGTACAGAAAGGAGATTCAACATGACGTAAGGTAAGGAGACATAAGATTTGTTGGTTCGCTAGCTCGGTGGCTAATCGTAGCGGCAAGTGTAACGTTACGTATTGGTTACTGATGCTTGGGTGGCTTTAGTCAATGACTGTTAGTATCTCGGGACGCTTATATGTTTTAGTGTATTTTTTATGTCAGATGTATTTTACTCAGTAACGATATTGACTATGAAAGTGGCACACATATTTGAATGTCCTCTCAGCGGTAGTTTTGAGAGTGTGTCGTATATTATTGAGAACAATATGTTCATATTTAGAGAGCTTCGTTGTCATAATTTGACATTTTAAGTGTAATAATACTATTTTCGCACGAAATAAGGAACAGACATGAACATTTCGTCTTGTTCAACTCAATAACGTTAGTGCATCGAAGTTTGCTTAACTGACAGCAGCAGTATTTACATGAAACGCGGTAGTCTTGTCAGTCTAGAGATGTTTGTCTTATTATGCCGCAGTGATGATTAATTTACCGTGTTTTTATTAGGTTCGGTAACCGTTTGGTACCGATCCGTTATTCTGATTCATTATTGTGAACTGCGCTAGTTCGCAAACTCATTTCAGGTGCCATATGGTAAATTACTCGCCTTGCCGATTGATTATTTGCTTATTTAATTTATTTAAGGTCTCTATCGACTGTAAATTATGAATGCTGTAATGTAATTTTTTTTCTGTAAGACACAAAATATGATGTTAGTCCGAATATAATGGACTGACTGCATCAGTCGCCATTCACTTTCATTGCACTTTTCTCCATACAATGAAAGTGAATGGTGACCAAGGTTGTCATTCTGCTATTTTTGTGTTCCACAGAAGAAAGTCAGTCATACAGGTGATAGAATTATGAGTTAGTTTTCACATTTGGTAAAGATTAAAGGTGACATTTTAGCTTGTACACTTAATTATTAGAATAATAGTTTTTCATCATGGCTACTTAATCTTATTTAATACAATTAGTTGTAAGCATTTATTGGCTCAAACAGCATTTGAACAGCACTGAATGGGTTTAAGTGATTGTTCCTGCTGTCCTAGGAATGGAGTGCAACAATTGGGTCCCCAAAATAAAAATCACATGCATATTTTTTCCATAGAGGAATTTATTATTAACACTAACTTGTAAGCCTTTAAAAACAAACCTACTGCAAGATGTGAGTTGTTAAGTACAACGTTGAAGCCGTCAGACTGCATTTTCAACGTATTGAAATTGTTTATCAGCAGAATTTCTGGTGAAAATCTGCTTTGCCCATGACTCTGCAAAGAAATCTTTACTAATAGAGTGCAAACAGCCAAGTTCCGCAAGTTCAAAAGGAAACTGATTTTCCAAATGCTATCTGATGCCAATTGTCAGCTCTGAAGTTGTTCATTGATTTTATATACCCATATTTTTACATTAATTCAACTTATTTAGAAAATAATCATGTTTCATAGCAGAATTCATGAAAGAATAAAAAAACTACATTACCCATGATGCTTTAACCCTGCCCACTCCCTTGAAGCACCTCTGTCTTTCAAAAAAAAAAGCTTTCAAAATACTTAAATGTTTGTATATGCGTATTTGGCAATGGACTTAAAATATGTTTCTATAGATACAACCTACACCTTTAAATAAATAGTTTTATATTTCTTCGTTGTTATTTTTTAATTTAATGTCGTTCACAATGCTTCATGGGATTGTAGTTCTTTCTTTCTTTATTTATTTTTCCCTCACTGAAGCTCATAATTAGTCTTGTAGCTTTGTCTTTTTGCCAGATTTTCATTTACCATTTTTGCTTCAAATAAAAGTTAGTGATGTGATTCTCCTCACAACTAGTTGGTTTGGTTAATGGCGAAAAACAATTTAACAAATATTTGTTTAAAAACTCTACAAGAAAAATGAATGACAAAAATACTTCCGGAACCAGCGCTTCTGAAAAAGTGGGCGGGTACTGATGCACTCCATTAGAGAATGCAAGCAAATCTGCGAATTACATAACAGAGACTATCTCCCCAAAATCTCAAACTTCTAAAATATTTGTGTGTGTGTATATAGTGGTGGCCAAAATCATTAGAACACTTTGCATATTTAAGAGGTTGCATTTGTTTTTGTTGATTTGGCCATTACAATACCCATAAAACAGACTATTGCTGGAACTACCTGCGACGGAAGGAATCTGCTGGAACATTGAAAATGATGGACTAGCCCCCTCAAAGTCCAGACCTCAACCCCATCGAGCAAATTTGGGGTGAGTTGGAAAATAAACCAGACAGATCTATTGTACATTCAAAGGAAAGCCTTTTGCCAAGTATTAAAGTTAAAAGTGGATAAAAACAGTACAACTATCTGCATGTTTCATGAACATTATGAAATGAAATTATATTTTGGAGGCAAAAAAGGTCAATATTTTCAGATTTGTCAGGTGGTCTAACAATTTTGCCCACCACTGTATGTGCATATTGTACAAGGAAATATCAAATCTATTGTAAATGTAAATCTTTAAATCAGTAGTTTTATATCGTTTATAATTTAACTGTCATTCACAGTGCATCATGGGATTGTAGTTCTTTTTCTCATGAAAGACTTTTGTCTTTTTGTCCGATTTTCAAATACGTTTTTGCTTCAAATCAAAGTTTGTGTTGTGATTCACCTTGGAGCTGGTTGGTTTGGATCATGGCTTGTAACTCTTAAACTAAAACTTTAAAAACTAAAAATCTTTATTGGGAAAATACTTTTAAAACCAGCACCGCTGAAGAACTGGGAAGGCGCTGTTGTACTCTAAGGCAGTGGTTTTCAATCTTAGTCCTGGAGTCCCACTGCTCTCCACATTTTGTATGTCTCCCTTATCTGACACACTCAGTTCAGACACACAAAATGTGCAGAGCAGTGGGTCCCCAGGACCAGGATTGAAAACCACTGCTCTGAGGTTTGAAAGATTGAATGTGCTTCCAAAGTAATCAACAACTTTGCTCCTAAAGATACCTTCATCTGTTTAAAGTTTTGGATTCGTTTTTAAATCGGCCACTCCCTTGACATGTGTGGCTGTAAGGTTTGGCTGTTTATCTAGTGTAGTTCACATCCTCCTTAAGCACAGGGCAGGTCAGGAGATCCTGCAGAGAGCACCAGCTTATGACACCCAGTGCCGCGACCTCGGATTGGCCTCTGAGTGCATTATGTGTCCAGCTGTGATGAAAAACAAAAGTACTCCAAAATGAGCATTGCTAACCTCAACGAGAAAGCTCCCCCTGTCTCTCATCAGCCCCACCTCCATCTTTCCTTCCTCCAGATTCTTCACAATGAGTCATGAAGTACGCTGCCCCATCCCTCCCTCTGTTCTCCCCATCCCACTGTCGTCAGAGTGCTGCCACGTGCCTCCTCACTCCGCTCATGGCATGAATGGCCTTCAGTTGGCTGTCATCTCTCTCAATCACAGTCTCACACACACCAATGTTGTTTTAGTATTGTTGAATTACAACTAGCTTAGAATAATGTTAGAATATTTTTTTTATTTCATTTAGCCTTTAAGTTTCAAGAAACTAAACAGTTTTTGTTGTTCTTGTTGGTGATTTAACTTAACTATAATAATCTGAATAAAATAATTAAGCTGAATAATTATTCTGCCTACTTTGACATGATCCAGTCTACTTTCATTAGCATCTAGCAGTCCAGACTCTATTTTCTGAGAGTATTGGGATTTGTAATCTACTGTTGGAGGATATTATAAGATTTCAGTGTTGCATAGAGAGTGTCTTCGGGGAGCATTGACTCTCACTCACTGATCACTTATGTGGCGCCTTCGCCTGCTCGCCAGTGTCTTTTTGGTTGCTGTGTGGTCTGTTGCCATAGGGATGAAGCTAGCAGTGGCGTTCACAGCTTGATCAGGAGTGTCATTGTTAGTAAGTGTTTGTTTATGATGGAGACTCCTACAGAGAGCCAGCAGCTGATGGGCGGCAGTCTGCAGTGTTGTCATGACTGAGCTCTAATGAGGCCCACTGAAAGGTCTGTTGTGCATAGATATGGATCAGGGCTCTGAACCAGTTCAAGGACTGAAAATGAAAACAAAAACTGGAAACGAATGAAATTTTGACAGAAACAAAATTAAATTGTATAGCTCAGAACAGAATAGAACATTTTAAATGGCCATTAACCGGTCAATAATGTTATTTTATCGTTCCATTTAATATTTGAAATTTGCTATCAAGCAATCAATCACGAATTCAAATAGTACGGCCTTTGCAAATTTGACGCTGATGCATCCAGCGAGTGAAGTGCCCGCGTTCAGCTGTGAACTTGTCATAGGTAAATCGCAATGGCAATGCCCCCGGGGTTAGTTTATCTGAGGATAGTGTAAAATGGATTCAACAGATCACACGCTTCTGTGAACAGAGAAAACCGAATAAAACTATAGGCTTACTCAAAAAGGAATACATAGGCCTAAAGACGAAATATATTTCACTTAAATCATTGACAGATTAACAAAACGAATGAAAAAAATGTGCTGAGTTACAGTTCATTGTAACGCTTCTCCACCCCGACTCCTCCCCAAAATCACCATATATGGAGCTTACAAAGCCTAGTTTTACTATGCATAACCTCATCTTCATATCATTTCCATGCATATTCCCATCCACGTGACACCATGTTTAACACCGTCAAAGGTCCAAGACATTAAGGATATATGAGATACGGACTATAAATGTATGTTTTTTTTTTGCTAAAAGTCATTCACTGTCCTTATGTTTTAGAATAAATAGATCAAAATATTCATTAAAAACAAAACTGTTTAAAATAGTTATCAAATAAATATTTTAGAATAAAGTTTTAAAGTTATAAAGAATAAAGTTGATATCATTCTTTTACACTGGCTATTTTTAGTGGAAACAGATAGGCCTATATTTATTGCAGTGTACTGTACATACAATTGTCTGGCTTGGCGCGTCAATGACGTATTTTAAAAATGAAATGTGCAAATCTTACCGTTTACTTCCAGTTGTATCCTTCAAATACAGTGGTATTTTTCATAATGTTGTGGAGATGCCTTCACACGACATTAACACCTCCGTGCAGCTGCGGTTGTACAGTAAGTTATTATAATTGGACCTATTCAAACCGTACAATGGACCGTTCGACCACCGAATCCAGCAGTGTCCGCCATAATATTGAATTGAGTGCGCATCATTGTTCTCGCTAAAATATTTTCTCATAACATGAGATCTGCAGTTTAAAGATGAATTATTGTGCAGTGTACTATAGCACTCCTCGCTGTCATTAAAACATAGCATGCCACAGGAAAAGTGATGAAGCGCATCCACTAAAAATGTCTAAATTTATATAGCCTAATTTTTGTTTAACTTCTGCATAATGAATTTATGTAATTTCAGTGCATATTTATATTATGAGAGTGGAATATTTAATGTAAATGTGTATATCGACATGAAAACCGTTAAAATCGATAAAATCGTTGTTTACTTCATTCATTTTCTCACTCCGGGAAAAAGACTTGGTACGCATGGGTCAAATATTGCGTGCAGGTGCACAAATTGTCCCGTCAAGTTTGTTTTTATAAATCCCACGCTTTGCGTAGGAAGTGGCGTACGCCTCTTTCAGGGAAGGGTTTGTACGTACGTAACAGTTATAAATGAGGCCCCAGATCTGGATTCATTTGAGTTTGTAATGGGATGAAGTGATAAGTACTGTTTTTCATGGGCCTTAGATCGCTGTATATAATGTTTTTATTTTCAGTAGCTTAAATGATAAATGTTTTTCATTGAATGCCATTTTCTTTTCAAAATTTAGAATTTAGAAAATTAGCTTATGATGCAAAACTTCATTTTTACATTCTTACTGATGATTTCAAGATTGTCATAAGTATTTTTTTTATATTTTGACAAATCCTAATGTATGTTAGCCAGTTAGATAACATTATCTTGTTGTCAACCAGAGGAAAAGCAAATTTTAAGATGCCTTAAAATTATTTGAAATAAGCTAAAACAACTAAAAATCAAGTTACCTATTCTTATTTTAATTCAGCCCCTCAAATAGTTTTTTTTTTATTATGTATTTATTTATTTTGAAGAACCAAGATTCACACAGTTTTGGAAAACTATTAAATGGTATAATATCACAATATATAAAATGCTATCATTTTGATTTATAGAACTGGAAACTGCCTCCTGTATTCTAATACAATTATAACTCCATGGCAATTTGTATAAGGAATATGCATTTTTTTTCTAGTTATTTCAAGCTCCAAAACATTTTATTGGGTAAAAATTGTGAGTAAAAATAGGCCTACTTGTAAAAATCCTTATCCTTATTCTTAAATTACGTCTTGAATAAACTGGAAATGTAAAATTGTTGTAGGCAGTAGTGGGCCTTGGAGTTGAAAAAAGATTGAGAACCACACAGAATCACAGAAAACCAAGTGTTTAGGTTTACATGGCATAAAAATGATGCAAAAGATCAATGTATGTTACATCTGTGATGGCAGGTCTTTCTTGTTGATCTCTGTTAAGGGCTAGATTTAACACCATTCATCCAGGCCCACATAAATCAATACACAACCACAGGATGTTGGTGTCTAGCTCTTTTTAAGGCTCTGTTACTGTCCTTTATGCTAAGTAAAAATAGCTGGCAGTAAAACCAGTGAAATGGAGCTTCCAGGAGGTCCTGTGCTTGCATTATGCATGTCCAGATAGCATCTACATTTTTCCATTGCTCTCTTTCTTACGTGATGTTGAACACAACACACACACACATAAGGCAGAGCGGGAAGATAAGCTCAGGTGCATTTATAGAGCAGTCCTACACTCCATTCCCAAGGAGACGTTGGCTTTCATTCAACAAGGAAGTGATTTAATTTAAACAAATGAGGAAATTGAATGGTGCATTAGCATACCCTCTAAAAGCCTCTGGCTGGTTCAGCAGTCATAAACTGTCGAGTTTCTTGAAACCAAAAGATCTGTAGAAGAGCTTATAGGAGTGAATCCTGGTAGCAGTTTTGCGGTCCTTTCTTCTGATGTGGGTGGGTCTATAATCACAAATCCCCCTCTCTCACGCATCCCTATTGGGTTTGTCATGAGTTCAGTGGAGAAACAAAGGCTGCCTTATGCTGGGCTGTAAAGGCAGTTGATGTCAGTGTCATGAAGAGAGAAGTCGTGTAAGGTAGTGTCGTCTGTGGGACCACTGGCATGATTAATTTATCCGAACATGCTGTGCTGCTGAAGATTTAGCTTGCGTTCCTGTGTGTCAGCGTTGATTTGGAGAACTGGAGCATGAAGGAGAACAGTATCAAGGTGCCTGCTGCTCAAGTTCAGCTTTAAAAAGCTTTCAGCCTCTTCACTTCCTCATAGCAGACTTCTTTTTTCTTTTTTAATTGTGCTAAAGTGACGTTGTTATATGATATTCTGCCTAGTTCAGTCCTTTAAACGCTTATTTTGAGGTGATTATTTCCAAAGGCTGTGAAATGCATTGATCACTTGAGTAATTACGCATTTTGTATGGCTTTGTATTGTTTTTGTTTCCTTATCTAGGGCCTGTGAACCTTGACCTGACCTGACCTGCTCCAGCCGGACTCCTGTCTTTAGACGCTAAAGAAACACTCTTCAAACTCCAGGACCATGTCAAGTAAGCTTACTGATGCATGAATACACGATATAAAAATGACAATACACAAATACAGCTATGCTTCCATACACCGTTAATCGCCTCACATGGTTTTCTGTTCTCTTCAGCAGGTAATTACACTCCAGCCCCAGGGGGCCCTTTTTCGGCCCTCACACCCAGCATGTGGCCCCAGGACATTTTGGCAAAGTACTGTCAGGTAGTTTACTCATAAATATTTTTCTTTTTGTTCTTTGTTTATAATGCTCTAAGTGGCAGAGAAATGTTATTCTGTTATTGTAACATCTTCATTGTTATGGGAAGTGGTTCATTTCTCAGATATGTTGTTCTGACTGTTGCAGAAAGACCCCAATATGGAAGCAGAACTGCAGTATGATGAATTTGGGTTCCGGATCGATAGTGAAGGTTAGTGTGGAAACATCAGCACTCATAGAAAATAAAAAGCCTCAACCTTAACAAATATCTAGGACAACCACAGGAAGAAAAACAACAACTAAAGAACTAAATCTATCTTTACATTGCAATTAATTTATGCATTAGGCTGAACTTTGCAATGCATATCTATTATTTTGCACCATCACAGGCAGTTTTAATAATACACTATATACCACAAGATATTTATCAAAAATGACAGTGAAGACAATTATATTGTAACTTACAAAATATTTCGGTTTCAAATAAATGCTGTTCTTTTGCACTTTCTGTTTACCAAAGAATCATGGAAAATATATCATGGCTTCCACAACTAATTTCAGCAGATAATAATAAGAAATGTTTCTTCATCACTAAATCAGCATGTTAGAATGAATAGAGAAAGATCATGTGACTCTGAAGACTGATGTAATGCCTGCTATGTATATACATATTGGCCGTTCAGCTATATACATATATCATTATTTGAAATAATAGTAATATTTCACAATAGTACTGTTTTTGCTGAATTTTTGATCAAATAAATGGAGCATTGGTGAGGAAAAAGACATTTCTTTCAGAAACATTAAAAAGTACGGGATCGCTTTAGTATAGAGACCAATTCTCACTATTAACTAGTTGCTTATTTGCATAACTATTATTAACATATTGGCTGTTTATTAGTACTTATAAAGCACATATTCTGCATGACCATATTCTACATCCCAATACCTAAACTTAACTACTAACTTAATAACTATTTAATAAGCAGCAAATTGGGGCAAAAGTAGTAGTTAATGGTTTATTAATAGAGAGAATTGGACCCTAAAATAAAGTGTGACCAAAAATTCTTACTGATCCCAAACTCAAATAGTAGAGTTTATTATTTTGAAGTGCTGTTAGATATTTTGTTTCGTCACAGGTGACTTTTGGAAAAGCAATTGATCAGGTTTAAAAAGAGGGGTATCCTCCTGGGATGCTTAATGTTAAGCCCTGTTAAAAGCAGGTTTCATCTAGTATTGTCTTTCCCCATATTTGTCAGGAGTTAAGTTTTTTTTTTATTTATTATTTTTCAGACGGGGTTGAGATAAGTAAATGGCAGCGTGGTGAGGGAGCTCCTCAGAGAGAGGACCCTCAGCAAAGACTTCGCTGGCAAGCCCATCTGGAGTTCACGCACAATCACACTGTAGGAGACCTGACATGGGACAAGATCTCCCCCACCCTGGCTTGCTCTGACCGCCTTCGGACCCTGGTGCTGGGGGGCATACCACACAGCATGAGACCACAGGTTAGCACTGAGAACCTGTTTATCAACCCTCTAAATGTGCTTTTGTTTGTGTTTTTACCTCACCACATATTTAAGGCTGTCTTTGTATTGTTGCACACCATCAGGCAGCTAATCTGCTGATGTTATTTTCCCATGACAACCATGTTAATGCTTGAGGGATTCTTAGTGTCGCTGAAATAGGACATGATGTCTTGGTAATATCTTGTTTAATGCTGTATTGCTATTTTCAGAGATTCCCATGAGAACAGCGGTGCGTTTCAAATCTAAGATCTTCCAACCGCATCTCTGCTGGCTCTGTGTGTGCTTATTTCTTGTTCCTCATTGTCTCTTTCATGTGCATTCCTTCAGTTGTGGATGCGTTTGGCAGGGGCCCTGCAGAAAAAGAGAACATCAGAAATTTCCTACAGGGAAATTGTCAAAAACAGCTCTAATGATGACACCACAGCAGCTAAACAGGTACATGTCATCTCTGCCACAGATATTATGTAATCAGAGATTTATTTGAAATGGAGAGACTTGCATTCCAAATAAATGCTTTTCTGTTGAGCTTTGAGAATCCTGGGGGAAAAAAAATAATATTGTATCTTTCCACAAGAAAAATTAGGCAGCACAACTGCTTTTAACATTGATAGCAATAAGAAATGTTTCTTGAACGCCAAATCAGCATATTAAAATGATTCCTGAATCTGATTTCTGAAACAGTGAGCAGGTTTACATGCACATCAGTAAGCTGATAACTCACAAATATCAGCTTATTAAAATAACCAGTTTTCGCCGTGTACATGCACATCAGTAACCTGACAACGCAAATAAGCTGTGTTGACATGACTTCATTAATAAATCAGGTTATTTCCCTGTAGTGACGTCAAAATATAATAATTTGCATATGTGACTGAGTATCCCATACATTTGTCAGTTGTGATGTTAAATAAAGATTGCAACATGTCAGCAGGAAACTTTCAGCTCATATATTATCCTCTCATGCCGTTATAAATGCAGCATTGTGACTGAACCACTTCTACTTCTGCTGCATGAGATGAGAACATATTTGTATAATTTTCTGAGCCATGAAAAAGTCTGCTTTTGTGATATACAGTATCTCACAGAAGTGAGTACACCTCTCATATTTTTGTAAATATTTAATTATATTTTTTCATGTGACCCCACTGAAGAAATTACACTTTGCTACAATGTAAAGTAGAGTGTACAGCTTGTATAACTGTGTAAATTTGCTGTCCCTTCAAAATAACTCAACACACAGCCATTAATGTCTAAACCGCTGGCCACAAGTGAGTACACCCCTGTTGCAGGCAGCATTTTATTTGTGATTTGTTTGATTACTTCATTGGAAGTTTTTCTTTTCAATTGAAAGCTTGAATTTATTCATGCATACACCTCAGACTTTACATAGCCATCTTCCAGTGTTGTTTTTATTATGCCTTGTTTGTGCTGCAGATAGAAAAGGATCTTTTGCGGACCATGCCCACTAATGCGTGCTTCAGCACCTTTTCGAGTGTGGGGGTCCCCAAGCTCAGGCGGGTCCTGAGAGGGCTGGCGTGGCTTTATCCAGACATCGGCTACTGTCAGGGCACAGGCATGGTAGGAAGCAACCTAATCACAGACTCTTTGTCTCTCTGTTGTCTAACATTTGGCTCATCGAGTATCAGACTCTGAGGTGTGTGTTTGTCTTTGATACAGGTGGTGTCCTGTCTGCTGCTGTTTCTGGAGGAGGAGGATGCTCTGTGGATGATGTGTGCTCTGATAGAGGATCTGCTGCCTCCCTCATACTTCTCCTCCACGCTGTTGGGAGTTCAAACCGACCAGCGCGTGCTCAGACAGCTCATAGTGCAGTATCTGCCGAGTCTAGACCAGCTGCTGCAGGAACATGACATTGGTGAGATACAAACAGCCTCAAAAATATCTAACGCAGGATACTTTTTTAAATCAGTTTTGCTCGAAAGAGATATTCCTCCAAAACATGTACAGTAAAAAACAATTCAATTGTTTTCCCTCTCAGAGCTTTCTTTAATTACGCTGCACTGGTTCCTCACTGCCTTTGCCAGTGTGGTGGACATCCGCATCCTTCTGCGAATCTGGGACCTGCTCTTCTACGAGGGCTCAGTGGTGCTCTTCCAGGTTACACTGGGCATGCTGAAGATCAAGGTTGTTTAACTTTATTCAACTTCTATCTTTCTATTAACTAAGCCTTCAATGGTTAAACAAGTGATGGGTGTTTGATTTGACACACAGTCAATAATAATGGTTTCTTTTTGTGTTGTAAAGGAGGAAGAACTGGTATCATCTGAGAACTCGGCATCCATCTTTAACACTCTCTCAGATCTGCCCAGTCAACTAGAGGACGGGGCGGTGGTGCTGGGCGAGGCTGTGCGTCTGGCAGGATCTCTGTCTCAGGAAAGCCTGGATGCACACAGACACAAGCATCTTGCCTACATCCTGGCAGAGCAGGCTCAGCTCAACTCTGGCAACTCCCATTCCCTCCACACCAACCTCAACAAGGTTGAGAACATCTTGGATCATTTATCTGTGATGCCCACATTTTGACTCACTTTATTTACAATATACAAAATGTGAATTCGGGCTCACTCGTAGGCGTGTGTCATTGTTCAGGTGGTCCGCAGACAGAGCCTGCATAGGAAATCCACCCTGAGCTCGCTTCTCTGGGGGGAGGACGAGGTGGAGGCGCTGAAGGCCAAAAACATTAAACAGACGGAGCTGGTGGCAGCACTGAGAGAAGCCATCAGTCAGACCTCAGAGCACTTTCACTGCCTGGACCCCCGCAACAGCAGCATTGTAAGAGCCACTTGATCACATGAATCACATTTTAGAGTCTGTCAGGAATAATTCAATTAGAAACAGAACATTTGCACTGAAACTGCAACACTGACTCATGTACCTGATGACTCACGGAGTTATTTTGTTGAATTGCATAAATTAGGCCTATGCATCAAGAAATTAGCTGCACACTCGCATTCCCAATAAATGAGTCCACCATGAGTCATGGAGAGTCTCGAGTAATTAATCAATTATAATCATTAAGTAGTCAGATGTCATACCAGATATCTCATTTGATAATGCTGAATTTCTCTCTGTAGTTGCCATATTAAAATTAAGCTGGGAAAAAACTCTTGTCCAGCTTACTTTTTTCCAGTAATAATAATAGTAATCATTATTGTTGTTGTTTGTTTGTTTAATAATATTAATAAAATATTTTCATTATTGGAATAATAATAATCATTAATATGGTTGTTGTTGTTTATTATTATTATTACCACTGAATATCTGTGTAGCATATTTTGCCATTATTATTATTTTTATTAATTAATAACTACTATTTTATTAATCATTATTCTTATTATTATGGTTGTGTATTCTAATAATTATAATAAATGTTTATTAATAATAGTAATTACAAACATATGTTGTAATTAATTTAATAATTATTATTAGTAGTAGTAGAAGCAATATTTTTATTTCAGCCCATAAAATGTTTATATTTTTGTTAACATTTGTTTATACATTTCTTGTCTCTCTCTCTCTCTCTATAGGATTTGACTCCAGACTATTCTATGGAGAGTCATCAAAGGGATCATGAGAACTTCCTGGTTGTGTCTCAGAATCGTCGGAGACGAGCCAAAGCCTTGCTGGACTTTGAACGGCACGACGATGATGAACTGGGCTTTCGGAAGAATGACATCATCACAGTGAGCACCTGCTGTTTCTGTCATCTAAACATGTTAACTGATGCCTTGCCTTTGTTTTCTGACTGTATTTCTGTTTATTCTCAGATCGTCTCACAGAAAGATGAACACTGCTGGGTTGGAGAGCTGAACGGCCTGAGAGGTGAGCTGAGATGCCATTATAAGAAGCATTGAACATTTCTTTGATTTTCAGAAATAGTTCCAACTACACTTATAACTACATACAACTCATTACACCAACCAGTATTTCCCACAAACATTTTGTCCCATTAGGCTGGTTTCCAGCTAAATTTGTGGAAGTCTTGGATGAACGAAGTAAAGAGGTAATAGCTTTTCTTTTGGATTGTGTCTGAATTCCTGTTAATAGGGAATACATGATTTAACTGTCTCATGCACATGTTCTTGTCATCCAGTACTCTCTGGCTGGAGATGACACTGTAACCGAGGCAGTGAATGACTTGGTCAGAGGCACATTGTGTCCTGCTCTCAAGGCCATCTTTCAGCATGGCCTGAAGAAGCCCTCCATACTGGGAGGACCCTGTCACCCCTGGCTCTTCGTCGAGGAGGTAGGAGCAGGTTGTGTTTCCTATTGAAATTAATATACATTTAGATACATTAATGTCATCACTTGACTTCATCTTAAAAAAAAAAAACTTTGCTTTCTTTCCTTAACCTCTCCCTGTCTAGCTAGTACTTACTCTGAACAATGCCTGAAACTTTGTATTGCAAGCACTTCCTGTGTCTATTTGCCTCTTTACAATGAATTGCTTATTGTATTCCTCAATTTGTAAGTCGCTTTGGATAAAAGTTTCTAACTGAATAAATGAAATAAATAAATGTCAAGTGAGTGAAATAGTGTGTTGTGTGTGTGTGTGTGTGTGTGTGTGTGTGTTAATCACAGGCAGCCAGCAGAGAAGTGGAGAGAGACTTCAACTCTGTCTACTCAAGACTGGTGCTCTGCAAGACCTACAGGTGTGACGTAGTTACATAAGATTTCACCTTCTCTCATTTTCATAATGGTGCTTTGCTGGTATGATAGCCGCGTCATGTCTTTAGGTTAGATGAAGATGGGAAGGTGCTCACACCTGAAGAGCTTCTTTACAGGGTGAGTTTTACAGAAAAAGAAACCTGAAAAATGATTTATCAGCGATTAGGCTGGTTGAGCACTGGTTTTACGTTTGTACACTGAGCGCTCTCTGTCTGTCATCTCAGGCAGTGCAGTCTGTCAACATGAGCCACGACACTGCACACGTGCAGATGGACGTCAAGTTTCGCTCGCTCCTCTGTGTGGGATTAAAGTAAGTCAACCTGCTGTTAAACCATATTTGTTTTGTTTTCTTTTCCCATAATGCAAGCGTGCGGCATTACTCTCTTCACCTGCGTGTGTTAGTGAGCAGGTGCTGCACCTGTGGCTGGAGGTGTTGTGTTCCAGTATGAGTGCCGTGGAGAAATGGTACCATCCCTGGTCCTTCCTGCGCAGTCCTGGCTGGGTTCAGATAAAGTGTGAACTCAGGTAAGACTGAGCCTCTGTTGATGGGCTGAAACTGAGCTCATCATTTGTTCAAAAAGAAGTGGAAACTGAAACCGAATTATACAGTTTAAATAAGGACATTTTCTAATTTGTTGATGGGTCATTCCTTGTAAAATCTACCAAATTTTAATCCCGGCTCAAATTTTTTATTTTGACAATATTGTTCTCAAGAAAGATAAACATATATATAGTGATGAAAGCCGAAATATTAAATATCATTGATCTGTATTTACTATACAATTTTAGGGGGGGTCAAAATGACAATTTTCATTTGAGATTCAGAGACAAATTACATTGGTGTAAAAATGTTACAGATTGTAGGATCATTGTTATTTTCACACAGAGATTGTTCTTAAGCCTAGTCCTAGACTAAAATGTTAGTCTTAGCTGTAACTGAAATAAACTTGCACTGACTGATCTTAAAACATATCAGTGCCTTTGTTTTCTCTCAAGATGCACACCAGTAGTGTTTTTTTTTTAAGCACGTTTATAAAAATTACTTAAATGTCCTAATTGAACTATGGCCTACTCCTGGCTTAGTCTAAGCCCTGTCTGTGACACCGGGCCAATAAGTATTAAAGGTATCTTAATGCCCTTTGAGATATCTCTCAACAAATGTTCCTTTTGACATCTTCATTTTTAAAGCCCTGTATGGTTCTGTTTCAGAGATATTGGAAATTCAATATGGCTCCAGAAGTAAACTTTTAAATTGTACATATTTTCAATGGTCAAAAGCCAAATGTGGGTCACTTTGCAATGCATACATATGATAATTTTCTTTTAAAGAGGAATGTCTGAAAAGCAAATAATGTTGAAACTAGAAATGTCTTGTTTCCTTCTGTCAAAACAACTGTCTGAGTGCCATAAATATTATTTTTCAGAAGTTTGCGTGCCTGAAACTCAAGTATTTAAGTATGATATTTGATTATGGTTTCTAAGAAAATTTTCTTTCCATTTTTAAGGCCCTGTATTGTTTAATCCCAGAGATACAGTGGGGAAAAGCTTATTTGACCCCCTGCTTATTTTGTACATTTGCCCACTGACAAAAAAAATGCATTTCAAAAAAGTTATAAATTGATTTGCATTTTGATGAGTCAAATAAGTATTTGATCAGCAAGATTTCTGGCTCCCAGGTGTCTTTTATACAGGAAAGGAGCTGAGATTAGGAGCACTCTCTTAAAGGCATAAAAGACACCTGTCCACAGAAGCAATCAATCAGTTAGATTCCAAACTCTCCACCATGGCAAAGACCAAAGAGCTGTTCAAGGATGTCAGGGACAAGATTGTAGACCTACACAAGGCTGGAATGGGCTACAAGACCATCGCAAGCAGCTTGGTGAGAAGGTAACAACAGTTTGTGCGATTATTCGCAAATAGAAGAAACACAAAATAACTGCAAGATCTCACCTCGTGTAGTTTCAAAGTCATGAGAACGGTGAGAAATCAGCCCAGAACTACACGGGAGGATCTTGTCAATGATTTCAAGGCAGCTGGGACCGTAGTCACCAAGAAAACAATTGGTAACACACTATGTCGTGAAGGACTGAAATTCTGCTACACCCACAAGGTCCCACTGCTAAAGAAAGCACATGTACAGGCCCGTCTGAAGTGTGCCAATGATTCAGAGGAGAACTGTTTGAAAGTTTTGTTGTCTGATGAAACCAAAATCTAGCTCTTTGGCATCAACTCAACTATGGCCTAATAGGAGGAATGCTGCCTATGACCCCAATAACACCATCCCCACTGTCAAACATAGAGGTGGAAACATTATGCTTTGGGGGTGTTTTTCTGCTAAGGGGACAGGACAACTGCACCGCATCAAATGGACAATGGAAGGGACCATGTACTGTCAGGGCCAGGGCATTGAAGCCAGTCAGGGCATTGAAAATGGGTCGTGGATGGGTATTCCAGCATAGCAATGACCAAAACACACGGGAAAAAAACAAACGTCTGACCTCTGTGATTACCAACAAGGGTTTTGCCACCAAGTACAAAGTCATATTTTGCGAAGGGGTCAAATATTTATTTGACTCATTAAAATGCAAATCAATGTATAACTTTGTTGAAAAGCGGTTTTATGGATTTTTTTGTTGTTATTCTGTCTCACGGTTAAAATAAATCTACCATTAAAATTATAGACTGATCATTTCTTTGTCAGGGGGCAAACGTACAAAATCAGCAGGGGATCAAATATATATTTTTTTGACAACTGTATTGTTATCTCCGTGCAGCTCCAGGTCCAAATTGTTGAACCCTACCCATTTTCAATGGTAGAAAACCAAAGTGATTTGTTTATCTAGTCATCACTAATAGTAACAGTAACCCAGGGTTTAGGAATGTACAGTGTGTCATTTTGACCCCATCTGATAAATAGTGGATTACTCTGTAAATATACATTGATGACATTTAATATTTTTTGCATTCTTCTTTATGCATTTCTTTCACCCGAAAGGTTTTAACAAAATCAAAAATTTGAGCCGAGGACCTCCGGTCTAGTCTAGACTAGTCACAGAAATAAAGTTGCAAAAATCATATATTAAATCTGTTGAACTACATTTTTATTTTATTATTGTTAAAATAATCTAAACATTATATGTTCTCATAAACAATAGTGATTCTTTTTGGAGCAAATTTCTTCACAAACTGGTCTAAATGATTTCTTTAGTTTTAATATTTTTTTACCAGTTCAATCACCTGAATAAAATATTAATTCAATAATTTATAAAGTTTTTTATAGAAATCTCTTACCAAGGCTGCATTTATTTGATGAAAAATACTGTAAAAATCATACGATTGTAAAATATTACAATTTAAAATGGCATTTCTGTTTTAATATACTTCAAAATCATGTAAACATTACATGCTCTCGTAAGCCATAGAGATTACTTCATTTTTTGAGCAAATTTAGTTCACAAATTGGTCTGACTGAATGAATTAGTCAATCCTGTATGCTGAAATGACTGCCGCACATGTTGTTTTGGATTATTTGGAGTGTATTACTGACATGGGTTTGTATGTGCTACTTTCAGAGTTCTCTCAAAGTTTGCCTTCAGTCTCTCCCAAGACTGTGAGCTGCCTACCAAAAAAGAGGTGAGAGATTGGCACTTCCTCCTCACATTCACTCTGTCTCACATGTCCTCCACACACACACACACACACACACACAGGATAACATGCCTTTGCGTGTTTGTCTGCCATTCCAGAAGTCTCCTGTTCTCAAATCAGAAGTGGTGGATGTCTTGGTGCAACATCACCTCTTTAGTTGGGACCTCTAGGTAATACTGGTAACTAGTTACTAGCCTGCTGCTTGATAATTAGCTGTGGATGCAGTCAGTGGTGGTAGTAGTAGTGCTTGGTGTGTCCCGCTCTCCTGTTCACTGCTGTTTACATAGTGGCTTCACATAATTTGAACTAAACCTTTAAAAACCAGTTCAGCAGCTTTTGTGCGGAATGCTAATGAAACTCTAAAACAAATACTACTCTCCATTATGTTTAGTTCACAGATGCTTTTATCCCAGTGTGCTTGGAAAGATAAAGGCCTGCTCACACCAAGTCCTATGTAACTAAATGGCAAAAACTCATTTTGCACCAGAACTATTCACAATGAAACAAATACTGTTTTATTTTTTCACTTTTTACCAGTGCTCCATTTTAATCATGTGAATAAAATGATTAATTAATTTGTTTATGAAAGAAGTCTTTTAGCAAGGTTGCATTTATTTGATCAATAATGCATTAAAGTCTATTGCTAAGGATTATTAAAATGTTTTAAGAATTGTTTTCTATTTTAATATATTTTAAAATATATTTATTCCTCTGATGGTAAAGCTGAATTTTCAGCATCATTACTCCAGTCTTCATTGTCACACGATCCTTCAGAAATCATTATAATATGATAATTTGATGCCCAGGAAACAATTATTATTATCAGTGCTGAAAACAGTTGTGCAGCTTAATATTTTTATATTTTTTTCAGGATTCTTGGATGAATAGAAAGTGCAAAAGAACAATTTATTTCCAAATGTCTTTACTGTTACTTTTGATCAATTTAATGCGTCCTTGCTGAATAAAATTATTTTTTTCTTTTAAAAAACTCTTTCTGATTACAAACTTTTGAGTGGTGGTGTTAAATATGATAATATGTTAATGAAAACTCATTGGAAGATGCGACTCTCAATTTATTTATTTTCATTTTTTTTATTGGCACCTTAACATGTGAAAATCATTTTGGGATAGGAATTGATATTTAATTCAAATCTTGTCATGCATAAATTCAGACTTTGTGTGAAAAGGTTTTAGGGGTGAATATTCTGGGTGTCTGACAGACTTCCTGTGATAAGTTGCTGTCACATTCAGGGTGGGAATTGCCAGGTGTTTAACGGAATGATATTGCGATTTATGAATTATATATCCTCTCTTCAGGCTGGATTTAGATTTGATGCTGATGGACATCATCACTGTTGTCTGGAAGTAGCACTGGGAGGCATTACCTGGTGTTGAGACTCATCAGTGACTTCACATTCACCTGAAACATGAGCGTTAGCCCTAATGTTAGCTTGTAGTTGTAGTGGGAATTTGTGATGTGTTGTTAGTGCTCTGTGCTTCTCATGTCACCGTGACCTTGTCTTGAGCTCTCAAGCACTGATAGAGTGCCATGTTTAATTACAGAAGGATAGTCATGAAAATCAGCAGGAATGCTGAGCAGAGCCATTTGTTTTTAATTAGTTCAACCATTCGAGGCAACGGAGCGTCGTTTAATCAGTGCAGTGCAGATGTGAAGACACATTACCGAATGGCTCACTTTACCCCTCTCTTTTTCCAGGAGAAGGAGCAGAGGCCTCTGAAGGAGGGAGTTCAGGACATGTTGGTGAAACATCACCTCTTCAGCTGGGATATTGATGGCTAAACCATCGCACACTTCCTGTGAGCTGCAAACACAGACCAAATCACTCCATCTGCAGAAAAACAGGGATCACACGTCAAATTAATGTTCATTTGTTGTACTGCTTTGTCACATGGCTGAAATGGTGAGTGTTTTTGTCTCGGCACAATAGTTTAACTCTTTGTGACTCTTGTAAGAGTCTGTCTGTACAAAGGAGGAGTTCTTTGTCAAGATTTCACACAGAATCAGATTAAGGACTGCCTGCAAACACTTCTCCTCCAAAGCTAAATAAATGTTGCACCATTTGGGGCACGACTAGAGTGGTCATGAATGAATGTAGGATTTGCACCCTTTTGTCCATTTACTCTTAAGTAGTCTTGACTGCCAGTGATCTCTGGATAGTGGGAAAGATGTGAGTCCAGCTCTGATGCTCTTGAAGGATTGTCTTGAAGAGCTAGTTCAGTGTCTGAATGATCACGTTTGTGTATATCAGACTTGAACAATCAGAGATTAAACACATCTTCAGAGGACTTTCCAAATATGATTGTTTCCAAAATAGCTGAATAATTAAAAAAAAATATATCCTGTGGGTACCACCCCACATCCGTAACATCCCATTGCATCCACAGCAAACTAATGATGGCAGGTGACAGGAAACTCATTTACTACAGTCAGGTCTCTTTCTGTCATGTGTAGTTCAGACTGCAGCATTAAAACACTTGATTGAATCTGCCTCAACATGAAGGACATCACTGATTCAGTATTGTTGGTGTGGCAATGAATCGCCTTTGTGTGTTATATTTTGCTAGTTCTTATAATCGGTGTAAAGTATAAAGAGAGTACTAGTATTTAGCTTTTATTTTTTATCTGAATGAGTGACACAGAAGAGCTTTCTGTGTCTTCTCTGCAAGAGCCTGCAGCGCCACAGTTAGATGTTAGAGTAAATGAAAGAAAAAGGGTCCATTTTATAGTTCTTGTAATTGGTAGACATGGTTGTTTTGAACCAAAAACTAGTCTGTAATGGTTGAGCATGACCAAACTCGCGGGGCTTTTAGATCATATCCACGATCACTGATCATGTGTACGTAAATAAAAATCTATATCTGTAAGAATTTGTGTGCTTTTGTCGTGTGTGTGTGTGACTTGACTTCTATAATATGACCGTCAACAGAGAAGAAATGTGGAACCATTCCCACACGTGCCACGAGACATAATCCCGGACGTCTTAAATTTGAGGTTTTTGTGAAAAATATGCATTGAAGTCACAATAAAACAGAACTTCTGTGTTGTGACATAGTTCATTCAAGTGAAATTTATCATTGGAAAAATACCATATGATCAAAGGCGCCTTTAAAAAAATATATTAAAAGCCTTTATTCAACTGGCTTTTTCATAAAAAAAAAATATTCTAATCAATGTGTTTCAGGCATAGATGCCTTCTTGATACCTAAAACATTTAACTTGATACCTGCATGGATGAACTGACAAAGATGATCATTGTCAAGAAAACCATTCCTGGGCTACAATAAAGAAAGACACCACTAGATGGCACAACCTTGAAAAGGGATTATTAAAAAATAAATGTTGGGCATGGGCTTGAATCTACCCACTGTGGCTGACTGAATGGGTTAAGACTAGAAGGGGTACGTATGGCGCTACTGGGCATGCGCACATCAATACAGCGTAACTTTTGTCAATGCACAACCATAATTATTTTTTTTTCATTCTTGTAATGGGTAGGTGTAGACGTTAATAAAACACAATCTAATAGTCTTGTAATTCTGTCTCCATTCTAGCCACAAATGTCTGAGTGATAGCTTGCAGTCTATTGAAAGAAAGAACTGGTTTTAAAGGGATAGTTCACCAAACAAAATTATTCTGTCATTTACTCACCTTCCGGTTTCTTTTTTCTTTCCCGGTTGAACACAAAAGATATTTTGAAAAATATGGGTAATCAAACAGTTGCTGGTCCCCATTGACTTCCACATTATGGAAAATAAAATACTATGGAAGTCAATGGGGACCCCAAGTTTTTTTTTTTTTTATATTTGTGTTCAAATGAAGAAATGCACTTATAGGGTTGAAACAACTTGTGTAAATGACAGGATTTTCATTTTTGGGTGAACTATCCCTTTAAGACAATTTTCAAACCCTTGCAACGGTCATGCCCATGAGCGAAAAGACTGGAGGACTGATATGACAAAAAAATTAAACATGCATGAAGTATTCACAATAATGATATAAAATAGGGTGCATTTTCAGTTCATGTCAACTAAATGATTCACGGTCTCGGAATGTAAACTTAAAATGCTAGACATCAGCAATGGTATACAACAGAGGTCCCTGCTCCATCTTTAATTCAACAATGGGGTATTTGGTCTAACAAAGGTTGAAGACCCCTGGACTAGATAGCCAAACAAGAATCACACACTGACTGCTGATATTGTGAACATCGGTTTATTTGAATATTGGTAGTGGAAAAAATGACAGGTAAACACAGAATGGTCCAAGTATCATATTGCCTCAAGGCCGGGTGTGAATACTAAAGCTCAATAAACCGTAAACCATCTGAAAGAAATTACAGCAAGTGTTCTGAAGGCCTACAGATCACAGCTGGGGAAAAAAACACGGTTAATAAAAAAAATAATAACCTTAAGAACAACTGGCACTGGTTTTTAAAGTTTCCCAATCATGAACTATTGTACACATTTTATAACCTTAAGATCTACATTCTGTTCTTCGTCCCTTGCTCGGATTAGATTTCACTGGGCAGTCTGAAGTATCTTATTTGATAATTGAGTATGTTCCCAGAACCAAATCGGTCAGGCCTGAAAACACTCGAGTGATTTGCTCAGCTTGACCAAGGAGTTGGGGAAGTGTAAATAAACTCTAATATGAGGTAATTAGCAATGAGTGTGATTAGATTTCAAAGCGTATTTAATTCGCATTTCAAACTAAACTAGCTGCCAGCAAACTCTGCAGTCACAATGTCTTCAGCCCCCAGTGAATTCAGGTCATAACACCCCCCGAAAGCATCTGGAGTCCATCCAGTTCCCATCGTTATGGTCCACAATAACAATACTAATTCAAACTAAATGCAATTATGCGACGAGTCTTGTTAATAGTCCCTTAAAAACAGTTAGCTACATAATGAACAGTTCAGCCGCCAGAGCTTTACATCATTTCGAATGGGATTATCCTAAAAATGTGATAAGAATGACAGTCAGAGCAAGTACATGATGTCATGTTCAGCAAGAAGAAACGGACTTCGGGTTGATCCTTCTTAAGTTAACATTTACAGCCAAAACAGAACCACTATGCAGTGCGTGTCCTATAGTCTCAAAATCTATGGTATATACAGTCTATGAGCATACGCACATCTTATAATAAATTAACATTCACAAAACAATGTGCATGTTGGTTCTGTGAACTCTTAAGCCTGGTCATCAAAGTGGTCTGGTTCATGTGGGCAGGTGAAAGGCGAGAGTAAAGCATGGAGGGTGAACTGGACTCTTGAAAGGGGGAGTTTAGCAGCCCCCGACCGCACCAGCGAGGGTCACTGTGGAGTTGCTTTGAGGTTTGCCTTTGTGCCGCTGACCTCCTCGTCTTCTGCCTCCAGACTTTGGCTTCAAGAAGAAAGGAGAAAGGAAGTTATAAGATGATTGTTGACTTCCAAAACTTTACACTTGATCCTGCAAAGGCAACATCTACCACTTATACTGCAGCAGTATAAAATACATAATACTAGAAACATAATAGTAATAATAACCAGCACGACATAATTACACAGTAAATACCTGCAAAGAAATATAAAAATAAAAATACAATTATTTCAGCTTGTTGGTAAGGCAACATTTCTCCTTTTCATTTCAGTTTAAATTGAAGTACTAAAAAGAACCAAAACTGAAATAAAAATGGTAAAAACTATATAGACTTTTTTTTAATTATAAAAATAAACACAAGAAAGCATAATTCATAAAATTACCTATACTGTAAATAAAACGGATAAAATTATTTATAACGAATTTGAATATTTTAACATAATGGTAGTTCTTAATTTAATAAATATATTTTATTATTGACAAATATTAATAAGTATTTGATTTGCAAATATAACCACACATGTCCTATGCAGCAATAAAAATTACAGAAAGATTTGAATTGTTCACGATCTGAAATGTTTCAACGTTTGAGATGGTATTCATAAATTCATTCAAAATTACAATCAGCCAAAATCTTATATTTTTAATTTAACTTCACCTCTAAAAAAAAAAAAATGTTTTGCAAAGTTTTTTTTTTTTTATGCAAATCTTTAAAATACCATACAAAAACTTTAATACGTCACATGCAGGATTAAAATAATAATAAAAAATAGATATTTTGTTAAGTGTCTAAAATTCAAATTAAACCCCAAATATTCATCCATCTGTCATTGTCAACCAAACAGATCACTGTAACTTTGCCCAAGAGAATTAGAACCATCACACAAAATACGAGTCTGTACGTAAATGCACAGTTACACTACAGTGTTCATTATCTTGTGTACTGAGACAACTCCCAAACTAGCGCATATTAAACACGACACCCTCTCGGTCACAAGCCTCACTCATTTCCATGCCACAGTACACTTTAGGTAAAAGATGCATCATGCACTGTGCTTTCAGGATGTTGAGGCTCTATAAACAGCACAGTTCCTGTGAGGGGTAACTAGCCGTCTTGGGAATGAGTGAGTCACTTGCTGTCCCTTGTTTTACCTTGTTCTCTTTGTTTTGAGGATCTTCCTCCATTTCAGTCTGAAGCAGTAAGAAGTGTGAAACAAAAAAGGTAAACGAAAGCAAAAACAGAGCAATTTATGGGAAATAAAGAGGGATGAAATGAAAGCACAATAGAAGAGCATGATGTAGGCGAAGAAAAGTAAATATTTCATGTGAGAATCAAAAGGAAAATGAAAACGTGGAGTGAAGGGAAAAAAGTGATAGAAGGCTATTAGACCGGACAGATCAGACAAAACACAGCAGGAAGACAAATTGCCAATACTCATAAATCTGAGCATAACACAGCTTATATTTAGTATTCTTCCCCTCGTCTGTTGTTATTACCTGTTGTAGTAGGTTTTGCAGGGCGGCTGGCGATCCTGTGCTAGCGCTCTCCTCATTGGATGGGGCCACTCCATCCTCTCTTCTAGCCGGGGCTTTCTTTGTTGACTGCATCTTGATTTGTGGAGGTTTAGAGATTGATGGCTGGTTATTAGTTGATAGAAGCAACTACAAGCCAAAAGAACAAAAGTGATCAACTGCTAGCCGGAAAATACTGAAGCACTACACCCTCAAAGTCTTATGCCCCATGAAGCTGACCTTCGTGATGGTGCCCACAGCTTTAGTTCTTCCCTCTCGGAACACGAGCCTCTGGTCTATGTGCAGGTACTCTGGGGTTTTAATGAAGCGGAAGTGTACGGTAGCTTTGTCTCCGGTGCGTAAGCAGTTACTGGTCATAGAGAGGATTGTGGCTGTTTGCCTGATGCTACCGCAGTGCACTGTGGGAAGGAAGAGACAAGTGAGAGAAATGGTTAGAAGCAAATCTCACATATTTGCATTTAAGAGAATGCAAGTGCATGTTATCTCACCCATTGCTTGATATCTAGGAGAGATGGTCGTCGGGTGATGTAAAACTAGTATCTCGGCCTCAAACTCCCAGTATGCCTGCGGGTTTAATTGTGGAGACACCATGACCATGCCCTTCCTTATTGAGGAGCGCTTGATCTGGAGGAGAGAGAAATGAGGAGGAATGTTGTAATGAACAGCAAGAGTGTTTCCCACAGACTTACACTATTTGTGGTGGCATATATATGCAAATTAATTCTCTGCCAGCAGGTGGCGCATTTAGAGTGGGACAAACGGAGGTTTCCCCGGTAACGGCTGTACACAAAGCAGCGCTACGCTCACAAACGCTGCTTTATCAGGCATTGTGTGCAAGATGAAATAAAAATGACATCTGACATTTTCTGAAAACAGTCGATTTCCTTCAGAAATAGTGATATAAAAACACCAGCATCAGGTTTCAATTATGAAACGTGCAGTGCTCATGTTTATAAAACGAAGTCAAAGCCTTTTGGAAAATCTATCGACAGGTTACGGGGAAAAAGGGGAGAAACCGGGGGCACATGGATTTATTTTTTTTTTAATACATGTGTTTTACATTGTAGTTACTTTAAAGCGATAGTTCACTCAAATGGAAATTCTGTCATCATTTACTCCCCCTCAAGTAATTCCAAACCTGTATGAATGTATTTGTTCTGCTGAACACAAAAGGAAGATATTCTGAAGAATGTGGGAACAGAGCAGTTCTGGGGCACCATTGACTTCCATAGTATTTTTTTTTTCATACTACGGAAGTCAATGGTGCCCCAGAACAGCCTGATTACAAACTTTCTTCAGAATATCTTCTTTTGTGTTCGGCAGCACAAAGATATTCATGCAGGTTTGGAACTACTTGAAGGTGAGTAAATGACAAAATGTTATTTTTGAGTGAACTATCCCTTTAAGGCATTTAAAAATATATATAATTGTATTACCTTATATGAGTATAACTGTAAACATCTGGTTGCAACGTTTTACAAAATCCAAGATTGAACATATTTGGTCAAAATCCCATGTTATAAAAGATGAAGTGCTATGCAGGCTATTTAAGACAATGTTGGCTGATTAGACTTAAAATGCTAAATGTTTGCCCTCTCGCTCTTCACCATTCCCGCATCTCAGACCTCAAATACATAAAAAATTACCCTTTTTAGATAGTTTAGTAAAGAAAATACTATACAAAACTTACTAGCAGTTGCCAAGTGTTTATCAGTCTTACTTTTCCAACACAAATAAGACCAGTCTACCTTTTCATAACAGAATATAAAAAGTTATGACCAGTCTGCAACCGGCCCCAGTTCTTGATTTACCCAGCTAAGATCACAAGTACCCTTGTAAGACCCCCCTCCCCCCATAAAACACTTTCTCGTTGGATCTAAGCAAATCTCATAGGTGACCTGTTTTGATCTCAAAAAAGTGAGTTGTCACCTAAAGGTAAGGTGCATCTATGTATATTTTATATTATATATAAATATATTTAACATTAACAATATTTTTCTTAAATCTATACATGCATGTGTTTGTATTTACATATACATAATAAATATACACAGTACACATACATCATGTAAACAAAAACTTTTATTATGGATGTGATTAATCGCGATTAATCGTTTGACAGCACTAATACATACACACACATACAGTTTATATTTTGAAATTATTTATATACATGTTATTATAATATACATGCATTTACAGGTCTATATTTATATTATAAATATTTAATATATAAAATACAATTTTTTCTGAAATATATACATGCATGTGTTTTAATATATACATAAATATACAGAGTACACATACCTATATTATGTAAAAAAAACTTTTGTTTTGGATGCGGTTAATCGCGATTAATCGTTTGACAGCACTACTGAACGACTCACTGGCTGAGCAAATCATATTCGGAATAAATCGCTTGCAAATGATTCTCTGAACTGATGATTCAATTATGTCTGATGTAAAAATCAATCAGGAACTGTTAGTTGTAAATAATAATACATTCACAACAATTAGCAGTGAGGTCCAACTGTAATTTAAACCGTATTCGTTTACAAACAGGTATAAATATTCTAACAAAACGTGTTTATTTATATCACAAATATAATTAGGATCACTAAAAAGACGACGTCATCTGGGAACTTCTGAACAATAATCTTTATTGAAGAATTCTGTAATTTGTCAACTAAATTAACTTTCCCTGCCAAACACAGAATTTTCCGGATTTCACTGTTATATACTCGGGGGTGCTATTATGCATCTCCTGATCAAAAACACGTACGAGGAAGACAGAAACAAACGATCTCATATGTAAGCAGATGCATATGAAAAATAATGCGATTATCAACAATAAACAGCATATAAATGAAAACCGCCTAATGTTAGAGTGAAATGACGGTCCAGGAAGTGGTACTGTGAAGTACTGTGCAAGCTTTGGGAGTGCTGATGGAAGTGACCTACTGCTTATTTGCTTTGATCATCGTAATGAATATTATCCATTTGTAGTATTTGGGGAAAAAAAAAATTCTCAGCTTTTTGCTCAAAATGTTGCTTTTTAAATTAAACTTACCTACATTCAAGTGTGTGTGATTAAAGAAATAATAATAAAAAAAATTGTATAAATGAGAGGCTTTGTTCTTTATTTTGTTGTATTGCATAGTCAGATATTCATACAACAAAATATTCTAGGGGCCATGAAATTTGAGAGAAACTATCAAACATACTGATGGTGGCTGGCAACGTTTTGTTCAAAAATGCTGGCAGAGAAAGAGTTAATTTGGCTCCTAAATATTTAATTCCATTTATTTTCGAACCCACACCACATACCTTTTTCAGAGCAAAAGAGGCCGTCTGTCCACCACGGACCTCTTTCACAGGCATCCTCTTGCGGTGAATGGATTTGACAGTGATGGAGAGGAAAGCTCCCAAAGGGTCTGGTCCAAGAAGCAAAGTGTCATTGAGTCGAATCAGCCCTCGTAACGTGGTCCCAGACACTACTGTTCCTACACCCTGGCCCAAAAAAAATGGATTGTTTTGAGAGAGGGGACACATAAATATATAAACGGAGACAGACAGCATACTTACGGGTACTGAATAGGTGTCGTCTATCTGGAACTCGGCAGGCTCGTGGTCTTTGAACGAGCTCCTGGAGGAGAGCAGGTTCAGGAACATCTTCAGCAGGTCCATGTTTTCTCCTGTGACGTTAGAGATCTGGAAGATGGGACATATTCTACAAAACAAACAAATATATGCAAGTCTGGAGAATAACCGGTTTAAAAGTCAGCAATAAGCAAAAACGTGTATTGTGGGTCATCACCTCTCAGAACTGAAATTGGATGCTGTGACGATGACATCATCTTTGTTCTGGACTAGGACAGGGATCTTTCTGCATCCTGGAGACTTTAATATCTTCTGCAAGAGCTTCAAGGTCTCTGAAAAGACAGTGTTACATTAATGATAATTAGTATGGTGGTACCTACAGCTTTCCATCAACTAAGCAATGGCGTTATTATGGTTCACCTTGAAGAATATTAGCTGGACACATGTCAATCTTTGTAACCACCACAAAGACAGGAACATTGAGAGCTAATGCCAAACCCAGGTGCTCTTTGGTCATGCCAACAATTCCTGCATTACTTCCAATCTGTGCAAGAGAGAGAAATGGAGTAAATTTAAAGAGGTCAACAATCATTAGAGCACTCTGTTACAAACCCTGTAATAGGCTTCCCACTTCGGCAGCACTTTTATGTCTCATAAATGTTCTCCCAACATGAAGTTTGGTCCTAAATTATGCCACATTTTATCCCAAATTCACATGTGAAGGAAATGTCTATTACAAATGTATTTTAATTAGAACTAACGGTTTTTAAAGTTAATGAAATAATGAATTAAAATGGACCTTTTAACCAGGATTTGTTGTGCTTGTTAGAGTACTTATAGTCATTTCTCATGTGGCTCACTCATACTCGTATTTGATTAGGATGCTGCCATTGAAGGAAACAAAGCTGCCTATGAAGTATCAAGGCAGCTCACTAGGTTTTGAATCTGAACTTTTCCCCCTCCTTACCATCAGCATGCAGAAATCAGGCAGATGGCCGGTCATTCCAAACACAGTAGTCTTCAAATACTTCTCATGGCCAGCAAGGTCAATAAAGGTAATGACTTTAGAAGACTTCTCGCAGATCTTAGTCCAATCCAGGCTGCCTCCGTGACTGTCAGGTTTGTTGACTACCTGGCCTTCTTGATCAAATCCCAGGATGTCATTGCCCACGCTGCTGGTGCGGCCACTCTCCATTTCATGCTTGTGCCTGAAGAGCTTCTGTCGTGCAAAGCCACGTCCATTATCCAGCTCTCCATGAGTCAGCACACCCAGCAGAGTGCTCTTACCGGCGTCCACATTCCCCACTACAGCCACCCTGAGGAAAACACCATCATGATTTTGAGTTAGTAATGAAAAATGGCTGTAGTCAATAAGGTAAAAGCTCCTTAGAACTTGGAAGACATATTAAAGATGCCCCTTTAACATAATAGAGCATGCATCATAGGAATCATCGATAATGCTACACTACTGTTCAAAAGTTTGGGGTTGGTAAGTTTTTAACATGATTTTGAAAGACGTGTCTTATGCGTTCACACCGCAGGCAGTGACGAGAGCGTCAAAGTGGCCGGAAGTCATTCATTTTCAATGTGAGCCGGCGGCGAGCTCCGGCGAAAGCGGCGCGGTGCGTTTTGGACGATGAGAGCGTCGAGGAGAGTTGAAATCAGGTTAACTTTATGGTATTAATGAGCTATGACGCGGTTCGGCGGCAACCAATCGGAACGTAGAATTCCTCCGCTTGAGAGGATTCCAGAGAACGCAGCCCGTAAACTTTGGTTCCGACCACATTAGTTCCCAAGCATTTTAGCGCTAGAGGAACGCTTTGTTTTTCAGCAGTTAATGTTAATTAAAGACCAAGGCTAGTAAACGTCTCCTATAAACTGCATGTTGAAATTAATCATAAACACAAAAGCCACACCACACAAATGGCTTTTAATTGGTTTATTTTGTTAGCAAACATGCAACTATAATTGTTAAGTTTCCATCAATCAATTTCTTTCTTTCACATTTTAAATATTTCATGAGGTTAACCTATACTCTACTTGTGGTCAGTCTGCACAAGATCAATGTGCTTGTTTGCTTTGCGGCTCCTTTAAATACAAGACAAGCATTCGATCTACGTCAGAGCGGCCGAGCATCCACAAATGTTTCTACAGCGGTGCTGGCAGGGCGGCCAGGGCGAATTTTGACGCTCTCGCCGCCTGCGGTGTGAACGCACAGTTATAGGGTTGTGACATTGAGGAAATGTTCCTACTGGTTTATCGATGTATGACAACACCGGTAATACCAGTATCACTTCGTTGGAGTTTTCCCTCTTTTCCCTTTGCTTTTAAATTCCTGTACGCATTTTACATTCACTTTCGATTTAGCCGCAATTTCACATCAAGTTCTTGAATGGACAACAACAAAACAGTACAACGACAAACTCACTATGAATGAAACCTTGAACTTTTAACAACAAAACAAATAAAAATACACCAAAATATAGCCAAACAGGTGCTTTAGCATTTCATTTCAAAACGAAATCTTCCATCATCTTGTCTGCCTCTCCTCACTTATTGTCAGTCAGCTTGACTTACTTTCTTCATGTGATAAATGAAATCCTGCTGCTGATCTGTGATAAGACGTTCTTTTGGCACGCTGCATTGAGCGGCCACGTTCAGTTTTTAACTGTAGTGTCTGTTCTCTACGGCGGCGCGTACATGACGTAGCCTGTGATGCGGCTTAACCGCTCCATTTTATACAAAAAATAACGATAATCCTTAATAATAATAATCCTTGTAATCAGATAATAATCATTGGGGTGTGGCTGACACAGAACAGCATACACAGTTTGCGTCTAGCGGATATTCTCCAAAATGGCGCTACACTGAACCAGAGGAGACAAATTGTTGAATAAAGTATTTATTTTTTTATTTTCTTTGCGTACAAAAAGTATTCTCGTCGCTTCATAACATTCAGATTGAACTACTGATGGCAGACTATGGCTGCACAATTCATTGAATTTCTAATCGTAATTACAATTACGGATGCCACAATTACGTAATCGTTCAAAGCAGCAATTAATCGTTCAAAATCCACTTATGTTATTCTGTGTGCTTGTGTTTTCTTTTCTTTCTACATGTTATCTTAAGGGTTTTTCCATTGTTTTAATTTTAGTATAACATTATAATAGCATGCATATTTTTACTTTTTTATTTAAAAGAAGAAACCAATCCAATGTATAGTTCACATTTGAGGCTTATAGGCTTCTATAGAAAAGCAATACAAGTTTTTCAGTTAGTGTTTTCAGCTTGTTTTTTCATCTAAAAATATAGCATGCGGTTGCTTCAAACAATGGTATAAACATCATTCAATGTAAATTGTGATAATTGTCATTAATAAATCGCAATTACAATTTCAAGGGAATAATCGACAATTGTGATTTTTGCCATAATTATGCAGCCCTATGGCAGACGGACTATTCTGACGATGTCTTTCATACTTTTCTGGGCCTTTACAGTGTTAATTACTTGGCAGTCAATGGGACAGTCACAACAAGCCTCCCGGTTTTCATCCAAAATATCTTAAACTGTTTTCCAAAGACGAAATAAGCTTTTATGGGTTTGGAACAACATGGGGCTAAGTGATTAATGACAACATTTTTATTTTGGGGTGGAGTAACCCTTTAAACTGAACTGTCACTTTTTCTCGTCACTCACCTAACCTCCAGGAAGTCAGCTTCTCCCACTCGACGGCGAATAAGGTAATCTCTGACCTGACCGCCAGCTTCGGCACGCTCTCTCAACAGGATAAGGTCTGACTCAATCTGCTCACACATGGACTTTATTGTGGCCACAGACGCCTGCATATCACTCTCATTCAAACCATAGTCTCCTCCATCTGAAAGAGTGTAGGACAAGCTGGTGGGTATTCTTAAAAAAATCTAATTGAGTCAAGGCTCTCATCTCAGTTTTTCACCTGAGCCCACTCCCAAGACATAGATGGTCTCCCCGCAGCCCTCGTCCATCCTCTCACGCAGCTGCCGCAGTAGTAAGTCATACTGTTCCCCATTGGGACTGACCAGGGCTAGCTATGATACACAACAGAAAAGAATCTTATTAAACACAGAACGACTGTGGAACAACATTCCATCTGTTTGTTTTATTACAGTCATAATGGCAGTACAAAGGCTCAGTCTGACTCAACAGCAGTGTAAATAGAACAAAGTCATCAATGGACTTGAAGAACCGAGTTGCCTGAATTTACTGCGTGTTTCATCAGTTGTTATGAGAAGTAATGTTACACAAGCCAAAGTAACAAAGCGTTATGCAAAACACAGTGCTCAGCTCCAGCCATACAAAAACAGATCCTCCTCTCTGTCTGAAGCGGTCTGATGAATGATAAGAAGCTGTGAAAAACATGAAGCCATCTGCCCTGGTTCCCAGATCCATCAAGGTTGAGCACTGGTGAATATGTAGACCTAAACTAGTTTATGAATAGCTGACGTGTCAAGATGGGTTGTGCAGCAACATGCTATAAAACTATTTAAGACAACATTTTTCTAATTCTTGTTTAAATATAATGCATGTACTTATAGTACCTCATAATAACTGAAAGACTACATGGAATATTTGTACTTCTGTACTATTAAGCCGTAGGTACTAGTACTTATTTCTTAGCTATTAGTAACCATGCAAATAAATATTAATACACACAAACATTGTATGGTAACATTTTTCATCTCACTAATCATTTGTTATGAGTCATGATTAGAGTTCAGACTGTGAGTCAGTTCAATTAAAAATATTACTAGAAAGATTAAAATCGCTTATGCCTACTAGTGACTAAAACAAGGAAACTGTAATATATACATTTAACTATTTTAATATTTGCTAGTAAGTAAGAAATAAGTACCAGAACTTATAAATAGTTATTAAAACTGGAAAAGGTGCCAAAAACAATCAAATTCATACTATTTGGAATAAATGGCGGATATGTGAAACACAGAACCTAAATTTGTTGTTTAAAATTTGTAATTACTTGTATATAATAAATAGCTACTAGTGATATTGAAATAGTTGTGATACTGAAATAGGCTAGTTCCTCACTTGTAAAAGAACCATTAAAACAGATACTAGCTTATTATTATGCTGACAGTGTTCAATATTCAGAGGTAATCTTGCCAGGTCGATTATTTTAGTAACAAAGCAATACTATTATAAAATAATTAGTATTAGTATTTTGAAGTAGATTTTATTTTTTCCATTTTTATTTACATTTTAGTAATTATGTTGTATGATTTTGTCATTTGTATTAGTCTTTTATAATGTCTATTTATGTACCTTCAGTTTTAGCTTGAGATGTTTTAATCAAGTTAAACCAAATGAAAATGAGAAATTATGCCTTGACAACTAGTTGAAAATATATATGGTATTTTACTTCAGTTAACTTATTTAAAGGAAGTAAAATATTGTTCTATTGTTTACATGGTGTTAAAACTTTGGGACCATAAACATCAACAAAAAGTTATCAATTCATAAAATGGACTTCATTCTGTGATCTATTTATCTCTTCCGTTGTCTCTCTCCTTTTAAAGGGAAATCCCTCTGTGTTGCGCTGATATTTCATCAGGTATTATGTTGTGAGATGGTCATTTCTTCACAACTGACAAACTCTCCATGTTTCATTCATTGGAATTAATGCAAATTTGCAGTCTATAATCAGCTTGCATTATACCTAAACCCCCACACAGATGGATACATCAGAAAGCCTGGTTTAATACTGCACTACGACAGGTGCATATAATACATACGATAAGAAATGTGTTAAAAATATCGCTAAAGATAGCCGTGTTAGCTTAGGTTTGCAGATGCAAACACTCAAAATCTCAAAAAGTAAAGAAAATCAAGTAACATGATTACAACTGTCAGTTCAAAAATTCCAACGTGCTGTCACATTACTAATAACATAGGTTTTTGCAAACGCATTAGTTTACTACGACTAGGCTGACTCTGTTTGAGGCCTACTTTGCTGGAGAAGTCAATTCCGAGATCCACGGCCTCGCCGTTGAACATCTCCCCGTCCTCGAAGAACTCCGCCCCGTCATCCTCGCCGTATCCCCGCGCTGGAGCAAACATGCTAGCGGGGACTATAGGCTCTGGTAACCCTATGGCTGTGGGATTAAAACCCGGATCCGTCGTCGTTGCTGATGCCATCCCTGGGGCAGCAGTTTTTTAAATCAATTTAAAACAACTTTAAAACGATGCGGATTTTGGGGGAACAATTGTAAGCTGATACAGCACAAACACATCCAGACTGTAACGCCGCTCGCCACTAGGCTAAAAAAAAATCTCAAATCTCTAAAGTATCGTACCAAAACCTAAAGAAAATCGTACAAGAACCAAGTAACATGATTACAACTGTGTAATGCTCACACACTCTGGAGGAAGTCTGGCTACTTAACTTTTTTTTTTGCCAAAGTCAAAAATTCCAGTCCACATTTTGAACTAGAGCATAATTAAACTGATAAAGAGAGAGAAAATAAGTCACATTAACACTCGAAAATAACATCTCTAGTCGCTTTTCAGATGCCAATCCACTTGTGCGCATTAGTACAGATTATGCCGTCTAGCGCGCATAGTGTTCGTCGGTTTAGGCGTGACACCACCAGCATTCTTCACACACTCCGATGTGTGCAGGAGTCCACTCAGAGTGTTTGATAAGTCGGTTTCGTGGTTTTGTTTTGATTAGATTTACTTTTGAAAACACTTTGCTGACGCATTTGAGTGGGGAAACACAAGCACATCCAGAGCAAACTTTTTAACTTTTCCGTTTTGTTAAAGATAATTGTCTCTGTCTAAACTGAACTGTCTTCTTCGGCAGAAGAACGCTGAAAACTCGAAATTATCGTACATTATGGGATTTTTTCATTATTGATCGTACATCGTACAGAGGTCAAATTATCGAAATATATACGATAATTATCGTACATCTGGCACCACCTCGAGTGTTGCCAGATCGGGTTGACGATTTCCAGCCCAAAAGCTCACCCCGCCCACTTCAACAAAAACCAGCCCAAAAATTTAATCCAAAATAATGTGATATGATTTTATTCGCAATCAAGGTTGATAAGGACCACTTTTTATCCCAAAATAAAATAATGACAAAAAAGGTAATAAAGATAAATAAATTTCACGCATGGATCAAAACAGGAAAAGCGTTAAAACAGAAAATATGCTTAAAATGACCAGAACCTTTTCAAAATGGCAATCAAGAAATAACTGATAACCCCAACATTATCACATGCATCATTTTCTGGAGGAACACAGCATCATTGCAATGTCCACTAAGACAAAGCTCATTTTTGTGCAAAAAAAGTGCACAATAAAGTGATCAGAAAGCAATGTTAATTCACACCCACAGCAGCCAAATGTTATTCATTGATACATACTGTATGATAATCTGACAGCAAAATAAAATTATAATAACAATTAACAACAATGGCTTAACTTTCTCTTGTGCTTTATCTTCAAACCGTATTTCGGTAAACATTTTAGAACATAATGCGAACTTAGCACGTCAAAACGTCAAGTCCAGCAGCTGTCAATGCCAAGTATCAAGAGTTTGGACGGTTTAAAAGATGTTCTGATGCAGGACAGCATTGTATAGTCCATATTCAGTTTTGATTTTTTTTAAATCATTCACTGTTCTTTTTTTCAGTTAAATCATTTAGAAGTCTTCTATTCAATTAATCCACATTGTGAGATTTAAGTCACTCTTTACATGTAACTTTATTTAAGCCACTTTGCCGACAATCACTTAACTTGTTGAAGTCTATAAATAAAACGAATGAGTAAATATATAGGCACATTTAAATTTGCCCTGTACAGGCCAAAACCCAATCACTCACGGTCATCAATCTCACCAACATAAAAGATGGTAAATTGATTGTAAGTCTCTGTTAAAATGAACCAAATGGGTTGCGTAAGGAAAAATGAGTTGATGACTGCACTACACATTATTTTGCTGTGAACTTTGAGTTCAGCATATTAAGATAACAGACTAAAGTAAAAGCGAAGAAAAAAGCAGCTGATTGGGCGGCTTTTAGTTTTTCAAAAGCAGCCCAAATTTGGTCTACCCACCCATGCGTTATTCTCCGGTCCAAGCGATCAAAAGAAGCCCAATTGGGCGGCAACCCGCCCAATCTGGCAACCTCCCTCGTCGTCGAGATAAACAAGTATCGCTACATATTACTGCTATCACAATAATACGCTAAGTTGATAATAGAGCACACCAAAGTCCGACAGCAATCTGTCACTGTGCACGTTTAAATGTTAAGTTTTAAAATGTTAATAAAATGAGTCGTGTGTTCTTTTTCTCCTCATGAATTATTGATCAGCTGTTCTGGCCAATCATTTTTCCACAATTATAATCACATGTGTTATTATCCAATGAAAGATCGTGGGCGGTGCATGTAATTACTAATACATATAATTACGATGCAAATGACGCAACATTTAGTTGTAAAGTCGCAAGGTTTGTTTTGGTACATACTTAGGTTGACAGAACAAAATTAAAATAATACAAATAAATAATAATATTAATAATAACAATTAATTGAAAAAAATAAGTGTCAGACTAATAAATAAAGTATATACGCCATTTAAAAACGAGCTAGTGAAACATGGACATTTAACTCTGAATCCACGTGCTGCAACAAAACATGTAACGATATTATACATAAAAGTCAGCAGATTGTGTAATGTGTAATGTAATTTAACTAAATTACTAAACGTGTCAGCAAGAGTGATGTCAAGTCAGGCTAAGTGAGGTAACAATATGTTGTTTCACCCCTTTCAGATGCTATTTCAATCTTAACTGTTCATCTGATATAATAATGTAAGTAAAGGTAAGTATTGTACTGCATAACGTTTATTGTATAAGTATTGTATTTGTGATAAAATACTGGCCGGATCATTGAAATCACTTTAGGTTTATGGACATATAAAGGCAATATGTTAAATGATTGGATCTTGGTTGATTTGGCTGCATTGTAGGGCAGACATGTGACACTGTCAATGGAACAAACGCAAAAATGTAAAATACATTTTTGAGCCTGAATTTAAAGTCGAGAAAGTGTAGTAATTGGATTATAATCAAGAGTGTTCGGCTGAACCCCTTTAACCTAAAAATATTTATTTGAAGTACTAGTAGTACCTACTAGTAGGCCAGTAGGCTACTTAATATTTCAAAAATGTAACATCATATTCACACGGTTCTCTTATTTCAAATAATGGTCACATAACATGCAGGTAAACATGTAAACATTATAAGTGTTTTTATTTTAGTAAATTATTTATTGTAATTTTTTAAATATAATTTCATCAGCTTTTCATCAACAAACCCCCCACAGCAGATATAGGAAGTCCAGTTTGAATCTGAAATAAAATGATAATAATAATAATTTGCAGCATCATAAGTTATCCAGGTCTCAGTGAACCAAGAAGCAGTGACACACTTTAGAAGAGGCAGAGTTTAAAGGCTTGTGAGGTGCTCTAGTCGAGTGGACGTGGTCCTCCAAAAAGCAAAAAGCAAGCACCCCAAGCAGAACAATGAAAAAAAGTGCTCTGTTAGCATAGTTGTTAGCCATTAGAGTGTGCCTTTTTAATGGAGCCCTGGCTGAACTTATCATTCTTTTCCCTACAATCCAAGCAAGAAATGTTTGTTAGTTCTTAAAAAATTAACATTAAAAAATAGATTAATTTTAAAAGTCAATAGCTCTCAGAATCAATGTAGATACATGTATAGATTACTTTGTTAATGTTTGGTTCCAAGTCTGGGACCGTTTGTTTATTTCACGTGTCTTAAGAGGCAAAGCATGCCAAAGTTACATGAAATGAACAAATAACGAGATAGGATTCTTCAACTGTGATGCATTTCATTAATTTGACCAGCAGATGGCGAAAAAGGAATAAAAGTAGTGTAATTTGATAATGAAAAAAATCTTCACTGGTAGACTTGAATATAACACCACCGTTTCTGTGAAGCTCTTCACGTGAGATACATGTGCCCCAGGCCAGGTGTGCAGCCATGCACCACTTCCATATTCCATATTTTAAGGGAAAAGTCTTCAGGAATAGTTTTTAAAACGTTAAAAACATTATAAAATATTTATAATTTGGCATATTCTAAAGGTGTAACACAAGCACGTGCTGTTATAATGTAAAAAGTAAATGTAAAGAAAAAGTTTTCTTATTGAAGCCATAGTCTACTTAACATAAAAATACAGTTGCCTGCATACGATTGTTTGTTCAGTGCTGATGGTGACATTCAGAGGAGGGTAATTTGTCATTGGGCATATGTTTATGCACTGCCCACGCGCATGATGATAATCCAGAACACAACATACTGCCAGTAAGGATGCGATCTCTCGCCCTTTGCATCTCGTTTGCACTCCAGTGCTTCGTTCTCCAAAGCGCATCAGAGTATTCTTCCAAATCCGAGCTGGAATACGAATTCGCTGACTATCGCGGGAAGTTCTGTATCGACGATCAAGGTTTTGTTTATAGCATCGGAGAGGTTTACTATCCGAGCTCCACGGCGTGTCCCTGCACCTGCACAGAGGATGGACCCGTGTGCGTCAGACCCAAGTGCCCGCGTATACACCCGAGATGCACTCGCGTCGCATACAAGTCCTGCTGCCCCGTGTGTGAAGCTGTCAGTAAAGTGTGTGTGTACGGGGGCAAAACTTACAGAATACTGGAGGAATTTAGGGTGAGTCAATACATTTATAAAATATAGTGCACTATATTGCTCGCATGGACATTTTGATTTGTTTTTCTCTAACGTTCTTAGGTTTATTACAACAATGCAGAAGTTGCACTAGTCTATATGATGACCTTTTGCGTTGTTTGGTGTTGTTTTATCACAACACTGCATGCTCACTTTACAGGAAATGAAAAGTTTCGAATTGGAACATCATAAAAATTGCATGATAATTATCTAATGTCTGTTTTTTTAAGTCTAGTCAATGAACTATTGTTTGTAGGATAAAAAACTTACAGTTGTCAGACACTTTTATATTCAAAACATAAAACATATAGAGTATGGAACAAAACAGGCTACACTCTCAGAAAAAAAATGCTACAAAGCAGTCACTGGTGCAATAAAAAAAAAAAAATCTAAAAGGTTGGCCTACATCTTCTTTACCCCTAAATAGTTATGTTACTTTAAAAATACATATTTTTAATACATACCTTTTGAAAGCATACTGCCCCAGTAAATGTTTTGTACCCAGTCATTTTTGTTTTTTAAGTATAAATACATTATTGTAGATTAATCCATTTAGAGCATTGATATAAGTTTGGTCGCAATCACCTGTTTCTGTAATCAGACAATATGTGAGATTTCCTCGCATCATCACTATGTCCTCAGTGAATGTTAATTGTATAATCCAGGTTGATTGTTTATTCCTGTTTTAAACAGATGTCACCCTGTGAGCGCTGCCGGTGTGAAGTCAACAGAGAAGTTTACTGCACCATATCCAGCTGCCCTGCCTTACATTGTGTGAATCCTGTATACGAACCCAACCATTGCTGTCCTGTGTGCAATAGTGGTGAGAGTTTTTACTCATGCAGCACCTCATGTGCATGTCTGTTCCGTCCAACGCTATTAACACTATAACATAATGTTTTAACAAACACCTGCATCTGCATCTGTTTAGTGTTCTGAGACTCCTGTGAGGCTGTGTTTTGAGGATCAATAATCAAGTTTCACTGATGATGTGTGGAGCCCTCATCTCTCATTTTTGATTGATTTCTTCTTAATTACTGCATAGTTCATGGTGATGTAATGGAAAAATAATGATGCAATGGAATTGTTCGATGGATTGCTTACTACCATGCCAACTATAAATAGGAACTAGTTCATGGCATGCTGGGATGGCAGAGGCATTATGGGGCATTGGGCCATCCCTGACAACAGAAGGCATGAGGTGGACAGATTGTGTGTGATAGTTTGAGTATGTAATGTTTATATAGAATCTGGTAAGTATGTGTACAGATTTCAAAACAAAAGATGCTTCATATACGAAATATGTAATGCATTTGTGTGTGTATATGCCTGGCAATTTCTATATGAGATCAATCATTCAATAGACAATAGTGGTTAAAGGGATAGCTCACCCCAAAAAATTACAATTCTGTCATAATTGAGTCACCCTCATGTTGTTCCAAACCTGCATGACTTTATTAATTCTGAAGAACACAATAGAAGATATTTGTTTTGGACTCCACTGACTTGTCTTATTTTGGGTTCCACTGAACATATAAAAGTCATGCAGGTTTGGAATAACATTAGGCTGAGTAAACAATGACAGAATTATAATTTTTGGGTGAACTATTGCTTTAAGAGAAGCTCTAATTCTAACCAAATCCTGAGCTTCTTGCTCTTCTTGTCTCTTTTTCATAGGGCCAAACTGCTTTGCTGGACATCGCGTGATCTCGGCTGGAGAACGTGTTGAGATTGATGAGCGGACGGTGTGTTTCTGCACCTACCGGGACGGAATGTGGCAGATGCACCCTCACGCTACCTGTGAGGAGCGCAAACGAGTAGATAATGAAGCCACTCACTCCGACGACACATCCAAACAGATAGAGGAGCAGGAGACGGAGAAAGAGAAAGAGAGAGTGTTTTCGTCCAGGCTGGATGCCATCCGTGAAGCGACGTGTGCCTGGCACCGGCTCTCCTGACAGGCAGGAGGGGAGGGGATGCAGAGCACCATGCAGGTGTCTGTGCCCGGGGTAAACACAACCTGCGCTGGAGTAACTGCCAATGCTGACCTCTTTAGCCAACTTCACCACCCCCTCCCACCCTAACCCAGATCGGCAACCCACTGATAAGCAGCATGCACTAATAAAATGTCCCACTATTGTACATGGTACACTTGTTCAGAAATTAGGGGTCAGTAAGTTTTAAAATAAATACGTTTATGCAGCAAGGTCACATTAAATTGACCAAAGGTGACATTAAAAACATTGATAATGTTACAAAAAAAATCCTGTAATCAAATAAATGCTGTCCTTTTGAGCTTGTTATTAATCTAATAATCCTGAAAATGTATCCCGGTTTCTTGAGCACCAAATCAGCACATTAGAATGATTTCTGAAGTCACACTGAAGACTGGAGTAATGGCTGCTGAAAATTCAACTTTGCCATTACAGGAATAAATTACGTTTTAAAATATGTTAAAACAGAAAGCAGTTATTTTAAATTGCAATAATATTTCACAATATTACTGTATTTGTGATCAAATAAATGCAGCCTTGGTGAGACTCACTTAAAACATGTTAAAAATCTTACCGACTCCAAACTTTTGAATGGTAGCGGTTTAAATATGTGTATATTACTCTATATCATGTTGTCTACGTCTTACTAAGAAGCAGTTATGCAGCGTTACATTTAAATGTAGGGCATTGTATTAAAAATTATTTCCCATTTTTCCATCTCATTTTTGTTGCATGTTGTGTTAATAGGCATATTACATACTTTAGAAGTCTTGAATATGTTTGATGTTTAAATTATTTTCCCATGTCCAATATGACAAACAACTTCGATGTTCATTCCAAACTGATGCATTTACAAAATATCATATTGTCTAGATATAACCAGTAAAATGATGTTCTCCATAAAGAATATAAACATTCTTGTTTAGATAGGAAGTGGAGCATGCAATAAGAGACATATTTTTAAAGGGCTGGACAAATGGAAATATATAATTTAAGTATTAAAATAATCTCAGGTTTGAGTATTTTCTCCTTGTCTCATTATTAAAAAATCTGAATCATAGCATATTTTATGTTTTGCTGATTCTAACTATTTCAATGAACACCTCAACACAGTTCATTTACAAAATGCATGTAAATATAATGGCAACACTGTCTTTAAAAAAAGTTTTGTATCTGCTACTGTGTGTCAAGATTCTAAAGCATTCATTTCAATCAAAAATATTTAATTTAGGCATATAGCTAAAATGTAGTGGGGTTTGATCATTATTTCATTCCATTTATTTCTAATTTAACAAACGTTTTATTCACCGATTATATTATTCTTGTATGTCTTGTATTGGTGTAATGCAATGTTCCTCAAATCTTTCCCTGGAGGTCCAATCTGCTGCAGAGTTTAGCTCCAACCCTGATCAAACTCACCTACCTGTGATTTTCTAATGATCTTGAAGACTCTGATTAGCATGCTCAGGTGTGTTTGATTAGGATTAGAGCTAAACTCTGCAGGAGTGGCCAGATTTGAGGATCCCTGGTATATATAATTCTATGATTAGTGGCTAAAAGTCGCAACGAAAATGCATTAGCAAGATATACATACAGCTCTCTAGGTGGCGATGTAGGGATGATGGCGTTGAAGTGCGCGCCGGATGCTGTCAGAGTTGTGTCACGCGCACGAATATATCCCAGCATTCCTTTCTCTCTCTTCCTCTTTCCCTTTCGGCGACAATGTCTAAGAGAGGTAAGAAACACATATGAAAATCCATAATCATCTTTAAAATGAGACACGCTGAAGCCCCCCAAAGGAATAAATTGGTTTAATTGATCATAGAGAACTTATATTTTCGATATATTAACGCCGGTTGTCAAGGATATTTTCGATTAAACTAGTTTAGTACAGTTGCAGCTAGCGGAAGAAGCCATGTTTGCTAAGTACGCAGACTCAGTCTCGTGGAGCCAGTAGTATGATGTTTAAACACTTTAGATACAAACTTTGCTGTGCTAAAGCAAGTTTTAAACGCGGTTTCACGTTAACTGTGATGTATAATAAGCAGCGTGACTTTTAAACGAGCTCGACGCGTGAGCAGTGGACTGACGACATGCAGCGGGGCAGGTAACGTTACACACGGCTGTCGAGTCGCGCGTTGACTCGATGGTGAAATGCACATATTTGAGATGTTCTGCGATTATAGACCGGGCTAACAGACTGCTGGGTTAATAGATTCTCAAGTATTATTGTCCTCATACATAATGTAATAGCTGTGTCGAGTGGAATCAGCCAGATAACGTTAACAAATGTCATTTCACTAACAGTTACTGTAACTCACAACCGTATCGACAGCAATTAGACTTTTGCAGACCTAAAGGAACAGCTCATCCCAAATTGAACACGTTGTTATAAACCCGTAACACTTATTTTAATGGAAAACAATTGCTTTATGCAGAATAAAAACTTTAGCATCCATTCAGTTTAACGTTAGTTGGGTGTTTTTGATGGCAGTGAAGGCGAATAGTGACTGATGCCTCCATCACTGTAAAAAATATTACACCAGATCTTTCCTTCATGATGAGATTAAAATACTTATAAAAGTTACTGATTTGAGTCTTTGCAGTGTTACTGGCAAAACGGTTGTTTGCTTGAGTAGGAGTAGACAACTGTCAGTGTGATTTTTTTTTTTTTTTTAAAGTCACTACATTTTGGCAGTCAATTATAAATGAATGAAGACTTGGTGGCTAGCTAAGCAAAAGCAAATGTGACTGGCATCTTCTGGTTGTTTTATCCTACCGTTGTAAACTCTTTCATCCTCTTGTTTAGGACGTGGTGGGTCATCGGGAGCCAAGTTCCGTATTTCGCTGGGTCTCCCAGTGGGAGCGGTCATCAACTGCGCTGACAACACGGGTATGAGATCTGCCAGTATCTGTGCTTGTTATCCTTCTTAAAGCACTTGCTTTGTCTGCTCTGTGGCTGGGTGAGTCGTCAATGAAGGAATAGTAAATCCCATTGCTGTTGGGTGAGATGGCAGTCACCATGTGCTGTTAAATCTCAATCCGTGGTGGAACAAAATTTAACTTGTTTTTGATGGCCCAGCTGAGGGTTAGCAGACCTGTATGTCTAACCAACTTTAAGCATAGAAATATTATAGAATGATGCTAATGAGTTTGTTTGCTCTGTTATTGACATCCACTGATCTGGGGCTTTTCTCTCTCTTAGGTGGCAAGAACCTGTACATCATATCCGTCAAAGGCATCAAGGGTCGTCTGAACAGGCTCCCCGCCGCTGGTGTGGGTGACATGGTCATGGCCACAGTGAAGAAAGGCAAGCCAGAACTCAGGAAAAAGGGTGAGTGTTTGCTAAACCTGATTTATCACATTTTTGGAAACTGAGCTTCATGCTGGTTTTGAATGCAAAAACAGAATTTGGCTTGGAGATGTTTGAGTGTTGCTGATCTGAATAAGAGATCAAGTATGTATGCTTATACAACTTTCCTCGTTTAATCTAGTGCATCCTGCGGTGGTGATACGACAGCGGAAGACATATCGGCGAAAAGATGGCGTGTTTCTATACTTTGAAGACAATGCAGGGGTCATAGTGAATAACAAAGGAGAAATGAAAGGTGAGTTATGAATGTAAGGTCTTGTGTTGTACCCTTCTTAAAGCACTTGCTTTGTCTGCTCTGTGGCTGGGTGAGTCGTCAATGAAGGAATAGTAAATCTCATTGCTGTTGGGTGAGATGGCAGTCGCCATGTGCTGTTAAATCTCAATCCGTGGTGGAACATGTTCTTCTTGAGACCTGTAATTTTAACGTGATGTTCTGGGTTTTGCTCAGGTGCAGTGCTAAATAGTTTTTGTGGTCTTTTGTAGGCTCAGCTATCACAGGACCCGTAGCCAAGGAATGTGCAGACCTGTGGCCCAGGATTGCTTCCAATGCTGGTAGCATCGCCTGAGTGCAAATGTGGCTTGCCGGTTTCAATAAAATCCTCAAAGTTCACATGTCACTGTCTGTTGATTCCCGGGAGTTTGCTCTTCACACTAAAGTTAAACCTGCAATATTTTGAATTTGTGTAAACATTTTGATATTGAATTTTATGATTTTGAAGTGAACATGATTGTGAATATTAATGCAAAAAAAAGACTGAGTTTATTTTTATTTTTTTTTACTAAAGTACATGTGGTAAATACATTTGCGTGATAAATATTGTCTTGAGTACTGGCATTTGACAAATGAGTATATGAGAACTAATTATTCAGAAGAACATGACTGAAATTTTAGTCCTTAATTATAATTGGTTAGTTCTTAACCTCCTAGGGCTTAGTGCACATACTGGACAGCACATTTTAGCTCTTATGTCCACATTGTGTTCACTGCTGAAATGGTGGTGTTATGGAACGTATGGGGGTACTTACACTGCCATTGTGGTCAGAAGTTTTAACTCACTACAGTCAAATTCCAATGGCGGGAACACAAGGGAAGATTCAAGTGTAGCTCCATCACAAAGTCGACCAGGTAAGAAGTTCGCAATATTTATGGCTTATTCTGATTTAGATATTATAAAAGCCTTGTATATTTGTCATGACATGCAAATTTGAAAAAAAGTGTAAAACTACATCTTTGTAGGTGCTAAACATGAAGTACACGTATGTGTACTTATGGACTGAAGCTCCTCGAAACAGCTAATTGCTAGTAAACATGCACACATGTAAAATGGGAAAAAAGCAGCTCTGATGCAGCTAAAAAGCTGTACATGGTCCAATAAAATAAATAACAATTAAATCACTAAATACATACATAATTAGTTGGGTTGAAAATGTTAGTAAAAATGTAATATCTAGTAAAAATGTTCCTGTAAATTAGCTTGCATATTATCCCATTTGAATAAATAACAAATAAAAATGCAAACCTACATACATAATTAAATTAATTTGTATTTGATTTTATCATGTTTTTATTTCAAGAGCGTTTTTCTTTGCAAAGAGCATTGGAGCTACTTGAGTTAATTGATAAAAAAATCGATTTGGACGTGTCTGAAAGTGATCATCCTAGATGCAATTACCACTCACCACAGGAGGAAAGCAGCAGTGAGGACAGTAGTGATGATGAGGACCCCATTCCTGAGCCCATGACCACAGCAGAGGACGCAAAATCAGATAGTGGATTTGATGGATAGAATGATAAGTTACTATCGCATGGCCACCCGTACTAAGAAGTGGACAATGCGGATGGTAATGCACTTCACGGATCTGGCTTTAGCCAAAGCTGCTACTTACCGAAAAACCATGCAATATGTGCTGGACCAAAGACAAGTCCATCCAGTCCTTATTCCGCATGGAAGTGCTACGATCCTCTTGGCCCAGCATCACGGTGCAGTGCAGACCTTTCGAACATCAGAGGAAGAAGAAGATTCAAACCAGGGAGTGAAACGTATTGACAGAGTTGCCCCATGTCTCGGTCCGCAGGAGGGCTAATGCCCACCTCCCAGAGATGATCGGCCTGAAAAATGAATGCGTGCAGACAACAGGCTGATGGAAGAACCCGAGTGCGTGATGACCTGCAAGTGTTCTTGTGCTTGCAAACCGAGAGCAACTGTTATCAGCCTTTCACAAAAGTGATGGCAGTGATTCTCAAGTTGTGTATATGTTCCTGTTCCTCCAGTTTCCGACTCCGTGAAGGTCAATCAATCAGGTGGACCTCTGGGCCTTTAAGCAGGCCTGGTCCTTAGTGCTAGTTATCGCAGCCTTTTTTACATTACCAACAAAATGTCACATGGTACTGTTTTTTCTTTTTTTCTCTATGATGTTCAAAACACATTATAGCCTTGCAAGAGTGCTATTTAAAATGCTTTGAATGTTTTAATTTTGTTACAGACATACAGTGTCATCCTGCAACTGTTTTGCAGCATATCAATTGTTCCAAACACTATTTTAAAACTGTCCAAAATGGCAAAATTTGTTTTTACTCTTGATGTCAAAACATGTTCAAAAAATGTGTGATGTGTTATTAATGCATAAAAAAACGTCAGGAAAAAAAACTGCTGTGTTCAAGGCAGAAAGTAAAAAGTTTTTCATTATTACACAAAGGTGATTTTATTTTGTTTTATGGAAATTCGGACATGAATCCACATATGTGGGAATCATTTTTTTAAAAGTACTCATATCAAAAGATGATACTTAGTTTTTATTTAATTAGGTTCCAATAAGCCCAAATAGCAAAGAGAAAATAAAAAAGCATTAAAAAACAGTTGGCCTTAAGAGGTTAATGAAATATTTTGTCTTATAGTTACCATACAATTTATATTTCATCCTAATGGATTTTTTAATGGAAAAAAATATTGTGGCTGCTTTTAAGAAATTGAAAGGTAAAAATAAGTTTTTAAACCTCATACACTAGGTTATGCTAAAATAAATCCAGAAAATACTAAATGCATTGTTTAACTGTTTTTGAGATGCTTCTAAATTCAATCCGAGCTGCATGTCAATGTGACCATTCAATCCTTTTAAAGTAACGTTAGCTAAATTATACTTTTGTGTGTTTTGGTAATGTTATACAGTATTTCCTGCAAAATATATGTATTTATCTTTTATATAAGTCTTGATCTTTTTTTAGCTTCGCTGATCTGACCATAGACGCATATATATATATATGGATCTGACAATCGTACTTTCCTTGCTAGCTCCAAAGCGTGAATACGTTGCGTGGTTGTTATGGAGACCAGCTTGTTATTGAGGCTCGAGCTAGCGAGTTAACCTTAGCTGTAACTTACTGGTATTCAGTTGCTGAATTGCTGTCTTTTGAGGTAAACAACATTATCAGTTCTCCGCATAAAAGTAAATTGGGTGACTTTTAACGTAACAGAGCAGGTATGGAGAAATCTGATATGATCAATTTCAGTGCTCTTGAAAAAGAGCTACAAGCGGCGCTGGAAGCGGACAGGAAATATCAGAGGGAAAATGATGCCAAATTTCGTGCTTTAAACCAAAATGTCGCCAGCTATGAAGAATTCAGGTGCGTTTGTGTTTTATAGTACTGTGACATTTATATTTAATAGCTATAAAACCTTAGCCCTCCATTTTACCGAGTAACGGAGCAACTCCACGTGTCTATCATTAAACTAAAGCTAAAATCACACACAAAATGATACTTTAAATAAAATAAACGTTAATTGAAAAAATGCCTATACAGAAATTATCATTATTATTAACCAAAACTAAAATAATAATTAATTAAAAAAATAACATTCAAATATAAACATTCAAAACATATTAATAATTTGACTGAAAACAACAAATGTACTAAAACTTACTAAAAAGATAATGAAAACAGAAAATATCAACATTCAAAATATTAATAACATTTTATTTGGCATCTCACCGATACTAAAATAAAACTGGTGCCTCTTGTAACCATTTTATATGTTATGTTTTAGGGACATAGTACTTGCATCTCACTTAAAGCCCCTTGACAGGAAGGACATCTCAAGTGCACCTCGAAAGCAGCCATGGAATCCTATTGCTTTTAGCACAAAGCAGGAAAGTGCTTTATCTGAGGAGGTCCAGGTGAGACATTTTATGATACAAATCCTCTATATGTCGTCCAAACGCTAGATCTCACATTACATCATCTCACCTGAGAGTGGTGTAAAACTCAATTCTTAATTTACTTTCAGCCAAAGTGTTCTGAGATCCAGCCAAGAAGTGCATCAGAATTCATCCGTGACTGGCGCAGGTTTGCAGGAAGCTCATTGGAAAAGTATCGTCTCCTCGTGAGTCTGGGAGGCAAAGCTCTGCAGGAAATCTTCAGAACTGAGGTTGGCCTTGGTCTTCTCGGCGAGTTTCTTCTGATTCTCTCACAGTGTCTTAAGTCAGGGGATGAGGAAATAGTGATCGGAGTACTGGACGGACTTTCCAGAACTGGCCGTTTTGGCCTTAACCTGTCTCTTCTTAGTCAGGCAGAACAAAAAGCATGTGAGGAGCTTTTCCACAAACTACAAATTGCAGCAGGTGATTCTTCTGACACTTCAATGGTTTGTGAGGCCAGTCTTACAGCAAAACCTAAAGCATTAATGGAAAAATATGGCATCCAAAAATAGTTCATATTGAAATTCCATAGTTTTTTTCCATTGTTCCTTAAACCGTTTGTATTGTATTAATTTTGTTTTGTGCTGTCAGAAATATGTTAAGAGAAGTGCTGGCCATTTGTTTTTGGGCCATTTACCCATTCTTACTTTCAGCCTACGAGGCTCCTGAAGATAAGGAAGACATCTTTGCCAGCAGGGCCTGTCCTGCATTTCTTGTATTTGACTCTGCTGCCTTCCTAGCTGATATGACCATTGACCTTCCTTGTCACTGTAAACCAGAGGAGACTCATTCAGTGGTATGGTACTACCAAAAACAAGTTGGCTCCATGAACACCAAAGTCCTCACAGACTTTGAGGGCACTACGGTGGTGGAATCATCCAAAGTTGGCAGAGGGTCCGATTTGCGTAGTCGCTTTTCCATCCGTTTGTTTAGTCTTCTCATCTTCAGGGTGCAGAAAGCTGACTCAGGGCACTATATTTGTGGGACGGCCTCTGGTGAATTCTTCTACGGCTACGATGTTGATGTCCAGGAGGTCCATAAAGTTTTATTTCCCTGGAACGTCAAACAGAGGACTCAAGTACAAGAAGCAGAGACCATCAGCATAAAAACTGAAAAGTTTCAGGTGTTCACCAGGTACGGGCCGTGGTCTAAATGTGACCGCTGTGACGTCCGGGGGGAGCAGATGCGTGTAGGACTTTGTTTCATCAAAAGCATTTACCTTCATGTACGTTATCAGCGTGAATCGGACACAGAGGCTCCCTGTGGTTCCTCAGCCGTTCCCCAACAGTTTGGCCTTTCAGGTAGTAGCTACGGAGCCGAGCTTGAGGTGAGGAACTGTCACACACCCTGTCCTCCAAAACCTACGACATCTCCAGAGAGACAAGCTCTGATGAAGTTCCTTGAGTTTGACGATCGGTCTTCTTCAGGTGTCACCATCCACTTTCACAACCACCCCGCAGACTCTGATCTGGTCTTGACCTGTCCTGGTGCCAAACCGCAGTATGCTGTGGCCTGGGATAAAGGTTCAGCACCGCTCTACCGTTCTCAGTATATGGAGGGTCTTAATAAGACGTCTCGTGTCTTCATTGACACCGGTCACCACCTACACTTCAGACCCGTGCGACTGGAAGACAAAGGCTCCTATTTCTGCTGGCTCCAAGGAGAGCTGGCTGCAGAGATCAGATTGGGGGTGTATTTGCGCTTGGGACGTTTGCGTCAAATCTCAGACCCAGAGTCTGTCTATGCGCTACAAGTTATACTTGCTTGCTACGCTGGTATTTCTGCTATGTTTCTCCTCACTGTGATAGTCAGATTTATTTGGCAGATAAGCAAGGAAGAAATATCTGTCAGATATTCATTTGAATTTGCTGTAGTTATACTGATGCACATTTAATGTGAAGTGCAAGGTGAAATTTAATAAATATGCTGCTTAGTGAATTTTCTGAATTTGAATGTTTTTGTTTTTAACAGACTGAGAGTGACAATGGTAATACATCACTATGTATTTTTCTTTTATTGTGAAAACAGAGATTACCGATTGGGGTGTATTTGCGCTTTAGAGATGAAACATTACGCAAGTACAATGACAAGTCCTGGGTTTACCTAACGCTGTACAACGTAAGGAAGGATTGTTTATTTTAAAGAAAACGAGTATATAAAATATAGAAAAAATAAACATAGTGTTAGTTTTACAAGAAAAGCTAGCAGTTTAGAGAATAAATATGTATTGATAGAGGGTCAAATGTGTCTGTTTTTTTGAATACAAAGACAGATTAGATCAAATACAATTAGAATAGAGAGTGCTAGAGTTAGAAGTCAAATAAAGATGGAAGAAATGTGTTTTTAGCCGGAAGTTATATATGTATATTGTGAAAAGTTAATTTGCAAAAACAGATTACTCAGTTTTTACAAATGTTCAAAAAGCATGTTTTTTCATTGTGCATTCCAATTAATCTCAATCAAACTGCAGTTGGGTTATTTTGATTAGGTTAAAAAAATAACAGAAAACATACAGCTAACTAACATAATATACAAAGTGTGTGTGTGTGTTGTGTGTGTGTTGTGTGTGTGTGTGCGTGTGTGAGGTTGTATGTGATTTATGAGGACACAAATGTGTATAATGACATGGGAATGACAGGTATTACAAGGAGAAGGTGATTTAGGAGGACATTTTCAGTGTCCCCATAATTAAAAATGCTTATAAATCATACAGAGTGAGTTTTTTTGGGGGAAAGTAGAAATGCACAGTCTCCTGTGAGGGCTAAGTTTAAGTGTAGGGCAATAGCACATACAGTTTGTACAGCATAAAAACCATTACACCTATGGAGAGTCCCCGTAAACCATAAAATACAACGTGTGTGTGTGTGTGTGTGTGTGTGTGTGTGTGTGTGTGTGTGCGTGTCTTAATGTGTGTGAATAGTTTTTAAACTTTAAACAATGCTCTCTTAATTTTAATCTGTGAACACTCATCACTCATGGTTTCTGTAAAATGCTGTATAATGGATCATTTTCGAGTTCAAGACATAAAAGCTGATTGTAATTTTTTAACCAATGACTTCATATTAATTTTCCGTTCGTTTGTTATTCATATAAATATTTTATATATAAAATACATTTTTTTAATATTTAAAAATATTTTATAGAGCTTGGTATAAGATTTTTGTTAAAGATTAAAAGTGTTTTATTATTATTATTATTTATTAATTTACATTACTTTTCCAAATCTATAAATCACACTTTTAAAATATAATTTATTCAGGTTTTACAAGACTGGGGGAATCCTAGTTCTTCAAAGAAAAAAAAGGTGTTGTAATTAAAATAACAAACATCTTGATCTTTAGTTGTTTAGCTCGTTTTATTACGAGCTTCTTTTCATTTTCTGCTGTAAATAAAAAGATTTTCCATCGCTGTTCAAATATTTCACATTTATACACACTCGGTCACAATCGCTAGAGGGCGTGATTTCACCGCTGAGGGGGACCACATGTTCTTAAAACAGCTAAGTACTATCAATATAATATCAATATAATGATTTTATGTTTCTAGAACTAATCTTTATTGCAGGTTTAAATGTAAATGGCTCGCAGATCTCTTGAGCAGATATGTGCTTGCGGCATCAAAGCAGAACTAGTGTGTGCTGACAGAGGAAGGCTGTGGCGGATGGGGTCGGAGTCTGACTGACAGATATCAGTATGCTGCTGTCGCACGGAGGTTTCCGGAGTTGTTCCTGAACGGTCTGTCACTCCGTCGCGCAATGAAGGATCAAAACTACTCCGAAGAAGTTACAAAAATACTGGAGGAAGCCCCCTCCGCTCGCAAAGCACTTCTAGACAACTATGACAATTTACACAAAGTAGCGGAGTACTGCGAGAGCAACTACCTGCAGGTAAGACACTCGCACGCTCGAGCAGCTTCACGTCCCACACAGATTCATCCTGACACCGGTAGAGAAATTATGAGATGTGTCATTTACAAAGAAACACTTGAATTATTTAACAGCATACTTGAGTGATACGTCTGTACATTGGACACAGAATGCGATTTTGCATATCCACTGCGCTGCTTTTCTATTATTGTTCCATGTAAACGCGCTAGACAGATGTGTTGGCCAGTTACGCTCGCGCGTTTATCGCAGCGTCTCTCACAAGACATTGCGTCCTAAAAACGTGGCACTTAAGTTAAAATTAGTTACTAGAACCTTGCGTTTTACCCCATTCCTCTGCCCTGCGTCCCAAAACGTGTGAACGACACGTCTAACACGTCTATGCAAAAATCACTTTTTACAGTCAGTATGTAAACAGTAGCCTAAACAAATGTATTGGTGTAACTATTCTCCTCAGGAGTGTTTGGAGTCCCTCAGTAGCCTACACTCTTATTGACCACTTTGTAAAACTACAGATGAAAACTTTTACAGTTTGATCTCCTGCTCACACTCATATGTTGCTATTTATGAGACTGGTGTTCAGTGTAAATGTGCTGCTGTACAGTATTCAGGAAGCAAGACATACAGTCAAAAGTCAAAGTCAAAGCAGCTTTATGTCAATTCTACCACTGTACCGTAATTGTTACAGAGTATTGAAATTGCATTACTCTCTTACTCCCTGTGCAACAGATAACATAAACACTAACAGTAGACGCCAAATATACAAATAAGGAATGTAGAAAAAAATAAATAAATAATAATAATAATAAAAATAGATAGGTGGCATAAGCACATGTAAATAGTGCAAACAGTGAAATACCAGACAGTCAGAATATGGTGGTGTAGTGCAAAGAGCTTATTAAGTCTATTTTATTAAGTGACGAGAGAGCAGTCTTTATTCAGACTGTCAGAAGGAGGTAGTTAAATATTCAGTCCAATGCTGTACAAGTGACTGGTGATTGTACCTTGTGGTGTGTGTGCTTGGGGGGGGGGGGTGTCAGTAGTTCAGTGGTGCGTGGTTAAGAGAGGGGAGGGGGGCAAGGACGGGAGGGAGTTCGCTTCTGAGCCTGATGGATGAAGCTGTCCTTCAGTTGTTGGTTGCCTGGAGACTCGCAGTCTCCTCCCTGATGGTTAGCAGACTGAAGAAGCTGTGTGTCGGGTGGGTGTATCACCTCAATACTGAGGGCTTGCGGTGAGACGGGTGTGTAAGATGTCCTGGAGGAGGGGAGCGAGACACCATGATCTTCTCAGCTGCTCTCACTATCCGTGAAGGATTGCGGCAGGAGCATTGCAGGCGCCATACCACACAGTGTGAGCTAGTCAGGATGCTCTCGTGTGCCTCTGTAGAAGTGCCATATGGGGGCCGGGGCTCTGGCTCTTCTGAGTTTGCGGAGGTGTATGACGCTGTTGTGCTTTCCTGTAGTGCTGCAGTGTTGTTGGTCAGGAGATCCTCTGTGAGGTACACCCAGAAACACCCATGTGTAAACCCATACAAGTGAGAAGATGAAGCAACACTGTCTTCCTTAGAGTAGAGACAGTATATGACTCAAACCTTGTGCGAGGTCAAGATTTTTTCACATTACAGTTACACAAAGACAGCAAGACAACAGAAATTGCTTTGTAAATATATTAAATAATGAAAATGTAACCATGCTAAAAGTTTTGCGTTGAGAAATAGGCTTTAGCCAGTTAATAATACCATTGGCACAGTATAAAAATAATAGAAGTAAATGGAAAGAAGAAAAACAAATGAAAATGACTATGTACTTGTATGTACACAAAAAAGCTTGTTCCCTTTTCTTTCTTGCTGCAGGATGTTAAGGTCATGTATTACATGCAACACCATGACAGCTATTAACGTACATTAAGATGAAGTTGGTTGAAAAATGATTTCATATGTCATCTCTTTAACAGTTTAATTAATAGATGTTTCTAATTCAGCAGGTTGGAAATGACACCACCAAAGCCCTGGAGGAGACCAAGGCCTTCGCTACTCAGTCCTTGGCTAGTGTGGCCTATCAGATCAGCTCTATGGCCACCAATGTGCTCAAGCTTCTGGATACACAGACCCTGCAGCTCCGCAAGATAGAGTCCTCTATCAACCAGATCGGGCAGGTATCAGGCCCATTCCTCTTTGTCTTATAGGGAGACATGAAAATGCATTCAGATGTTACAGTCATTTTTATCAGTGTAAAGTATTTCAGTACAATCACGCTGACTCTGAAACTTTGCCGGCTCCACAATGTCGTCTTTCATTTCATGAAAAATGGAAGTTGTCCTTCAGATACACTGAATTTAGCTGTTTTATTTCATGTGCTGGTTCCTTGTTTCCCTTAGTAATTGAATACTTGTACAATTCATTTTAATTGTGCCATACGTCACAACCAAATGTTTACCACATTGACAGCTGGCTTTATAAAAATGAAAATGGACTTCAACATTTTCATTTATTCCACCATAGCCCATTAAGTAAATAATAATTATTAATATATTGAAAATTTAATATTAATGTTTCTTTTGGCAAATACGTGGTTTCTGAAAAAAAACCCTGTGTTGTAGGTAGCCTGGCTCTGATAACATATATAACATAAAAAACTATATTTGCAGCAATTATATGAGTTTCTGTATCCTAGGTATATAAGACTATATAATAGATATATAAGAGAAGGTGTTAAGACTTCTAAATTATTATGATGATCATCAGTTTTGTGATACATTTTAAGTGAGCATGTATCTGTGAAGGGTTTCTAAAAAGACTCAATTATTCCTGCTTGCTAAAAACCTGTAAGAACATTTAAGTAAAAACAAAAATAGCTTGAACGCAAAATTACTCCTGGTCTCTTGGTAAAAGCTTTCCTCCTGTCAAGTGGTTAAGGACAGAGTACTGTTGTAGAAATGTCCCAAAGCTCAGTGCAGGTTGTCACTGTTTGGGGCCCCTGTCACCCGGGTGATAATACTTCGTGCCACCACGGCCCCCTCCTTCCCCTCGATTCCCTTGGCTCCTCTCACTGCGGCTGGGACTCAGCACAGCATTCCAGCGCGCTCCGTGCCCAGCCTGCCTAACCAGGTCACCTGAGGCAGGGCTAAAGTGGGGGTAAGCCAGATCCCAGACTTGGAATGAAAGGGCCACTGTTCTCTCGCTCAGAAACAAAGTTTGAACCTTGATTGATGTTCTCCATTGTCTGCCCTGTGCCCAGGAAGAGCTGTAACAAGCAGGCCTGGAATAATGGCGGTCCTTCTCACCCTGTTTCAGGGCTCACAGAGGAAGGCCAGATTGGTGTTTCAGGAAGTATCTAATGCCTTAGCAAACCGAACAACATCAGTTCCTCCTACATGACAAACTAAACTTTTACAGAGCGAGATGAGTAGAGCGGAACAGCATACATGGCTATGAGCTTTATGTTGTGGTGCGTGTAAATACTAGATTATGCTCAAGGTTACGTAAAAGCATGCTTTCTTGTATTTAAAAATCTTATTTTTAATATTACACTCCAGTAGACAGTGTTGTTTGTATTATTTATATATAGTATTATTTAAATTTATAGTATTTATTAATATTTTGAATAAGCATTTATTTCTATTTTTTGTATTTATTAAATTAACTATTTATTTGATGTTTTAAAACTTTTTTGTTTTAAAAAGTTAAGGTTTTCATCTAATATTTCTATTTAATTTTTAGTTAAGCTTTATTTCAATTAACAAAAATATTTACAATGATTTATATTTTTAGTTAACAGCAGGTACCATTGTTGAATTGTGAATACATTGTAATACACGCTTAGTAAAGTAAATTTAATATTAGTTAATAAATTAATAAAAATTAATGTGAATACATAGCATTTTAAATTATTTGATGTGTTATCTGCAACAATAATTGATCAGTCGGGTCAATATCACCATAGAGCGCCTTTCAACCCTCAAAATACTCAAAAATATTGCTTTTAATTTCCCATTCGCTTTATGTCATATCATAAATAGTAGACACTCAAGTACTTTATAAACATATTAGCTGAGCTCCCACACATATATTTAGATAATTATGGGCCATTATTCAAAGCATAAACCATAAGATATGCCCACCCTGTCATGGACATATATATTACTGTTAAATACGTTTTCATTGCAAAATTAAGATGCAAATGATATTTTCTGAAAGGTATGATGTCTCTTTCCTAAACAATGTTATTTGTTTGCTTTCAAATCATAACGGGCATCCTCTTACACAAAGCAAACACAAATCTAGAAAATGCATCTAAAGAGCCAAGTAATGCTTTTGTTATGAATATAAAAACCTAATATAACACACCCTTTAATAGTCATTTTTATGTTAAGTTATCATGGCAAATTTGTTATTTATGTACAGTACACCAAAAGGCACCTTACAGTGATATTGACCCAGTCATCATTATTAATAAATATGTGTTTGCTGAAATATAACTGTACACCTTTCCTCAACAGATCCATAGTATAATAAAAAATATATATTTGACCGCAGAATGCTACAAAGCTCAGCATCAGGTTTTCCAGAGAACCATTTGAGTGATGATGACAGTGTGGCATGTAGATTGGGAATATTTATACATTTTTCAAAAATGAGTTTTAGAGATTTATAGGAGTAATTATTCCCTCAATATCTGCACTTGTATACAGACAGTGGACATCCACAGGGAGAAGGTGGCCCGCAGAGAGATCGGCGCTTTCACGGTTGCCAAGAGGGTTCCACGCAGTCATAAGATTGTCCCCCCAGCAAAAAATAAAGAAGCCAAGATCAAGTACTCCCGCACACCCATCTCTTTCTCTACACTGGACTCAGTCGGCCATGGCGTGAAGGTGAGCACACATATAGTTTCATGAAGTAGTGGGTACAGAGCATAGTTTGCCCTTCAAATTGTGCTGCCAAAGGTATGCATTCGGGTGTAGAATGCTACACGGAGTTATTTATCATCTGTGCTTCCCCCATTAAATATATACATGATGTTTTCTTTAGATTTAATGACTGAGGGGAAAAAACATTCAAATGCAATGGCAAATACATTACCTGGAATGAAGAAGAGACAGTTTCTGTATTATCCAAACATTCAGTATAAATATATCAGATTTATTTGCCATTGTTCCCACAGAAATTGCATGCTTGTTGCTGTACTGATTTTAACACCTTACATATACAAATAAGAATGTTAGCCCAGGGTTTACATTTGTACGGTGTAAAATCTCAAAACCTGACTACCCAGGATTATTTAGTTGCTTAGGGTAAAGTACAAACAAAATTAAATAATATACGCCAATATCACTTTGTTTAATGTTTACTATGATTCTGGATTAACAATTAACATTTTAAGATATACATTTTTAGCTATTTCATCATGTAACATTTAATTTCTTCCCATCACAAAAAGGCAAAATGGTGAAAGTACCATTTGACGTTAGTCTAGCTTTTGTTGCTTTTGTCACACTTGACCACATCCTGTTATACAGCAGTTAGTATGACATCAATTAATATACACACACACTCAGAGCAACGGCACATTCAGATCACTTTTCTTTCCTACCTCCTCTACACTTCTTTTCCCTCAAACACACACACACACACACACACACACACACACACACACACACACACACACACACACACACCACACACACACACACACACACACACACACACACACACACACACACACACAACACACACACACACACACACACACACACACACACACACGCACACACACACACACACACACACACACACACACTTGGCTGGCTACAAGCCACTAAGCAGCGTGGGAAAAGCAGCTAGTCATTAATTGGTGTTACCCATGCTAAGCTAGCTCATTGATACCCCGCTAGGTCCCTATAGCAGTGAGCAGACAAGCAAACACAAAGCTTCAAGAATTTCACAGGAATGCATTTGTCAGGCTTGTAGATACATCGGCACAAAGCCACAGAGGACTGTTGAAGCACACATTTATATTAAGTCTATCACGTAGCACACACGCACGCACGCAGCACACATAAACACACACACACACACACACACACAGACTTAACACATTGCACACGTAAACACAAAACAATTTTACATGTTGATATACTAATAGAAGGTAGTTTTTCATTTAAAGTGTTGTTTTAATCATAAATTGATCCTCTACACTAAGTTAGTGCAAGATTTTTACACTCTTCAGCAAGATCACGCATTAAATTGATCAAAAAGACAGGCTTTTACAGTGTTACGAAACTTTTTTCTATTTCAAATAAATGCTGCTTTTTAAACTTTCTGTTTTATGAAGCAGCACGATTTCGTTGTGGATCATGTGACACTGAAGGCCGGAGGAAGGGCTGCTGAAAATTCAGCTTTGCCATCACAGGAATAAATTATATTAAAAAATATATATAAAAATGAAAAAAGTTATTTTAATTTGTAATAATATTTAACAATATTACAGTTTTTACTGTATTTTGACCAAATCAATGCAGCATTGATAAGCATGAAAGACTTCTTGCTGAAACTTTAGGGGAAAAAATGGTAATATAAATATATATTTATTCACTTCATGTTTGACTGTAAAGCTCAATTTCATTAAAACGAAATACAGAAATAATGATGAAAATGTTTTCAAGCAGGTTTCCCTGAACACTACGCACTAGTCAGTCAAACAGACTCGACTCTATTGCTTGAGCCAGTGTTGCGGTGTAGATTTGCTCAAACAAACAGCAGTGTATTGATAGCATCACTGAGCCTCAGTGTTTACACTTTTGGGGGCTAGCCAGTAAATATAGTTTATATTCCTGGAGTAAATGTGCAGTTATTTTGTTTTCAATATATTCTGCATTCTCAGGAAAACACAGCAAACATGTGAGGTTGGCTAATAGAAAGAGTCAGGGTGGGCAGTCTTTAGTTTGTCGGTGGATTGTTTTTATTTGGATATTATAATTGAGTTCCATTCAAAAATGGCTAATCTGCAGATTTGTTGTTTTCAGGAATCTGGTCAGCCGCAGCTAAAAACAGCTACCATGACGCGGAGCGGCAGCACACTGAGGTACGTCCAGTTCTGTTCACACAGGACGAGTCTTATTATAGTATTATATATCATAATAGTTTATATATACAATAATAGTGTTCATTAATATTTAAAATTACCGTTTATTTTTAAATGTTCAGTTTTCATTTGAATTTTAGTTGTAATCATTTTGCTAGGTGCGTTTGTCATATTTACTTTTTTATTTAGATTTCATTTATTTTTAGTCATTTTAATACTTATTTTGAGTTAGTTGTGAAGGCAACATTTCTCATGTTTAATGTTTTCTTTAAGACCTTTAAGTTATAATATTCTAATATAAGTTTTCTTTAAGTTCTAATATTTGTATTTTATTTCAGTGAAAATTATTATTGATAATTTTAGTCAACAATAAAACAACATTTCTGTTTTAATATGTGCTATATATAGCACAATGGTCTGTGACCATTGAGAAGTCTGAATATCTTTTCAGCATCTTGCGCATTCAGTTCTGTGATGCTTATTACTTTTAAAAACATATCTCGAGACATTTGTACATTTTCATTGTTATGCAGTATCCACCTGTTTTTGATCACAAGCATGCATCCTGTGTTTATTCATCACATGACCACAGCCACCTTATGAGTAACTACAATGGTAGCCATCACATCTCTTTTTATTCTGGATTAGATCCTCTACCAAAAATGTGTTACTTGTTAATAATAAAAAAAGACATCTGATGTATTACTTCTACTAACATCACATGTCTCAGGCTTCTGTTCCTCTTCCTTCTCAGTTAGAGGGCCTTTCTCCAGGAAGTGATTTTAGTTTTATTTTACCCACTTCCCTTCTTTGCACTGCCTGAAAGAAACACGGTTTGCATTGCGGTAACCTTAGATTCTCTGAACGAGCACTTGAGTCATGCACGTGTCTTTTTAGAGCAGTGTCCTAAGTGGCTTTCTGTATAAAATACAGAAGTACATGCCTAATATTAACTCAATATGTGTGTCTGTATGTTAATTAAGTCGAGGCAGCCGTCCACCTCCTGAACCTGTCCAGTGTCCTGTGGCGCCCACTCTCTCTCATGGAGCGTCCCTCACCTCACTCAATGACAAGTCTATTGCGTAAGAGCACGTAAAGCATTGTATTTAATTCTAACATCAGATTTATATCACTTATCATAACTGGATGTCTTCCATCGGTGCAGTTCGAGTTTTGGTAAAGCCGTGCCGCCTCCTGTAGTGCCCAGCTGGCCCACCAGCCCTGAGGTTGACATCATCAACACGCTGATGGGTGAAGGGCCTCCTCCACCACCCCCACTGATGGAGGCAGAGGGTGGACAGGATCATGGGCTGAGGACCAGTCCACCGCCACCTCCACCACCTCCTCCCCTCGACTGTACAAACATCCCCCGCCCCCTCCTATGCCCACCTCAGTGAATACACCTGATCCCAGCAGCCTCATGACCATACCACCTCCTCCACCAGCTCCACCTCTTGAAACAGGTTAGTCTGTGCTGCTTGACAGATTTCAGCATTCACGGCAGGTCATTTAAAGGAGGTTAGGAGGCTACACCATATGACAACTAGATGTGACGTGTGATAAAGGTGTGATACAATTTGTATCCTAACCAGTTGCTCAACTACTGAATGTAAACGATCACATTTTTTCGATATTTTTATTTTTATATATACTTTAAAATAAATCTCTCTTCATCAAGGCTGGATTTTTGTTGCATTTATTTGGTCAGAAAGAATAAAACAGTAATATTATTACAATTTAAAATGCATGTTTTGTATTTTAATGCATTTTTAAATGTAATTTATTCCTGTGATGTAAAAGTGAATTTTCAGCAGTCATTACTGTCTTCAGTGTCACACGATCCTTTAGAAATCATTCTCATATGCTAATTTGCTGCTCAAGAAACATTTCTTATTATGATGAATGTTGAAAACAGTAGTGCTGCTTAATATTTTTGTAGAAACCATGATAAATGTTTTCCAGGATTCCTTGATAAAAATAAAAGCATTTATTTGATAGAAATATTTTGTAACATTATAAATGTCTTTACTGTCACTAGTGATCAATTTAATGCGTCCTTGCTGAATAAAAGTATTTGTTTCTTTAATTAATATACACACTTATTCCAAAAGTATTGTCACCTTCAAGGTTTACTACTTCAGTAATTTCCATGAGTACTAATCTTAATGTTGAAGCATATAATGATATTCTAGGGAATTGTGATTAATAAAGTTTGGACAGGATACTTTTCTATTCTAACATGAAGTGTCCTCTGTGTATAAGACAAGGATCAAAGAGAAATGATGATTCAGTCAGAAGAACTTGACTGAACTGCAGACAAGTCCTAATCCCATGAACACTTCTGGTGTGACTTTAAATGCAGACCTTGAGCCAAACCCCATCGCTAAACACCAATGACTTGTACATTCATTACATGGACAAAAGTACTACCCCCTTCTTTAGAAGAGAAAAGGACACTTCCAATACTGTGGCAACAAAGAAATAATGTACTTAAAAAATGTATTTACTTCTGACCCCAAACAGTTTTGAAGTGTATGAAATGACGTAATGTAAATATTAAGCATTTATGTACTGATACTGCAGAGCGGTTTCATGTTAAGTGTGGACAGACTGGTTAAGACTTGCGTATCTGAAATTGTGTACTGTTGAGTATGTACTACATTTGATATAGAATTACACTTAAAAAGTTATAATGCAAAGGACTAAAAACAAGAAAAAATTATAAACTATCCACTGCACAAAAAATTAAAATAAAGTCTTGTAAGGATACAATCCAGTCAATAAGCATATTTATACTTTGAAGTGAAGTCCGAAAAAAGAATCCAATGACAGTAGTTAAAAATAGAAAATTGTAGTGTAATAAAATTGAATAGAGCATTTTTGTGTCTAGTGGCCGAGGAGAATGTATTTCCTCTACCAGAAGATCCCACTGACATGCCTCCTCCACCAGCCCCTGATGGCCTTGATCTGCCAACCCCACCGCCTCTGCCGTGTGACGAGAACTTTGAAGGTACCAAAGTGGCAAAACAAAAGCACATGTTTGTCTAAAGGTGGTATTTTGTTTTGTATGATGCATTATATCTTGTTTCGGAATGCTCCGTTTGTATGATTGCATGTTTGCTTTGTCTTACAGGCAGCTTATCTATGCTTTTTATCTTTGTGTTGCTGTTATTTATTTCTGTGCGCTGTTATATTCTATGCTCTTATTTTCACACTTGTCTCTGTCTCTTCTCACTCAGCTCCGCGCTCTCGCCGCTCACGTGTGCGACGTCATCCTCCTAGCTCTCGCTCGCTGTCTCTCAGGGTCCGCATGGGCCCCAGCGCTCGCTCGCTGTACACACGCTCGCTTTTTCTGCCTTCTGCTCAATCACGTAAGGCCCCACTCCTTTCAGAGAACCGATTCGTTAAAGCCACCCTTCATTGATAGTTTCTCATTTTGTTACCAAATATATTGACACCACATACCAAAAATAGATTCTTATTTAGCCATGCATACCATCCAAAGACCATTTAAAAAATCTCACATTTGTTCCTTTGATAAACACCTATCAGTCATGATACCCCCACCCCCTCCATACCCACCTCCTCTGGCTCCGCCGGTTTCGTTCAGCCCTTTGTGCAGGATTCCTGCCCGCCTGGAGCACCTGGGTAAGTGAAGCCTCTCTCTGCGTTGCTGTCTGATGCTCTTCTCTTCCTTTATATTTGCCTCTTCCCCAGTCTGCTCTTCAGCAAGCCAAAACAGCACACAATGTGACCTCATATCACACCACCATGCTCACAACGGGACACTCGATCTACATCCTCAGCCAAGTTAGATCTCTCTGTTAAAAACTCAATGAGTTGAGTGATTTTAAAGGGATAGTTCAGCCAAAAATGAACAGTCTAAAAACCTGTACTCAACTCAACTACTACATGAATGTTAAAATCTGAACAGATTACACTTACACAACATACACTTACTGACTTGAACAGTCACAAAGGATTGTTCTAGAATCGGCTGAAAATATCAAACATGTTTGATATGCTTAGTCTAAAGCTAAAAAATCAGAGTCTGTGACTATCATACACATACGGAATTTCCTATTAAATCTGTCAACTCAAATCTGCAGACTAGCTCTGACTTTTGGCAATTAGTGTCGACTTATCCTATCTGTAAATCGGGAAAAAATCAGGGCAATTTAGTGTATTCTTGCCGAAAATAATCCATGCAACGTATGCATTACAACATTGTTGTTATTAAGTACAAATATTACCAAAATTGAAAAGCAGGTGCTCAACCAACTGTAGTTAACTTCCAAAAAAAATTAATTCAAAGGAAAAAGTGCAATTTCAACCAGCTTAAAATTAGAGATGCATTGTTGTTAGTTGTATTGTTTTATGGCCAGTGTTTCAACATGTTTCATGTTTCAGATGGAAAAAATATATTTTCACAATTTTATTTGATGTGGCTTGTTGAACGGAAATCACCCACGTCTCCTTCAAACACACTTGAGATCACAAAGGTGGATTTGCACTTTGTCAGTTTTGTCAGTTTGTTAACTTTGTGTGTCGATGCACATTTAGACCTTGAGATTCCAGCACCACCTCCATCACCACCACTAGACAGTTTTGACAACTTTGAAGAGTTGCCCCCTCTACCTCCCCCCATTGATTACGACATAACTGCACCACCGACTATTTGGAGAAAGGTAGGCTCATTTATGATGACTCCTTCAGGTAAAGAGTTTGCACTGTTTTGACATCTAAGACAGATCATTCTGTAATATCACATTCAGAACACCAGATATTAAAAATATCTTCAGGTACTGATTTTTTCATTGTAATTCTTTTTCCTACCAAGTGGTGGCACTATATAACTATGACACAGGCAAGCCGGGGGACCTGGTGTTTCAGGAGGGCGATATCATCTACCTCACCAGCAGGATTGAGGATGGCTGGTGTGAGGGCGTTCTCAATGGAGTAAAGGGATATTTTCCTGGCAACTATGTGGAGTCCACCGCTTAAGCTGTATGATTGAAACTGCGGAAATGTGTTTATACTATGTTGACCTTTGAAAATATTTTATATGTTATTAACATGCTGACTGATTCCAGCAGAGATGAGTTTGTATTTGAAAGTTTTCTTTGGTCTTCAATAATGATGATCATAATTGATCTCTCAGGACTTTTAAGTTATAATCGTAATGTACAACATATTAAGAAACCTTTTTTGTACATTTAGTTGTATTTGATAAGTTAAGTTCACAAAGTCGTAGTAAATAGTGGATGTTTAGTGGTTCATTCTGTAAACATATTTTCATGGTTTGTCTGAATAGGCTATTGTGGAAAGTAAATAATGAAGTCATATATAATAATAGATATGTGTAATATATTATAATGCAGTTTCCTAATTAAAAACCTTTATTACTCATGATAAATTACATTTAATTGATAACGTTTTCTTGATTCCCTTGCAAATACAGTATTTTCCTAAACATTTTATGCTCTATTTAGTGAATTAAATGTTAATGTACACCACATTGGCCCAATTCAGTCACAATTTCAATGTTTTATGATACCAAGTTAGCATTTACAGTTCATAGAATCAATAAACTGTTGACGGTAATGTCTGGGAATGAAGTTGCATGTTTTTTTGTCATTGCTAACCATCCACTCTCGTTGCACCTTATTTATAAGATCGTTTGTCTTCATTTTACATTTATGCATTTAGCAAACACTTTTATGATCCAAAGTGATTTACAAAAGAGAAAACAAAAGCAGTTTGTCATAATATATTCATATAATAAAGCAATAAGCCCCAAGATGCTGTGGTTTACAGTGAATTTATAACAGCTAAGAGGCATTGTCACAACCCCCTTAGCTGTTATATATTCACTGTAAACCACGGCTTCACGGGGCTTATTGCTTTTATATAACGGTTATTCCATATAGTATATTCCATGTTGGTTTCACAAAATAAGACAGAGCAAATAAAGTGTAATGATATTAATAAAAACATTATTCCTCAGAAACAGTTATGGTTCCAACAAAGTGGTTTCCGAGCAACACACAAGTGTAAACAAAGTTGTATGTTTGTATAGTAATTTACAACAGCTTTGAACTTGGCTCAACCAATCAGAATCAAGGACCGGAACGATCTGTTTTATAAATTCACAATATACAATGGCAGGTTTATTTGACAACTAGATTAGGAGTTCATTCATGGGGAACTGTCTCATCAGCACTATTCTTAAACTTAAATGTGTTTCTCTTTATTTCAAATAAATAAAAGGGTAAATTCTTGGCATATATAATGTGTATGTGGAGTGACCCAGCTGTTTTGAAGGCATCTTAACTTGATTAAATAGAAAGACTTTCTTGATCAGCGGTCTTTGCCAGAAAGGTCATGTTGATCCACCAGCTGTACCAAAACCAAAACAACACAGACCAGCCTGGACTTTGTAAGGAAGCTTTCACTTTCATCAGGGAAAGGCAATGTAATGATATCGGCAATATAATGTCTGTTCTTTAATGGTAAGGTAATTGAGGTAAATAAAAGACAAATAATGAAGCACTGTTGATTACAGCACTGTTGATTACACAAAAAAGTCGCTGAGGTGGTACATTTTTGCACATTTGTTACTAATTTACCCCTCAAAAGGTGCATATTAATACCTTGAAAGTACATATTACTACTTAATGTACAGTACCTAAATAATTTAGTAACTTTTAAAAGGCTACTGCGCCAGTGATAACTTTTGTACCTTTTTTCTGAGTGTGTGATAACTGAAATTAATGAAGTGCTGCAAAACCAAAACGTCCATACAGAAACACCTGTAATATAGGTACTGTGTATTTAAACACCAGACAGTCACCATAAAAGTCCTCAGCACTTTAAACCCGCCCTCAGATAAGACTCAGTCTCAAATCGGAGCAGTGCATTCAACATCTACTTTATTGCCGTAATCACCTGTGTTCTTTGAGGTAAGACTTCTATTTGTTTTTCAGAGATCTGCTCGACAATTTGCTGGGTTTAAGAAATGACTTAACTATCTACATCAAATGTGTATGATGTTCACCTGTCTAGAATATCACTGACACGTGACTGGGCTTGTATAAATATATTGATCTGTAGGCTTTTTAATAATGTTAAAGGCATACATTTTTTTTATTTAGTCATTTAGCAGACGCTTTTATCCAAAGCGACTTACAAATGAGGACATTATAGAAGCAATCAAAACCAACAAAAGAGCAACAACATGCAAGTGCTATTACAAGTCCTGGTTAGCCTAACGCAGTACACGTAGGAAGGTTTTCTTTCTTTTCTTTTTTTGAAAACGAGTATGTAAAATATAGAACAAATAAACTTAGTATTCATTTTACAAGAAAAGCTAGCAGTTAGAGATTAAATATGCAATTGATAGAGGGTGGGTCAAATGTTTGTGTGTTTTTTTAAATAAAAAGAAGACAGATTAGATAAAATAAAATTAGAATAGAGAGTGCTAGAGGGTCAAATAAAGATGGAAGAGATGTGTTTTTAGCCGTTTCTTGAAGATGGGTAAGGATTCAGCTGCTCGGATTGAGTTAGGCAGGTCATTTCTGACAGCTTAAACTTTATTAGCAAGAGTTTCTCTTGTTTTGTGATTCTGTGCTTTGTTGGATGGAAAAGACAGGTGAGGTCTAAAACACACTGCTGCAGTAAGTGAATATAGGAGAAATGAACATGGCAGCTGTTGTTTTATGGTGTCAGTAGAAGTGTTTCTTGAGGGGTGTTGAAGGGTTGCTGCTCTAACACATAGGCCTACAGCAAGGTATTCACAAAACTTTACAGGGCCTGGGACAAGATTTTTAGCCCACTTGTGCCCAATAAGTAAGATATCCCATATAGACGACCTTGATGGCCCTTAGCAAGAGCCGTGACTTTGTTCTTTACTTCAGAAAATGTATCTGACCTCCAAAGAGTTTAAAATATTTATGTTTGCTTTATAACTGTGGTTTGTTATCATTCATCTGTCCTCAATACAGAATGGACATTTCCGGTTAGCAAGACGCCACACGTCACTGTCTTGACTCACTAGGTTACAAAAGTTTATTATGGTGCACAGTATTCACACATTGATTTTCAAAGGTCTATGCATTGCAAAATTCTATATTTACTTAACATTAACTTATTAAATGATTTACAAGCCTTGTGGAATTCCAGATTTTTATATTCCAGATGTCCAATATAAATTTGCCTCTTAAATGTTTTAGGTATGAAATACTATTATATTTGATGATTATATAAAGCTCTTGCCTGTTCAGTCCACAATGAATTCAATATTATATGTATTTTAATGATGATAAACAAATTAAATGTCATCACCGAATATTATTGATTTATTTCCTAACAGATTTGCTTCTGAATTGTGAATTTCTTCATTGCCATGGAGAGGAGTGATAATCCTTTTCTAGTATTTAAGTATGTATACCTGCTTTCAATACTCTAATAAAACTGAACACACATAGAATCTGTTCCAAAACCATACAAATGTATGTTATTTTATGTGTGTGTATTTAGTAGATACTATACATTGTGTTATATTAACCTCACATTGAATTACAATTTACAATATATTAAAAGCTGATTTGAATTGCATTTTTATATTGTGAATTGGCTTTTTTTTACATTTGAAGATCATAAAATGTAAATAAAAATATATATATTTGCTTTTTTTCTTTTATGTATCTGTAGTTTATTTGACAATCTGTAGATTAGATTAGACAATGTCCATTCATTCTCTATCTTTTCTTTATCTGTAGGATATATGAATGGTTTATGTTCTTTATCATCACTAACAACTCCAAATCACATGAGCACACATGCTCACACCGATGCTGTATCTTAACACAGCTCATTCGTTGTTCTTTCAGGATCTTCATACCTATCATAATCTTTGGTTTTTTGTCAATCTGCTGTGTTGGCTTCTGTAAAATATTCCAGCGGGTTCGTAAGGAGCGCGAGGAGCGTGTGCAGGCTCAGGATCGAGCCGTGGATCAACCGTCTGTCTACGTCATTCCGATCTCTCTGTCTGATGATGAGCTGTACAGACCACCGCGCTACAGCACTGTACAGTCCTACGAGCCGCCTCCTTCTTATCACGAGGTAACCCTGAACATCTTGTGGAATACACTCTAAAACAATTCAGTGGCTTTGTAAATATCACAATAATAACTTAAAGAAACAGTTCACCCAAAAATTAAAAGTCTGTCATCATTTACTCAAGTTGTTCCAAACCTGTATGTGTATAGTTCTTCTGTTGAACACACACACATATATATATATATATATATGTGTTACAGAAGAACTATATATATATATTATATTTATAGTATATGCAAATCTATTTATAACATACTTATTAAATGATATACAATGAATAGATATATTGTATGTAAGATATTTGTACTTATTAAATTTATAATATATATATTTGTTATATATATACCATACAATATATACAGGTGCATCTCAATAAATTAGAATGTCGTGGAAAAGTTCATTTATTTCAGTAATTCAACTCAAATTGTGAAACCGTGTATTAAATAAATTCAATGCACACAGACTGAAGTAGTTTAAGTCTTTGGTTCTTTTAATTGTGATGATTTTGGCTCACATTTAACAAAAACCCACCAATTCATAATCTCAACAAATTAAATACTTCATAAGACCAATAAAAAAAATTTTTTTAGTGAATTGTTGGCCTTCTGGAAAGTATGTTCATTTACTGTATATGTACTCAATACTTGGTAGGGGCTCCTTTTGCTTTAATTACTGCCTCAATTCGGCGTGGCATGGAGGTGATCAGTTTGTGGCACTGCTGAGGTGGTATGGAAGCCCAGGTTTCTTTGACAGTGGTCTTCAGCTCATCTGCATTTTTGGTCTCTTGTTTCTCATTTTCCTCTTGACAATACCCCGTAGATTCTCTATGGGGTTCAGGTCTGGTGAGTTTGCTGGCCAGTCAAGCACACAACAACACCATGGTCATTTAACCAACTTTTGGTGCTTTTGGCAGTGTGGGCAGGTGCCAAATCCTGCTGGAAAATGAAATCAGCATCTTTAAAAAGCTGGTCAGCAGAAGGAAGCATGAAGTGCTCCAAAATTTCTTGGTAAACGGGTGCAGTGACGTTGGTTTTCAAAAAACACAATGGACCAACACCAGCAGATGACATTGCACCCCAAATCATCACAGACTGTGGAAACTTAACACTGGACTTCAAGCAACTTGGGCTATGAGCTTCTCCACCTTCCTCCAGACTCTAGGACCTTGGTTTCCAAATGAAATACAAAACTTGCTCTCATCTGAAAAGAGGACTTTGGACCACTGGGCAACAGTCCAGTTCTTCTTCTCCTTAGCCCAGGTAAGACGCCTCTGACGACAACTGTAGCCAAATTCCTTGACACGTCTGTGTGTGGTGGCTCTTGATGCCTTGACCCCAGCCTCAGTCCATTCCTTGTGAAGTTCACCCAAATTCTTGAATCGATTTTGCTTGACAATCCTCATAAGGTTATGCGGTTCTCTCGGTTGGTTGTGCATCTTTTTCTTCCACACTTTTTCCTTCCACTCAACTTTCTGTTAACATGCTTGGATACAGCACTCTGAACAGCCAGCTTCTTTGGCAATGAATGTTTGTGGCTTACCCTCCTTGTGAAGGGTGTCAGTGATTGTCTTCTGGACAACTGTCAGATCAGCAGTCTTCCCCATGATTGTGTAGCCTAGTGAACCAAACTGAGAGACCATTTTGAAGGCTCAGGAAACCTTTGCAGGTGTTTTGAGTTGATTAGCTGATTGGCATGTCACCATATTCTAATTTGTTGAGATAGTGAATTGGTGATGGATTTTTTGTTAATGTGAGCCAAAATCATAACAATTAAAAGAACCAAAGACTTAAACTACTTCAGTCTGTGTGCATTGAATTTGATTTAATACACGAGTTTCACAATTTGAGTTGAATTACTGAAATAAATGAACTTTTCCACAACATTCTAGTTTATTGAGATGCACCTGTATATATATGTATATATATATATACTGGTATATACACTGAACAAAATTATAAATGCAACACTTTGTTTTTGCCCTCATTTTTCATGAGCTGAACTCAAAGATCTAAGACTTTTTCTATGTACACAAAAGGCCTATTTCTCTCAAATAGTGTTCACAAATCTGTCTAAATCTGTGTTAGTGAGCACTTCTCCTTTGCCGAGATAATCCATCCACCTCACAGGTGTGGCATATCAAGATGCTGATTAAACAGCATGATTATTGCACAGGTGTGCTTTAGGCCGGGCACAATACACACATATATATGTATGTATTTATGTACAAATGTACAATATGCTTTGTGTATATATGTACAAAATGCCATATATTTTATACTGTATGTATAGTTTTATTTGCCATGGTACCAAAAGTAGTTATTCTTATCTACTTAATTTTATTTATTCAATTTTAATTTATTCAATTCATAAGGTATATGGATTCATTGACTTCACAGATTTAAAGTGTACTCAGTATTTTAAAATGTATAATGTTTCACCAAAAAAAGCCTCAGTATATTAAGTTTAAGTTGTCAACACCATCATTTAAAATATCTTGTCCTAAAATGTTTAAATGAGCTTTTTGTCCTCACTGTTAATGATAATACATTATTAATTCCTGCTCTTGCAGTTGAATCTGAAGCCCGAGGCTTGTCCTGTGGAAGCCCCTCCTGCATATTCAGAATCCGTCTCTCCTTCACCCTCACATTCATGATCATAAGCGCATCTCAAGCACTTGGAGTGGTTAAAGGAAAAATAAGAGGCAATGTCATATTGTCATGACTTTTCAAAGGACTACTTCTCATGCTACCTATGCAAAGGTTTAAATGGTGAGAAAGAAAATGTCACAGTTATAATAATCTGTGACTGTTGGGATTTTGAACATGTCCAACAGGGCCACAAAGAAAGACTGTTTTGCACAATGAGCAGCAGAACTTGGTTAAAGGTTTAAAAGTATATATATTATATATATATATATGTTTTGTTTTGTGAATATTTATCAATTTTGTATAATCTATAAAGCTATAGCTAAACCTTTTTGTTAACTTTGTGAAATGTGTTATTTTGTAATAAATGTTGTAAATGGTTGACCTGTTGTAAATTGTACAGCTGAAACTGTATGATTAAAACAATGTTGTATTATTGTATTATTACTGGCTCTTAATAATATCCTCAATATATACCTGAGAATATGTTAATGTTATCGAGAGATAAGAAACAATGTGTAGTATAAACCATCTTTCTTACTGTTACTCTTAATAGTCAACATGACTCCTGAGCTGCACCCTCAGCAACCAAAGTCCAGCGCTGTTACAACAGAGGAGGTGAAGCTCCGCCTCCTGCATTACCACTGTCCTCACAGTCCTTCACAGACAGAAGCAGATGCATTTATATAACTCCTAAAATATGAACCATATAGTTAAAACATCACCTTTGGAGAATTCACAGCTTTTGCTATTTATGAAGGTGCATTGACTGTTAAATACACACACAATCACATAAGTGCAATTTTGTTAGTAAACAGAATATGTAAAACGCAAAAAATAAGTACAAACATACATGGAAAATGCAATAGAAAATACCACATAAAAGCATAGTTTTTATGTCTACCTCTTCAAACGCTTTAATGTCAGCAAAGGTTATATAATTGCAAACGGTCATATTGTTACATTTTTCTCTCTTTGTTCTTTTATTGATTTATAATTCATTTAATATTAAACATTTGTTTCATTGATTTAATTATTGATTTCTTATTAAACATCTACCACCAAATTAAATATTGTCAATTCATTATTTACATGGGCTACTTATAATTTAAAAATAATATCTTATGACTTTAGAAAATACAAGATGACGATAATCAAAAGTGCATCATTTCAGAATACTTCAGTTTGTGGCATGGTTTATATCTGCAAATTCAAGAGGCTTGAGAGTTCTAGATGAGAAAACATGCTTAAATAATCCATCTTTACAATCATCCACATTGCTCATGCCACATAATCTACTGAAGTGTAAAAGCTTTTACGGTGTCTGTGTTGAAGTGCAATGGAAATATGCTTGCAATGGAATGTTTACCGGTACAAAGGTCTACATTTGTATTGTACCTGTGATGTCTTTTTGTCCTTGTACATCACGTCTTAAGTCAGTGGGAAAAAAATCATAAAACACACCCATGTCATCATATCATCACATGACTAAAATACTATCAGAAATGACACCAATGATCTGCCATCATCCACGTTATGACCAATAGAAACATAAAAAGATAGCTATTTTCTATCTGCTTGTAGTTTACTGGCTAAAATATGTTTTAGATGAAAATTTAATTAAGTATTAAATATACAAATGGAAGACTGAGTCCAGTGAGGTAACGTCATGCATGGCCTCTCATTGTTTTCTCAGAGCTGCTGGGTCAATAAAGTAAACGGCTGAACATATCTGAAGTACAAGGCCAACTTGACCTGCTGCAGAGAATGACTTGCGTTCAGGCTATAAATGATCTTCTCTTAATGAATAGTTTGGCCACTTTAAACGTTTCTGCTTTCATACAGAAGGCCCCTATCTGCATTTCTACAGGTTATCTAAGAAGTTGCCTCTACACTATGGCACACACTAAGAAACACACTAGGAAGTCAGCGCTACTGTCAGTTTGGCTAACATTCTTGAAAACATCTTCTTTTGAGCTCAAAGAAGATACAGGTTTGGAATGACATGATGACAAGTTTAATTTGTGGATAAACTATCCCTTATGGGGACCTGAGAGGATTTAGAGCTATTTTGATTATTTATTATTTTAATGAAACGCACATAACATGCAAATAGTCATGGTATCTGATTGGCCAAGAAACACCATGTTAATATCACTGTGCATGTTCCAGATTGTTTGACTGAAAGCTTGTGGCCTTAGTATTTGTTAGCGTTTTATAAAATACACTCGTTATGCTGTATTATTTTCATGGTTAAAGAAGCTGAGCGCAGCTAAAATATTGAGACGTGATCTCTCTCCTACCTTATGCTTAAATCAAAACCAAGCCGTTCCCTCCAAATAAACACACTATTAATAAAGATTAATTCATAGTCTCTAAACAATACATTATCAATAGCGCAACTTGTTTGAAGACAGGATCGTGATATTTAACACATGTTCATGTACCTCGATGCGGGTCGGGTTGCGGATGAATATCATCGTGTTGCTCCACACACAGACTCTGAACTCTGAACTCTGAAGTGATGTATTTGTGGGACAAACTCTGTCCCTCTGCTGGTGAAGCCGGTTAAATCATCTGCTCAGAATAAAGGACTGGCACTGTGAACAAGCAATTCTGTGAGCTGACCTGAATTTAAGATGATAAATCAGTTCATATCTTTATGTTTCCCTTTCGCAGACAGAAAAACACCATATCATAGGACGGCATGAGTTAATTTCACGTTTACTTTTAAATATAGTTCTGCAATTTCGTATTCAAAAATCTTTTCAAATACAGATTTATATGGATGCTACGTTAGTTACATTTTATATTTAACAAAATTAAAAACCAGAGACGGAATCTCTTAAAGCCAGTGTGTCCAAAAGTGCGGGCACTTGCCACACAAATGCCACAGCGCCATGCTAACTGAAGACTAAACAACATGCAGTCTTTAGGTCACAAGATTGTAAACAAATGAATGCCTCTGTAATTTGCTGAAGATATTTATTCCATTCATTGAGAATGTCTGTGTGGAATCAGTGTCAATCTGGACAGTAAAGTTCATTCATTAGCAATACAGATATTAAAGTTAAAAGGTGTATAACATGCTGCCTGTATTTATTTCTGACTTTGATTGTTAAATTCATTCATGATTCATTTATTAACACGTTATTTCCCCAAACATTTTATTTCAGAAATCAGGCAATTTACAGATTGTTCTTCTAATCGTTCATTGATTTTACACATGAAACATTAATACTATACAGTATCTAGCTTATTCCATTATCTGATATGTAGAAAATGTAATATCAATATAAAAACTTAAATCCTAACACCTCACACACAGAGATAGAAATGATACAAAACAAATCAATAAACAATAGCTGCCAATATTCAAGCCAAATATCATTGGCATGAATGATAATCAGTGAATATAAATTAGCATTTGAAGAACGATCACTCGTAATAAAAAAGTAGAGAGGGTTTGTCTGTAAGAAAAAGAGATATTTTTCATCCAATAAGCATAAACAGCATTAGAATACATTTCTGCGAATAAGAGCAGATACACAGATACATGCAGTCACAACAGTTTACACTGACAGCGTGTTTATGGATATTTATATGAAGGTCTTAATGTCATAATCTAGCACTGTTCTTCCCTTCAGTTCACGGGTTCTTGTCCAATTAAAGTGTAACAATCAGGTTTGGTCCTTTTTTAAATAATTAAATACATATGTATTTTTTTCTAACATATTTAAATATGTAAATACAATGTTTGATATGGTAATCTGCGAAAAGAACCATCTGAAATCAATTCTATGCTGCATTCAGTGACCTTCTGCACAGTTTATTGTGTGCAAATATTATCTGCCCGCTGTTTCTGTTTCTCAGTGTGCTTTTAGTCTGTAAATGATCACATTTCCATATATTCCTGCGCTAAATTCAGAAGAAATAGTGCTGTAATGTGAATTTATATGAAAAAAAGCTGTACAAAATTAATTTTTCTGACAACAACAGGAGCTGAGCAAAATAGAGCCTTATAATAAAAATATAATTCAGAGATGAAACACTGTCCGGTCTAACACCTATGCTAACAGAACTTATGTAGGCCTGTACTAAACTGTGGATTTTAAATCAAAATTATTTTTAAACAATGTAACTGGTTACATTTACTTGAGAAGCAAATCTGCATAAGAATTCATATTATCATTCAAAAGTTTGGGATCGATTTAGATTTTGAAGTTTCTTATGCATATCAAGGCTGCATTTATTTGATAAGCAACACAGCAAAACAGTAGCAGATGTGTAATATTATTACAATTGAACATGTTTTTATTTTAAAATGTAATTTATTCCTGTGATATTAAAGCTGAAACTTCAGCATCATTACTCCAGTCTTCGGTGTCATAAGATCCTTCACAAATCATTGTAATATGCTGCTCAAGAAACATATCGCATCATTTGTGCTGCTTAAATGTTTTTGTGGAAACCGGGTTTAGATTCTTTAGAAAGTTCAAAAGTGCAGCTTTTATTTTAATAGAAATCGTTTGTAACATATGTCTTTATTGTGACCTCAATTATTCAAGAATTAATTTCTTAAAATATTACGGACCCCAAACTTTTGAACAGTTGTTCAAGTTTGATCATTTTGTTTCTTTGTTTTAACCCAATAAATCTACCGGCCTTTTGAAAAGGTTACATTTAAACAAACAGCAACAACAACAAAAACATATTTTTCAAGAATAAATGAAATTAAAATATATATTCTGCATAAATTCAAGATATATTCTGCAAAATAGAGTCTTGTTTTACAGTTTTGTTTCTAAAATAAAGTATATTTTTCTTTATTTTTAACTTAATTGTTAAAGAATGTTCAGATAATTTGTGTAAAACAAAACAAAAACTCAATAAAACCAACCATCTGAACTGAAACTTGAATGTTTACTGTAAACAAAAGACGAGACTGTAGCTAAACTCTGACACTAGAGTTAGCTATAAGCTTGGTTCTGAGGTTTGTATCAGTATGTCGCTGTATTTGTAAAGTATAGATGGTGATTTCACACACGCACTCATATGAGCTCTCGGATCAGTGTACACCCTTGGCACGAGGTTGATGATTTAAACCAGTTCACACTGGTATAAAGTGTCACATGAATCATCCATTAGTTGCTGTACTGAGCTCTAAAACACCCACCCAACCGGAACCCACTGCTGAGCTCCCTTTAACTTCTCTAAGGAGGATCTGAGGTTGCTGTACACTTGTTCCAAATCGTCGTTTACTATGGTGAGGTCGAAGTAGTGTCCGTACACTCTCTGAATCTTGGCGCTCTCATCCACCGTCCTCTTCAGCTCTGCGTCCTGTTGAGAAGAGACAGAATAAATAATTCATTTCCACCCTAAATTTACAGTTTTTTATAAAATTTTTGTATACAGCTACTATGTCGGACTTAAAGGGATAGTTCACCCAAAAATGAAAATGTGATGTTTATCTGCTTACCCCCAGGACATCCAAGATGTAGGAGACTTTGTTTCTTCAAAAATCTTAGTTTGTGTTCTACTGAAGAAACAAAGTCTCCTACATCTTGGATGCCCTGGAGGTAAGCAGATAAACATCACATTTTCATTTTTGGATGAACTAGCCCTTTAAAATAAAGTGTTACCTTAAAACTTTATAAACCGTAATCTCTAGCCTATAGGATGTAGGTGTAGCGTAAGCTCCGCTGAGAAGATGCTAGTCTTGCGAGAACCAAGTTTGTTTACAGCAAAGGCACCACCCTCTCATGAACTTGCATACAACAATTAGTGGAAGCTACAGATTACGGTTTATAAAGTTCTAAATATGAATATTTTTTTTCACAAATACATCGCTTTGCTTAAGAAGGTCTTCATTAACCCCCGGAGCCGTGTGGAGTACTTTTTAGGATGGATGAATGCACTTTTTTGGACTTTAAAATCTCAACACCAAAAGCTTTGAAGAGCCAGGGCGTTTTTAAATATAACTCTGATTGTATTTGTTTGAAGAACAAAAAAATACACCCAGGATGGCTTGAGGGCGAGTAAATCATGCAGTAATTTTCATTTTTGGGTGAACTATCCTTTAAACTTACTGTTCGGTGTTTGGTCACTTCTGCCTCCATCCCAGATCTGTTCATGGCCTTCAGCACCTCAAACTCTGGGGCTTTGATGAACACCACATACGGCAAAAACTCGGATGTCCTGAGGACTTTTAGGGTCTATTGCAAAAAAATACAAATCGGAATCAAAAAGTGGTTTTCATGAAATACTATAAAAGTGATTATGAAATCTCATAGATGCTGATCTTGTCCTCAGTTTGAGAGTCCCTTACCTGTGGGTTGACATCCAGGATACAGATGCGTCCAGCCTCCACTACTTCATGGATGGAGTCAATCTTGGTGCCGTAGAGGTTACCGTCATATTCACCATGTTCAAGATAGTGGCCAGCTTTAATATCAGCTTCCATCTTACTCCGGGATGTGAAGGCATACATCATGTTCTCTCTGTCTGCTGATTTGAGCTTCTTAGAGGTGTCTGTGGACAGTTACATGCCAGCCCAGATTAATAGTTCATTTCTGTGTATTACCAGATTAGCACTACATTTTGGTTGTGTCCAAAAATCTCTCAGAATAAAGGGAAGAAATATTTGCATCAGGAATGAGTCTGAACCCCCACAGGAATGAAAACTGTGCCTGATACACCCAGAGACGACTCACAGGGGACGGTGGTGCCGTAGTGCTGAGGGTCTGACACTAGCAGCTTATTCTTCAGGCTTCGTCGGCCCACTCCAGGTGCACCAATCAGAACCAGCGTCTTCCTGCGAAAGGGTGGGACTTTTGCCACCTCCTCATAGATCAGTAACTCATGTCTGTCAAAATCTGACAGGGATTCAAAAAGAAAGAATAAAAGATAAACAGAAAAGACATGACGTTTCAAAAGACATACATTTGAGTAAAAAGAAAACCAAACCTGCATTTTTTGTAGTTAGATACATCATTTTCTTCTTCTTCTTGCCAACCATTCCAGTGCAGAGATTGGCTGTAATACACAGCGATATTAATTATACACACATATTTACAGTATTACTGAACCTTTAACAAAGTTTGCACCTTAACGGTTTGCATTGCTTTAAGAAGGTTTGATTAGAGCATGGTTTCCCAAAGTGGGGGTTCGTGAGGGAATTGCAGGGGGTTCGTGAGTTGGTACAGGGTGTGCTTACGAGTGTATAACATAGTGAATTAATAATAATAATATTAATACAAATTAAAACGTTTTTGCAAATAAATATTACAGGCTTATACAATTGTCATGTAAATGTTAAATCTTAAATGTATACAAATGATTCTCTTTTTGGAAAACCCTGTATTTTGGAAAAAAATTAATGCATTGTAAATTAAAGTAATATGAATTTGTATAATTTACTGAGTGTAATTATATATAGCTATATCAATAGCTATATCAATATTGCTGAAATTTAAAACTGAATGATAAAAATATATATATATTAAATTAAACATACAAATGTGCCATTCAATTATTGAAATATTTACTTAAAACATCAGGGGGTACTTTAAGTAAATCATTTATGTCAAAGGCTGACAGAAAAGTTTGAAAACCCCTGGATTAGAGGATTAGACATCGTAAACGTTCATATTAAATCCACCAGGGGGCAGTATGCACAAATCAACCATTCAATAGGTAGGGTTGTAAAATATATAATATATATATATAAATATAAACAATAATAATACTTTAATTCAGCAAGGATGCATTTAACTGATCAAAATTGATAGTAAAGACATCTACTATGTTAATAAAAACAATACTTCAAATTACTGCAGTTCTTTTAAACTTTCTGTTCAAAGATTCGTGAAAATAATATTAAGCAGCACAACTGTGTTCTTTTTTTTGCAGTAATTCAGCATATCAGAATGATTTCTGAAGGATCATGTGACACTGAAGACTGGAGTAATAATGCAGAAAATACAGCTTTGGATCACAGGAATAAATTATATTTGAAAATATATAAAAAATAGACATTTTAAATAGTTATTATTATTACTATAAGTACCTGCTGGTGAAAGGTCAACATCTTTCTTCACAAACGCTTTCCTCTTCTCCTCCAGAAGTTGACTAGGAATCAGGCCAGCACTGCCTCCCTCTACATGACGTGCCTGTGGAGACAGATGTACAAACAAGCCGCCGAGCATAGTTTGAGTTTGTTTGTTATCATTTCACTAGGATGATCAACTTTTATAGAAATATCTTACATTTGAACTAAAAAGCAGACGTGGCTTTAGGTCCTCAAAAAAGGTAAATGAACACATAATTTTTAGCAGAAAGATACTGTAGTGCTTCTAAGTTGATTGACCGACCTGCCACCAGTTCATATCTTCCTGGTTAACAATCTGCAGAATGTCTCCACTGGAGAACTGTAGTCCCGCCTCCTTGCAAGGGATGAGGTTGTCATTGGCAGGGTCATATTCACAATGGCACTTCACAAAAACCTGTAGAGACAAAGATAAGCATGATCATGATTGAGATACATTTTACAAGTTACTGATGTGAACTATTTCCAGTAGTTCGTTACTGACTACACATTACATGACAGAAACTGCTGGTGAGCGCAGCTCCATAAGACTGGAAGAATTTCCATATGTATATAACTGTAATATTTTTTAGTGAGGAAAATGTAGTGAAGAAAAAAGAAGAATTAGAAAGAATCAGTAAATTATGAATAATTTACTGCCATTGTGTGAATAATACATAATCAGGTAACTTAATAAAAAAATGGATTATGAGCGTTTTAAAATTTAAGATCTTTTAATTTGACAAATCTGATTACATAATCCAGATTACATGCAATCAGTTAGTACCCAGCACTGACTATTTCCAAAAATTCAAAATCTGAAAATGATTTAAAACATTAAGAAATTAGGTCAGTTTTCAAAGATTTTATTCTAAGGAATTTCATATAAATTGTTTTATAGTCCATCTGAAAGTTCAAATTGTTTCGCCCCATCACAGAATTATATAAATGTCGTCTGAAATAATAAAATGCTAATATTGTCTGCTGAGACTGTCTACAACATGCTTCTACATTTAAAAATCAAAACCCTGTCTGCTCTCACAGTGAACACATCTGGCTTTAATCGAGAGTGAGACTGCTGCGCTCACTCCTTACTCTGGTATCCATGACAACCACGAAAGAGCAGCAGAGAAAACAAGAGGAAAGTAGGTAGCAGTGATGTGCATATGTGGAGCCACCAGCATTTCTAAACCACTGGTGGCCTGAGAACCCAGGTGTAAACAGGGTCACTGATGCCCTGTGCATGCAAGTACACTGAACATGTCCCGGTGTGTATTTACATGCTACTGCACCTGTCTGGGGGGATGCGGCTCCTGGTAGCTGGGAAGGATCTTAAGCACCACACTGCCGCTGGCCTCCTGCAGCATCTCCTGCAGCACACGAGGGTCGTCACCCATCTCTCTCCCGTTCACCTCTTTGATGATGTCACCCACATGGAGCAGACCCTGCTGGTCGATCATCCCCCCGTGGAGGATGCGGGCGATCACCAGCTCTGCGTTCTCAATACGGAACGTCACCCCCTGACAAAACAACAGAACAAGTCAGAAACTAGAAGTCAAAACACTCTAAGCACATTTAGAATCTGATCAATCCGTTTCCATGACTTTTCCATGACCTTTATATATTAATTTACTATTTTATAGTGATGCATACTAACACAATAGTTTTTTATACTCACTGTAGAATTTCATATAATGAATATTAACATAATATTTTAGAGCAAGCAAATTATGCTCTGATCTAAAATATAATATTAGTATTATATATACATACATACATGCATATAATAAATAATAATATAATTTAGCATATAATATATAATAAGAACATAACCATAAATTTGGTTTAATAATTTCATAGTGCTCCACTCTGAAAAATAATATTAGAATTGAAATAAAATTATTTTATGATTTACTATAATATTACAAATATATGAAAATATAATTTATTATAATTAAATAATTTATTGTTATAAATATATAATTATAAACAGAAACCTTGTAAAATGTATATTAATATTTTTTTTACAACAGAACATAACCATACATATTGTTTAATGCTATCATTATGGTTTGCTCTAAAATATAATATTAGGATTACAATTTAATAATATTATAAAATTACATTAAATATCATAGTTTAATATAACATAACTATTATATGATACGATATATAATTATATCATTTAATCAATATACAAAGTATAATCACTTACAATTTTGTACAATTTCATACTTTAGAGCACAACATAATTATAAAATGTATATGCTTGGCAGAAATGTATATGTATTTTTTTCTATTTTTTTATTTCTATGACCATTTCCAGTTTTGTTACTGTGGGAACCAGTATCAAGGAAAAGGTATGAGAGATCTTGAGTATGAGAGATTAGCAAAGCTCAAAGCCTGATCTGCACACAGAAAAACAGTGAATGCAATCTTACCAAATGCTCTCCAGCCACTTTGCGGATGCCCACCATGCGGATGGCATCAGCTGGCACCGGTACACTATTGATGGGCGGCTCCATGAAAGCACAAGGGCTCGAGGGCGGAGTCTCACACGTCTGAGAGGCCACAGAGTCATGCGTTTCCAACAGAGACTAATCATCAAAAGCACAGCGTGTCAGTCACTAATCAGACTGTTTATTATTCCCATTTGATTTGACCGGTTAGCTGGTCTGCAGCGGTGTACCTGGAAGTGCGGCTGGTTGAGTATGTGTGACAGCTCTGCGGCGGTGTTGCTGCGGTGTGTGAAGGGGCTCAGCTCTCTCAGGATGTCCTGCACCAGCTCCACATTATTGTCCCTCACGGCCTCCAGCCGTGTCTCCTCCAGACTCTCTGCACTCTAGAGGACCAGTCAGGTTTTGGGAGCCATATTCATCATCAGTTAATGTTTTTCATGAGAGAATGCCTATATTGTTGCGTTTGATAACTTCAACAGGATTATTTCTTACTTTATTCATATTCAGATATATTTAAAAGACATTTATCATGTATTCATTATTACACATTATTTAATATTCTCTTATTTATGTGTGTGCATGCATGTTTCTTATACAATATTATTTTTATATTTTTCAGACTGATACAAGATCCATCAAAATACATGAAAGAATCAACAACTTTTAACCACTAAAACAACCTCTCATCATATTTATTTTCATCTGCAGGCTCGCAGACTCTTGTTTCATACAAATGCAAATGCCTCTTGTGTCTCAATTATTGAGTGTAGTGAAAATTATTAAAATGGTTATTTTAGCAGTTATTACTCCAATCTTTAGTGTCACGTGATCCTTCAGAAATCATTCTGGCCCTGTTTACTGTCAGTTAAAAGTGACCCAATTCCGATTTTGTTTTTTTTTGCTCATATGTGACACAGATTGGATCTGTTTATGACAGTGTAAACAGGGAAAATACGCATGCATTCGGATATAGCGAGATCGGATGCAGGCCTCATTCATATGTGGAAATAAATCGGATATGTGCCAATGCGGCTGTCATGTAAACAGGCAGATCAGATTTTCTGAAGCGTCGCGTTCTGTACGTCATTAAAACGTGATAATTTGGTACTTTCCCACAGTTTAATGACGTTATATGGGACCCGTGTTGGCAAATAATGAGCACGGGCTATTTTGAGCTACAGATAAAAAAACTATTATTTGTAATGAACACATAGAAGTGATTTTTACATTTGATCATTTGTTTTTCGTAGGTTATATGAATGATTTTGTTTAGATGTAAAATGATAAAGATAATGCATTATTTGTTTCTTTAGACTATTTGTTCCTATACTTCTTTTTTGCAACTTTAATCTGTCTCATAATCAACCTTGCTGACTCTATATCGACTTTAACCGGGTGTAGCAGTCATTTTCTGTCCGATTCCAAAAATCATACATCTTTTTGAAGGTCTTTTAATGGAGAACGTGAAAATAAAAATAACTATTTTGTAATAACTATTATAACTATCTCGACTTGTTTTGTCAGAACAGGTCACGTAGGAAGCACGTGTGGAGGAGCTAAATGATAACAACGCATGCATTATTGAACAATTGAATTGGGTCACAATTGAAAGAACGTGTAAACGTCCAAGAGACATTTCGTATTATTATTAATGTTGAAAACTGTTAATAGGCAACTGATAGTTTGTAGCGAGGAAGAAAAAAAAACTATTTTTAATTGTTTTTTTACTTTCTATTCAGAGAAAATATAGCACAGCTTCCACAAATTCAGCAGCAAATGTTCAGCATTTCTAATAATAAGAACCATTAATAATAATTGAAATTTTAGGAATTTCGCAGAAATAAATAACATTTTACTGTACTTGTGGTCAAATAAATGTAGCCGTAGTGAGCATGAAAGAGTCCTTTAAAAAACATTAAACATCTTAATTATTCCACATTTTTGAACTTAATTTCAAATCAATTTCTAATAAATGTATTTACTTGTTGAGTAGCTGTGAGTGGGATACTGTACAGTCACAGTTTTATTGTTGTTGTTTTTTTTTATAATGACTGTGGTGTGTTTGGGGCTGAAAACTGACCAATGGGCTGTCCATGATGCCCTTGAGGAAGATGAGGTCCAGGTCATTGGCAGTGGTGGAGCTGGTGCTGTCACTCAGTGTGTCCAGCACCTGCAGCACTGCTGGGGGGAGACAGAGACCTGATTATACAGCTGCTTATGTGACACTGTGCTCTTCGATCAAACCCACAATCACACAATCGGTTTTATACTTACATCTTACCATAATGGACAATATTAGGTCTTTTTTAAATGTACAGCTCAAATGTATTTGAAATATGAACCACATCTTTGTGAAGCCTCCTCAAGCTATTTAACTACTGAAATATGACTGGGCATGTAAATGATAAGATGTAAAGGGCTTAAACTGCAAGACTGACCTTTTAGGGTAGATCACTGCACCTTAATTTATCAAAATCACACAGTATTTATTAGCAGACACTGCAGAGCACAAAAATGTCAAGTGGATCTCCAGGGAATGATATCACTGAAGCTGGGTATCCCTGTGTGTACCAGACATCTGTGGCACAAGGGTGTCCATGTTTAAAGTACAGCGCCAGGAAAATCCTCACAGCAAACAGCCAAATTACCTTTAGTGACCATCATTTCTGTGATTCATCTGTTGTGATCTGCACTGTTTTGGCTCCACTTCAAATTCTTAGAATGAAACAACTTTGTTGTGGCTACTGTTTACGCCACAGGCACAAAGCAACACTAGTTTACTGAAATGATGCTGAGCCATCTGCATTTGGGTCCAAAGACGTGTAAAGAAAACATATATGCTGTAAATAAATGCTTTTATAGTACTGCTTTTTATATTAAAACAAATTGATTTAAACTTTTTTTATTTGACTAAAAATCACATTAAAGCACTTTTAGTCACCGTGCATTCATCCTTTATTTGGCAAACAGCAAAAAGTGCAAAAAAATATTTAAATGAAGGGCATTTAGGATGGACAAACTATAACATTACATTGAGCAGGACAAATAAGCTTGGTCATTAAAAATGTTTAAAGCATAATTTTCACCACCGTTATTTCATCACAGAATGCTGCTGAACACAATACATGATTTGAAATGTGATGAAATGACAATGGTGGAAATATACACACAAAAAGTCACAAGAGTGAAAGGAATTTCTTTGGATTCCTGTATGTTTGTTCACTAGACATTGCTATTGGATATATTAAATACATATTCAACAGTGAGAATGTAAAAAATGTGTTTTATAAGTTTATTTTATAAAGATCCATAGGGCTAAAAACACTTATTTATGATGATACTTACCATGTTCTGTGCCGGTGGCTGCCACAGGCATGATGCTTGAAATCTGCAACCAAAGCATCAGAGAGAGAGATTTAACATTAATATTTAACATCATCATTAGGAAATAAAGGGGGGAGTAAGTATAAGCAAAAGAAAGATGGGAAATGAAAAGAAATGTAAAAGAGTGGGGAATTTACTAGTAAGCTGCGGCTGCTATGACAATATATACAATACAATGAGATTTGCAGTCTTTGTGTGTGTGTGTGTGTGTGTGTGTGTGTGTGTGTGTGTGTGTGTGTGTGTGTGTGTGTGTGTGTGTGTGTGTGTGTGTGTGTGTGGTGTGTGTGTGTGTGTGTTGTGAGTGTGTGTGTGTGTGTGTGTGTGTGTGTGTGTGTGTGTGTGTGTGTGTGTGTGTGTGTGTGTGTGTGTGTGTGTGTGTGTGTGTGTGTGTGTGTGTGTGTTAAGAGGTGGGAGGGAGGGAGAGAATGAATGGTTTTTAGTGGGTTGCTTAGATTCTGCCCTGTCCTTCAAATGAAAGCATGACAGGGGGGGAGGAGGAGGAGGAGAGGGGGATGCAGGGTGGGAGTGACAGAAGTGTTGAGAATAAGACTGAAGTATTTTTATTATACGTATTCATTATAGACTTTCTGGAATACTTGATTCGGTTTGGTCAATCGCTGCATCCTACTGTCAAATTATCCTGTATAAATGACCGCTGTGCTGTCCCAGGCTATAGATTTATCCATTACTCCACAACCTCTTTCTTCCAATATAATAAAATCATTTCTAACAACTAAATCAGTGATTCATGTTATTAGGCATGGTATTGTTCTGTCTGCTGGTCGTTATTATGAAGTGACTGATACATGCTCCTGATTAGCTGCTTTACTGACCACTGACTGTACATTACGCCATATAACAGACTAGCAGGCATATGGAGGATGACGGATGACGGGGGGCACGCAGACGGATGGATGGGATGTATGGACGGACGACGGAGACGGACGGATGGAGATGGATGGATGATGACGGACGGAGGACGGAGGACAGACAGAAGGGACAGACGGAGAGAGGAGAGAGAGAGAGAGAGAGAGAGGAGAGAGAGAGGAGATGGGATGGACAGAGACGAGAGAGACAGACAGAGAGAAGAGAGAGAGATAGAGAGAGAGAGAGAGAGAGAGAGAGAGTAGAAGACAGACAGATAATAGAAGACGGTAGAGAGGATGGACGGACGGACGGGAGGACGGACGAGGAAGGACGGACCATAGACAGACAGAAGCCGACGGCAGCAGACAGAAGGGACAGAAGAAGACAGACAGACAGACAGACAGACAGACAGACAGACAGACAGACAGCGGAAGACAGAGACAGGAACAGACAGAAGACAGACAGACAGACAGGAAGACAGACAAGACAGACTGACAGACAGCAGACAGGACAGACAGACAGACAGACAGATAGATACAGACAGACGGATAGAGATAGATAGATAGATTATGGATAATAGATAGATTGAATAGATAGATAGATAGATAGATAGATAGATAGATAGATAGAGATGGATGGAAGTTAGATAGATAGATAGAGTAGGGACAACAGACAGACAGACAGACAGCACACACACAGACAGACACAGACAGACAGACAGACAGACAGACACACACACAGATGGATAGAGTTGGATGGAGGACACACGGACACACACACACAGACACGGATAGAGATAGACAGACACAGATGGACAGACAGACAGACAGATAGATAAACAATAAGATGATAACACACACATTCCTGCTCTAATGTTTGTAACAGAAATGAGTAACACACACACACACACACACACACACACACACACACACACACGGCTAATCCAACTAACAGGCAAACAATTGTTTTCTCTGGACATCTGTTGTGATTTTGCGACACTTTCTCACCAATAGGAGCTGTGCTGTCAATCATATTACAAAACAGGATGTATTATGTAACGTATGTACTGCTACAGCCCACAGTGGGCATATAAATTAGCCGTGTTTATGCTAGAGACGACTACACTGCCTTCCCATGGGAGCATTAACATCACACCATTCTACTGATATTATGAGGCTTTCAATTGAAATAATGGGAGCAGATTATTCTCAAAAATCCTATGCAACTATGAACCATTTTCACATACCCTGCATGACGGAGGTGGTTGCTATAGTGATCCTTTTTCTCCCACATGTTACGTAGGTTATGAGCTGAGTGACTTCCCATTAAAGGGGAAAGTAGATGCCTTACATTCCAGCTGGCCGGAATTCAAGCAGAAGCTCAGGAAGCTGGAGCGTCTTACATATCTGGACTTTTTGATTGCTGTTATAAAGTTATTAGACCGATATGTCACTCAAACATTTTAATTGTCATCAGTTACTCACCCTCATATTGTTCCAAACCTGTATGACTTACTTTATTTATTTATATTTTTATGTATTTTGAGAAATGTCCATACATTGTAAGTCAACAGGCACCAAGACTGTTATCAACATTTGTCTAAATATCTTCTATTGTGTATCTCAAAACAAAGAAAGTCATACAGGCTTGGAATGATATGAGGGTGAGTTATATAACTATCCTTTTAAACATGATCCAGAACAGCCCTGAAATCACTTAAGAAGGTTTGCATCTTCATTTTAAAAGCTTGCATGTGCTCAATATATTTAGAGGTAAAGGTTCAAATAAGGCTATTTTTGAGGTAATCGCCTTTTTGAAGAAAAAAAAAATCTCTCTTTTTATTGCAATCACCTTCACTTTAGCTTGTTTTATAGTGTAGCTTTCTAATAACTATGGATATTGTTATCTGTAGTAGGACAAATTACTTATAAGTATCTGCTAAATGCATAAATGTACATTCCTGGAAAGACTTTGACTGATGACTTATTCTATTCACTCTACTATATATAAATACTATGATTTTGCTGGTCCGTCAAATAATATCACATTTAATCAAAGGAAAAAACATGGGAGCTTTGTTGATGTGGATTTGTGATGCTAGTGTGAATCTGTTGTTTATGTAGCTGAGATCAGTCCCAGTGGGACGGAGAGGTCAGACTTCACACACACCTCTGTTTCACACACTCTGGTGTTCACAAGCACGACAGTGTTCAGAGTGATGCTGCTATACTGCGATGAAGTGTCAGTTCAGTTCAGGCAAACACAGACACTCATTTAAATGGAATCAAATGTTTCACCTAGCTCATTTCCAGCAACTCTTTTCCTGCAGGTCTTTATTAATGAGGGTTGGCTGTGCTTTCTTTGGATATATAGGTGTTGTGAATGCCTCAAGCGACTCTGATTTTTTGTTGTTCCACTAGTTATTCCACCAGCTTTAATCACAGACCCCTTCAGGGCTCCATCGTCTATATCTATGCTTTTATTAACCCAAACAAAACAAACAGGTTTTATTGTTAACCTACAGGCACAATAGCAGGACATAAATTGCTTCTCTGGTCAAGGTTTTTGATTAAAACTTTAAATATTGAACACCACAGCACAATATTAGCATATTAATATTAGCAATGTTGCTGAAGAAAAGTAAAGTAAATTATAGTATTAACATTTAAAATGAAATGAGCCCCAAAAAGTAATTGAACTCATAATTGACTATTAAAATTATTACAAACAATAATCTTCAAATAAATAATGCTAGTTATTTTAAAGTGTCCAGATCAGTGTTATTTTTGCGATACTATTATAGTTTGTATTAATATTGTTTTAATTTTATATCTTAGGTTTCCATTTTATTTGATGTTAAATTTTTTGTCTTTTTTTATATATGCCTATACAGTTTTTATTCATCTTAATTTTGGTTTTAGTTGTAGTACATCAATTTGAAACACACACACACACACACACACACACACACACACACACACACACACACACACACACACACACACACACACACACACACACACACACACACACACACACACACACACACACACACACACACACACACACACACACACACACACACACACACACACACACACACACACATTCATTTATTTTATTTATATATTACGACTTTTAAATGTTACAATTTTACATTTAAAGTATATATTTCAAAAAAAGTATTGGAATTTGTCAAAATATCATTAGTTTATTATATTATCAATAATATATGGAATTTGTAAATTATAAAAAAAATATTATTTCATATTGGTGTCATATTCAACCCATTCTTTCTCACACTTTCTCTTCATTCAACTGCCCAACACACTCTCAGACTGGTTCTAGCTGATGGGTTTTCTAATTCTTGATCTCAGTTGGCTTTGAAAGCTGTCAGCCAAACATGAGAGATGCTCAAGCTCACATTCCAATCTCATTACCAACAGACTTGCTCCAGTGCTTTTGGGCCAGGTATGAATGCAAACTCAGCATCTGAGTGAGATCCCCAGAGAGAAATCGTGAGGGGGTCTTCCTCCAGCCCTTTACAAAAGGGAGGGCTGGTGAATTTATCATGGCTTGGCAACTCCTGAGCCCCCACCTCTTGCCATTCCAATTCTTCCTGCAGACCCCACTGAGCCCCTGCGCTAATGACACCCTGGTCTGGCTCAGCCCACGTCACAAGCAGCCATGCTCCCCATCTGCTCTCTCGAGCCAGAACAAGGCATGGCCCATCTGCCTCCAACACACACAAATAGGCATGCGTCCCCTTTAAGGAACCATAATGAGAAACTGAGACTATGCCAGATTATTCTTCGGCCCATAAATATTCATGTACTAACGCTTTAATCTGCTGCTGTAATAGTATCAAGAATGTGTTTTTAGTGCACTCACTTTCTTTTTAAATGAGCGCACTAGACAACCCACTTTACTATGATTTTGAACACCATAGAGATTAATGTGATTTTGGGGCAAGCAAGTAAAGCGTCCCGTCCCAGAGCTGTTATAATAAATATCAGACCTCTTGCAATCAGATTAGAGGACCAGAACTAACTGCTGTATAACTTCATATTAATGTTTCAGTTCCTATTTTATACCTTTGTTATATTCCAAATGTATTATAGCTTAATTCATATGGGAGAAAAAAGTACAGTGTATATTTCTACATTTTGATCACTGGTTCTCTTGTAGTTAGGAATGAATAATTGTAAACTTTAGTCTTAATATTATAATGAATTTTCTGATGATAGTGAGAAATATCAGAAGTTAAATTATTTCACTCACCACCAACAACATGGACGGAAGCGATAGCAAATATATCTGATGCAGCCTTAATTTCACACACAATTAGCATTTTCTTCTGAAATTAACTATGATGAATGAAAGAAAATCATGCTGATGAAGAAAGCAACAATCTCCTGACGAATTAAAGAACGGATGAATTCATAACCGCATAACAACAATAACACGACAACACTATACTGTCACAGAATATGGAACGATTATATGGTTCGCATTCCTGAATGGAACTCGCGTTTCGGGATGCGTCAACAGACAAAAATACATAATACTGGAAATATGTGAATCGTAAAAAGAGCTTCTAACCTTTCCCGTATCGTAGACGCTTTCGTAACGTTGTTTTGATTGTGTGAGAGCTGTCTGAACCGCTACAAAGCATCAAATCAGAGTCTAGCCATTGCGTAGACATAAAGGGGCAACGCTCAAATGTCTCAGTAGGTGGGACCCACCAGCCGGTGTGTGGCTATAGGGCCGTGGCAACAATAGAATGTTCTCGACAACCCTCTTTAAATGTTCTTCACTAATTTACATAACAGTGCCAATCAGTTCAGTAACATGCAATAGCAGGTTCAACAGCGAAAATTAGTTGTGTTTACGTGTTTAACGTGTTATATAAATATATAAAGAGACCCTCACAGCATTAAATAAATATTAGCTAATAATATAGTGACCCTAAGTGTCATGTGTTAACTGTTATTTATATAATTATGCTGTTCAACATTTAATGAGCAGTTGCTGTTTTGTAGAATGAGACGTTAGCTCTGTCTTGAGGTCAAAGAAATTAAAGTATTAAAATTAAAGTATTAAGTATATGTTATGCTATTGCCGTGTGGGATCTAACAGAGCTCTATTTTGTATTACAGCAGGGACATCTGCTGGTCATTTAGAAATAACCTTATTGAAAAAACTAAGTATTGAAAATGTACTATGATCAAACTGTCATTATTATTTTAAAACGACCGACTTGTTCTTTTTCTTTATGGCATTTGGTACAGCTTGTTCAAAATAAATATCCAGATTCATCCAATAAACGTTTAATCACATATAATAATTTACATGGTACAATCAAAAACTCAAAATGTCTGTATGACACAATGAGGTATACACATATACATTTCCATTGTTAGTTCCTATTATAATATATTATGTACAGTTGTTAATGAGATTTGTTCTGTGCACATGAAAGAAAGAGAGGATGTATTTAATAAAGAGGTGGATGATGATGTCTGATGGTGACTGGTTCTCATATAGTTGTCTGGAGGTTTTCTGCGGGAGGCACAGGTGGGCTTAGCTCAGGACAGGCGACACGGGGGTCTCTGAACTTCACCACACATAAGAGTCATCGTATCTGAAAGAGATAAATGTAATTAATATGCAATCAACATTGCTAGTTTTATTCTGACATCAATAAGGCATATCAGTATGTTTCACTGATACTATTTCACCTTCAGTCTTTTTATTAATTCTCCAATTTCTGTCAGTGATTTACAGTTTTCAATTAGTAAGCACAGTGCGATTTCTTCCTTTTTGAGGCCTAATTAGGACTGTTAAATGTCAAGGCCTTTCAAATATTCAGTGTGCGTCATGTTCCCTAACCCACTCCCTTCCTGACGGACAGAGAGAAAAGAAGCCAGGGATCCCATCTGTCCCCTGATTTCTCAACAGGTGTGAAAATTCATGAGTTGTTCCTCCTTCCTATTAACACACAACCCAGTGTGTTCCTCGAGGATTTAAAAAAAAAACTGCATTTACCCCAAATACCTTTAGAATACCATTTAAATCAGGAAACTTATTTTGTCCATCTTTTAACTTTAAAATTGCAGCTACCATTAAAGGAAAGACTCCCACCTCGATCTCGGTTTGTGCTCTGTGTCATCTCCGAACAGCAACTCAGCCATCACATCCTCCGAAGTGGACCTTTTTCCATACCTGTATGTAAGAAATATGACAATTGATTCCCTCATTACTTCATTCCAGCCGTGTAGCTTAGCTGGGAACATTTTGGTACTGAAATAATGATCTCAAATTGCTCATACAGTGAGCTCATTGTGGTGTGTGAAAATGTCTGGAAGTGAAAAGAACTTGTCAGCCCACTTTATCTGTCAGACACCAATCACTGATACAAATACAAACTGTCTTTTCACCCCAGACGTTCTGAATCTAATTTAGCAGTTAAATGTTTTTTGACCGCTTGACAGCTGAATGTGCTTGAGACACGTCACCGAGAAGACTCTGACATTGATCGCACAGATGAAAGGTACAAAGCCTCTATATCTTCAGACAAAACATGACTGTCAGTTCTGGAGAACATTTAGTGGAGATGGAGAAAAAAAGTTTCATTATGGAGCTGAGACAATAATACTTGACTAGTTCTTTTCTCTCAGAGCGGCATCTTCAGGATGAATAGGCCTACACTGAAAACAAGCTAAGGGCAACGGTTTGGCACTTAACAAAACAAAGCAATTTCATGCTCAGATTCCTCCTCGATAGATGCCTACGAGCAATATCAATGAGTCTGAGACCAAACTAATGTTAAAGCTATATTTCTGAAACATGAGCTCTACGGAAGCTCACCTGCTCCCCGTTATGGACGTCAGCAATACTTTGTGAAGAGGGCAGGATTCATTTAATGCAGTCACAACTGTGACGCACACGTAGTTTAGCTACTTGAACCATCATGTCTGTTGGTTTCTCTTAGAAATTCATCATAGATTTTTATTTAACCTCTTACAGGCAAGAATTTAGATTATTTGACGGACTAGCACGGCATTGGAAAAATATGAGGCTGAAATTAGTTCCTCTCTTGGAATAAACTGAAATTAAAGTATATTCTGGAGAGATAAATGAGTTACTGTAATTTTTTTATTGGAATGTGTCACTCATTTTCTGAGTCCTAAATGTCAAAGGCCTGTTAGACTATAAATATGTAAATAAATGTAGTCCTCTATACAGCAGGGCTGAGAGAAACATCAATCTATGACGGATGAGTAACCTATTCAATCTCTGAGGCTTCGCCGAGGTGCATCTGTTTGGGTTTTATCACTCGAAGAGCCTTTGGCTACTGAAAAGTGGACTATAATGCAATTTCACAATCCTTCTGCAGAACTTGGTCATTTTTTTCTGACATATTAATGGGAGATGGTGCAAAGGCACCAAGGGGAAATCGTTTTTATCATGGTCACCTTGTCAACATCCGAAGGGCGGGGTGATTAGAACATTTTAAGCAAACATGCATTGTTACAGGTGCCTTTCTCACCGTTGCCTCGTGATGAGGTTGATGTAGTGTCTCAGCGCGGTGTAATATTTGGCCAGTTCCGCCGGAGGAGCGTCATCTCCGGGATTCTCTGGTTTAGGAGGATAGGCGTCCACAAATGTCCCGAGACACAGGAGCACGCAGAAGAGGAGAGTAGCGATGACGGTCCAGGGTTTCAGCATGACAGCCATCTGAAAAACAAAACTCGCGTTTTTTAATTCCATGAACAAATGCACATGTAGATGTATTGTGGTTACTTTAAAAGAAGCTGCGTTTTATAAGACGTCTGAATAGATTGGGAAAGTGCGAGCGCAACAACAGGTGGAAAAGTGTAGTAGCTGCGTAAAATACAGTGTTTTAATAGTTTTGCGAGTTAGTAGCTGTGCATATCGCAGGCAATACGACGGCAAAAACTAAACAATAATACAAAATATCTCATTGAAATTCGGAATGACTTGTCAGAACTATTCAAATCAATCGAAGATCAAAAACACATGCATTAATAAACGAATCACTTTAGTTTGTGTATGTTTAAAAGCATATGATGAAAACGTCTTTGTGAAATGAAATAATTGCATAAATGGAATGATTATGTAGCCTAAATAAAACTAAAACCGACTATTTATTTTTATGTTAATCCAGACTAGGCTAGCAAACATACTAATTAAAGGTAGTATGAATTTAGTTAAGCGTTGAGCGTCAAAGTGATTGCTGTCCATGGTGCTGAATGTGCGAGAGCTAATACAAATAACACTGAAAACATCTTTTGTACTTAAAAAAATGAATATAACAGAATTTAACAGGAATGAAAACAATAATGCCTAGAATTTATTCTTAATGCCAAATGTAGCATCTTTCAAATGTTAAACGCAAGTTTTGATTTAGCACCTCCGCATGCAGAATGATATCCAAAGACACACTTACTTTCAGCGCAGTCTAAAAGAGTTCAGGTACCGTTATTTCTCTGGACTGGAGCCTTGAAGTTTCTTGTTCCTATGTTCTCTTTTGCGTTTCCCGAGTCTCTGCGAGGTCTTTCAGAAATAAGAAGTTGTCCTCTCACGGATCTGTTCCGTCCTGCCCGCACCTCCAGCGCTTTATATACGGTGCTGCTCCTTGCGTAAACACGAGACGGGCGGTGGGGATGACAGGAGCTCTGCCCCCAGCACCACTTCCAACGTCAATCACAAACACATCCGTAATACGACTCACGAGACAGTTTCATGACGTCAGCTGCAGATCAAATACCTGAACCTGAGACTTCATTTAAAATTAATATCAATAACATTCTTGAAGCTTATTTATGTACATGCTTTTCCCATGAAAGTTGCTTATTATTAATACCCCGTTCTTTATGAACAGATAGCAACAAGTGTATGTCAAGTAGAATTTTCACCATGTTCAGTTTCTGATGAAAGGAATTAAGTTCAAGTGGCCTTCAGCTTACATAAAAAAACAGTAGATGACGCTCCATGCAAGATTACATTTATTGCAGCGGCCAATCAAACTCAAGACATGACTAATCGAGCAATCAAATGCAATTCTTTCATCCCATCTCAGAACTACTTGACCTTTTATCAAGTTTAGCAACTAAGATTATCTCCTGGATGGTCTCTCTCTCTCTCTCTCTCTCTCTCTCTCTCTCTCTCTCTCTCTCTCTCTCTCTCTCTCTCTCTCTCTCTCTCTCTCTCTGAAGTTACCTTTGTAAAGCCTAACTGTTAAACCTGTTCCATAAGATATTAAACTCATTGTGGGAATCATACAATGACTTTATTAGCCTATTTAAAGGGAATTTTGGCGTGTTTAAAGCAATCTTGCGAGTCTGCTAAATGTTCAAATGTAAGTAGTCTAAAAGAAATACGCGAGGCGCAATATCATCTCTTATGAAAAGCTATTTGTCCTTTGGCATTACATTAGTTGAACATGAGAAATAGAATAAAGTGACATATATCGACAGTAGTAGGCTACTTTAGACTATTATAGACCTAAACGGATCGCGACGGAAAGCTCTTGCGCGACACACTGTTGTCATGGTTACCACCCCGTTTGACGGAGTGGAACGACGCGCTCTGACTAACTTCTAATCTTTTATCATTACACAAACGTTTGAAAACCCTGTTTAAACGTGTTTGTATGAAAAAGTTTGTATTACAAAAGCCTATTTTGTAATTTTTCTACTTTGAAAAATGTAAATGAAATATGATCTTGCAGAATAACGTGCTCATTTTGCACAGGCAGGCCTATCACCTAGCGTCATATTTGCATGCATCTGCGTCTTAAATTCCACTCAGATAAAGAATGTAAGTAAAATGTATCCGTGTCAATATCGTGTCGTATGGACCAGGACATTAAGAATCTGTAATTTTACAGAAGATACAGTGACATATTTGCATAAGGTCTAAATGAAATCAGAAAGAGGATATAAAGAAATGAAAGAGTTGCTTTGTCTCCTGGGTCTGTAATAATGCATCTGATTTCTGTGGTTTTCAGGATCCCTTGAGGCATAAATAATAAAACGTGTTCCCAACAGATCGATTATGTTGCAGGTAGTTAATACTCCCACGGAAAGCTTTGTGACAATTTAATTATGACTTTACTTGATGTTTCACTCATTCTGTCTGTGTGGTTTAGTTACGTGAGAAAAGAATAATAATAAAAAAGAATGATTAATAAAATGAGAGTCAAATATATTTTTTAATTACTTTAGGAGATGCAGAACAACAGCCATTAATGACTGAAATTATATGGCTGTGGGTATTACTGTGTTGTCTAAAACTGATTATAAACTGCACATATGAAATTGCAATCAGTAACATAATCTTGGGATTTACACTTTTTAGCCAATTTAATATGATTATTTCTGATTAACTGAGTCTGCTTCTTACTCTATCTTGTATAAACCAATTGGCGCAGTTATACAACTAATTGCATTAAGCATTAAACGTGCATTGAGTACCAATGAATTCCTGCTTTAAACAGAAAAGGTAGAAAGAAGGTAAAGTATAATAGTTAGTTATGGTGAATATATTTTAGTAGTGCTCCATACAACAGTCACCTAAATCAACTATACAAACAAGCAAACAAACAAACAAACAAACACACCTAATTGCATGCTACAAATTTTAACAATGTGAAAGAGCCTGTTGAACGTCTGATTGTAGTTTTTCTCCATATCCATTTATTCCATGCAATAAAACTAATATCATCATCTTTATTGTCCAGGAGTATTAAGGTCAGCTAATATGTGACTCATTGTCACAACAGGCAGTGATGACTTCTTTCAGTTCTTTCAAGTTGTTGTTGGCTCATGTGTGCTATGTCATGATACTGGATTTAGTCTTGGGGCGGCTGACGTGGGATGCCCTCACAGGGAGGCCCCCACCCCTGTGCACCCGAATCGTCCTATCACAGCGCAGGAGACGTCAATGGGGCTTGCTCATGCTAACTGCTCTTCCTCAGCTGATGCTGGTCATAAGCTCCACATCAATCGTAGTTTGGAGGCTTTTTCAACCCCCTCGAGGTGCGATCTAGTCACTCGAACTGATGCACCAACTCTGAGACCCCCCCAAAAAAATCACACTGACTCAAGACGAGTCACCCACACAAAAGCCTGAGTCTACACTGAATAGCAAAAGTTGTCATGAGGACAAGTTCTTGTTTAGATACAAATATGCAGTTCAGTCTTTGCTTTTTTGATGCAGATGTTGGATGGATTTGTTGCAGAGAGATCCTCAGTAATATGATCAAATGTGCACAATTAGTCAAAAGCAAGTGTTTCATCACCTTGAGCTGTGGTCCTCATGTGAAAAGTACAATTCAAGTCAAGTTTATAACATTTCCAGATCATCTTGCCCATTATTTCCTATGGTCACTGTTTGCTTCTAGAATTAAAATGTAACAAAATGTCAAATAAAACAAATACATGTAGGCATTTTATGACTTATAATCTACTCCTATGAAAAAAATACAATAAATAACTACACATGTTTCAGAGATGTAATTAACAAGTGTAGTCATGCGTCCCCACATTACCTTTAATATTTCAGAATTAGTATCTTAACAGTGTAACATTTAAAAATGTCACATACATTTTAATGAATGTAAGTGACATTATCACATTTGCAAGTGCAAGTGACAATCGAATTGCTAAACTATTTCATGCCTTTTGAGTAGAAAAATGTCATCCTTCAACATTTAAACCTTGTAGTTGTTAATCAAATGATACTGCCAAACCTGCAATATCAAACAATCTGACTGAAACTTGCAGGTACAAATTCTATTTAACAGCATTCGCATGTTGTGATGCCAAAATGTCACATATTCCATCTGGATCTCAATTAGTTATACAGTACATACTGTATGTAAAAGCTTGAAGACATACTGTATTCATCATAGTCAGTAACTGATAACACCCTTTATGAAAGTTTGAGTATTTTATTCATTCAAATATCTTATTATTATTAACATTTAAGTATGGTTTGATAGGCAGATAGGGCAACGCAATTTATTCACTTCATTATTCAACCTTTTATGTTTCCAGAATTAGATTTTTCTAACCACTTTTTATAAATGGCTAAAGATGCATGAATGAAAAATCACAAGCTGCATTAATTAATGCTATTTAATTAAATTAGACAAGATTTTTTCCTCTGGTTGGGGTTGATGACACTCTCTCATAAGGTAGAAAAACTTATTTTGGCAGCTCTTCCACCATAAAAAAAACCTGTGCTTCATTTGGTAACATCTCAATTAATTTATTTAATTTAATCATGTTAACATCGCTGACTCAAACCAAAATACATTAGGCTACACATTTAAAAAGCTACACTTTATACAGTGTGAGTAGCTTTGAAAAGAACTGAATAACATTTTGGAAAATTCTTGGAAAAGCCTATTTGGAAAGATTCACACACAAAGCACGTCATAAATTCCTTTGACATGGTAATATAAGGTTAAAGCTAACCGGCTGAAAGACAGACTTAGATAAACCCACGGCTCATCCGTCCGAAAGAAAAATCACTCTGCACTTGATGTATGATGTATTTTCCATTGTATGACACTGGAAATATTATAACAGCATTAGTAAAACACCTCACTATAGATTAGCATGTTTCGACAATGGCACATGACTCATAAATGGCAGATATCACCATGTATTGTTAAATAAATCCTTTCTTCAGCACGCTCATTTACCAAATACAACAAAACTGGGCGCCGTGACATCCCATGTATTACTGCATCATCTAGCATTAGCATCAAGCTGTGGTTTATACAACTTCTTGGGTATTAACACAGCTCATTAAAACTTGAAAACGTGTGATTTCCCTCCTGACAAAGAGACTCATCAGTTTATGATCCAAAAGCAATCAGCGCTCGGACTGAATGCCACATACAAATACCATTGTGCGTTAAACTGTCAAAAGTGTTACAAAAAGGGCTATGGTGACTCAGTCTGTGCCTGTTGGAATACTGACTGTTTATTTCACTCCCCGCCTCTCAGGTTTGTGTCACATAATCGACTAGCCTTTTATTAGCACAACAAAAACTATGACAAACTGCCTACTTGCCATCTCCACAAATCCCAAACGTCCTTTTGATTTATTGAGGAATTGTCAGTAGGATTCAAACACCTAAACGGTAGGTATACGTGTAACAGAGGCCAGCGAATAGATGCTGTGAAAGTAAACCTTACTTCCCTGATCCCAAGAGACGCACTAGCGACAGACACTAGTGGCAGCGGCCATCTAGCCTCCTCGTTAGCGCGTCCACCTCCCATGCAGGAGATCTGGGGTTCGACACCTGCCTCGGAGCAGCTGAGAGAGACCCGTTACAATGGTGCCAGTGACCCGGATGGGAGTGAGGTTTAGGGGGGTGAGTGTAATGGAGGCCAGCGAGTAGATGTTGTACAGTGCAAGTAAACCTCACTCCCCTGATCTCAAGAGACGCACTAGCGACAGACGTTAGTGGCCGCAGCCATCTAGCCTCCTGGTTAGTGCATCTGCCTCCCATGCAAGAGATCAAGGGTTCAAGACCCACTCGGAAGCAGGCAAGTGGGGACCCATTGCATAAGCACCCTCTCAGGTTACACTCTTAAAAAGCTTCTTTATTGGCATCAGTGTTTCCAGAAAGAACCTCTTACATTCACAAACTCTTAAAAATAAAAGTGTACAAAAGGTTTTTTCATTTCCCAACAGCCTATTGATTTTAATACATTTATGTGAACCAGTGATTCTGATTCACATGAACTGACACATTTTTCGAATTCATGCTGCTGAACACAGTGAAAATGGATGTATCATTTTATGTTACAAAACAATAAAATATTAATATGCAGCAGTTCCCCACTTCGAAGGGAAAAGGAGAAGAAGTTGGACTTGTTTTCTGTGCTGGATCGAGCCGTCACACCTGCGGTTGAGGGAGTAGGAGAACATGTGTAGGGGGTTAGCAGGCTCTGCGTCATAACACACCCTGCAGACGCACACTGTCAGTCACGCAGCCTTCTGTCTTGGAACTGTGGCATTCCTGCAAAGATCTCAGGTGAACAAAAACTGCATAAACATCTGGTTTGAAGAAAAGAATAATCAATTCTAATCTAATCTGTCGAAATGGCGGTACAAAAAGAGGTTAAGACAAGAATGCAAATGCAGAGGCCTGTGAACTGTGTCACTTTTACAGGAAATGGAAGTGTTTGCTTTTCCTGCATTGCTTTCTGTTCTAGTCCTCGTTCAGCTCTTTGACTCATTTTAGTCATAATAGGAGCCAGCTTGCATCTGTGAAGTCTCTTATTCTCATTCTTTGCAAGAAATCTTCTGATAAAATTTGTCATGTGGCAGGAAGTGGAGGGAGAAGTGGCATCATCATTAGTAAAATATTTCAGATAAATCCTAACGTGTCAATAGCATTGATGTATGGCCACCTGAGAATCATTTTCTCTGATAATATTTCAGCAATGAAGTCATGTGTTTTTTATCAGCTGTTTGCAAATGAATCACTCTTTTCATCCAATCGGTCAAACGGGTTTGCAAAAAGTCTGAAATGTTTTGTAATTCAGACTGAATCATTCAGAAAGTTCACTCATTTCCAGTGGTTTCTCACACCGCAATTGTAACGTGGCACTTTAGAGAGAAAACATTTAAAAAAGTGATAGATGAGGATAGATATTTACTTATATCATAGGAAATAAAATTGACAAATGTCTTCTATTATTTGTCAATGACAAAGCAGCTCTTTGTTGCACATGCAGCTTGGAAATGACTCTGTGCTGCAGGTAAAGGTAACTTCCATTCATATCCCAAAAAAGTAGCCTATAAAAAAAAAAAAAAAAAAGAGTATAAAAATATGGGTGCACTTTTTTAATGGGGGGGGGGTTCTCGTTGTTGATGAAAGTCTAGAAACACCCCCTGGGCAACAACGAGTTTTTGTTGTTTAATGCTTGTGCTTTACTGCAAAAGTGTGTTTCCATGAGAACAATTATCTGGCAGCAGACCACTGGTGAAACCTGAGCAATGGCAGGATGAGTGAACAGTCAATCCAAGCGCCGATGGCAGAACATGTTATGAACAGGAAGTAAGACCTCAATAACACCGACTGACCCTATATGAACAGCGATTCATCATCATTCACCTGCAGCCCAAGTGACTCAAACTATATGATAATATGGAACTGGCTCGGTAGATACAAAACAGGAAATGTCCATATGATGTGTTTTGATTTGTGGCACAGTTTTCCCCAGGCTTGCTTAATTGCATTAGATTGGAAATTTTACCGCAAAGGTATTGTATTGGTTTTGCTGCTCTTGCGGCCAACTGAAAAATGCTGGCAACACTGACCAACGAGTGATAGGAATCAACATAAGCAAATGCAGCTCAGTGAACCGAAGGATGTAAGGACACCGATGGCTTCTGAACTCTCTGTTGAGGTGACCACGACTGAGGTAACTCTTTTTTATTTTAGCACTCTGGTGCCCCGGTTGTAGCATTGCATCTCGATTGGAGAAGTTGATCTAAACTGACAGCTCCAACTGAAGCCCTGAAGACCTCATGCAACCTTAACACCTGTGGCCTGTTCAATAGCACACTCATGAGTTCATCAGCATCCCCCAACCTCAAAGAACCATCCCTGCACACAGTGCACTGAACCATGAACTCAAGTCCAGCCCTTCACTCACTGGCCACTACGACACTACTGAGATTGTATGTGTCAGTTCCAGAATATCTAAATATAGCTTCATGGGGGGAAAAAACTGAAAAACACATCAAGCGCCCAAATAAAACAAATGCTGTGACATGCTGGAGTTATATAGTGACCCATAAAAGTATTTGGACACTTAAGCCACAGATATTAAAGAATGTATTTGCATCATGAAATAAAATATTGAACCAACTATTAAAAAAAAGAAACCATACTTTAAAGACATTTGACAAAAAGTTACTTCAAATTATGAAACAATGCATATTGTATAAAATACAATACACTTTGTTGTCAGCATTAGTGGAACCTGTTAATATAATGTGATGAATGAGGATAGGCATCATGAAAAGTTATTGACTTTACAGATTCTTCTAGCACTTTTAAGCAACAAATATTTGAACAAAAATTCAATTTTATTGCCAAAACATGACATAACTAATAAAATAATAAAATAAATTAATAAAATACATTTTTACTATAAATTTAAATCTAATAATTGACCTTAAATGGATAGTTCACCCCAAAATAAAAATTCTGTCATTATTTACTCACCCTCAAGTTATTCCAAACCTGTATGAGTTCATTTTTTCTGTTGAACTCAATTTTGAAGAATAGTGATAACCAAACAGTTGATGGTCCGCATTGACTTCTGTAGTATGGAAAAACTACTATGGAAGTCAATGGGGACCATCAACCTTTTTTCCCCCAAAATATCTTCTTTTGTGTTCAACAGAAGAAATAAATGTATACAGGGTATATACTATGGTCAAAGTTTGGTATCAGTATGATTTTTTTAAATATTTTTGAAGGACGTCTCACTAAGGATGCGGCTATTTTTTTTTTAAAATCTGCAATACTTTTTCCAGGATTATTTGATGAATAGACAATTCAAAAGAACAGCATTTATTTGAAACTTGAATATTTTGGAACATTAGAAATAATTTTACTGTGACTTGGTCAATTTGATCATTGTATAATAAATGTATTTAATTTAATTCCTAAATAATACATTAAAAATGCCAGTCATTAAAGTCATTCATTCAGGAACCTGACTCCAAATACTTTTTTGAACTCCCTGGGAGACATAACACAAAATATGAAAAATGGATCCGTAAATAAACATAAAAATAAAATACTATCAAAAACTACAATAAGTATTCCCAATTCTCCTCTTTAACTTTATAAACTCAATCTGACCAGGACAGCAGATCAAAATGAGGGCATGTGGACTCTAAGAAAAGGCCTTTTTGATGGCATATGAAACTAATGATGCATAAGGAGCTCCCTGTGAACACACGTGTAAGCACAATGTATACAAGAACCTCTCAAAAGGAAAATCAGCAAAGCATCATCTGTTAGATCGTTGCTAAAGGGGTATTATGTTTAAGGTCACTGCAGAATCAGGAATTATTGGGAATATAATGAGAGGATGACAAAAAGGGAAAAGCTGAACCCATTTCATACAGCAGGGATTGATTAAATAACCTTAAACCAAATGCTTTTATAACGTAATCATCGTTTCTGCATCTCTGCTTGCAGTCAAAGCAGCAGCAAATCTTACATCAACAGCAAATTATGACTCATTGTTCATTGTTGTAGAGTGCAGTTGATACATGCCAGGCAAAAAGGTGAACACAGAAGATTGACAGTGATCTTTCTGCATATGGGAATAAAATAAATATCTGTTATGTCTTATTTTTCCAATCTGTTATCTCTGATGAGGAGGAGAAGATAAGATAAGCATATGGAAATGTTTGTGAAGCCATGTGTTCTGAAGATACAAATGTGATAAAAAAATATGAAGCAAGATTAACATTGAATATAAAGCAGGGCGAGAGCACAAATGAAATAGAGAGTCTTAATTTCATGCATAATTAAGAAACATCTGTTGAGCACAAGTATTCACAAAAGTACATCAAGAAATTAAACATTAACTTTGTTTTAATTCTTTACTTTTGTACTTTGTAAAAATGCCTGGTGGGAAGAGAAAGATTCCTGTGTCACATGAATAGATAAAAGGCATATGCCAACATCATATTGTAAAACATTCACAGTCATAATTATGAGAGATGATAATCACAAAATATTATAACTATTTGATATCAACAAGTCTGTATAGAGTCCATAGAGACTGCACTGAAATCAGCTTCTTGTCACAATAAATTGGCAAAACACAAGAGAAGACTCAAACCATGGCTAGATGTGATGGATGATGAGCTTGCAGGCCTACCACACAGCTGCTGTGTCTGTCCATGGAAGAAAACATATGGCTTGAGTCTACTGCCAAGATATGAAAGCTTGGTCCTACACCCAACAGACAAAAACAGACATAAGAATATTTAGACACTCATTTTTACACAAATGTAAGTGCTCAATTTTTACATTTTTAAAATCTAATAAGCACAATAAGCGACATGAGTCTCTTGAAATGTCTTCCTTGTGTGACTGAATTCAGAGCACCACAGCAAATGTAGAAGGCAAACACATATCCAAGCCTTGACTTGACAGATCGAACTGCAGAACTTGGTTTCACAGTCAAATAGTGTTTATCAAAGACAAAACACTCAGATGAGACCTATGAGACTTGTTTGTAATAGACTTTGTTACCATTACAGAGATACAGAATTGAGGCATTTGCCACAGCAAGACCAAACATTAAACCCTCTTGATACCAGACTGTCAATTTTTATTGCCTTGTTTGTTGTTCAGGTGAGAGGGAATTATACGGTTTCTGTATTAGAGGCCATTTTGAAATGATTCCTGGCTGGTCTGCCAATAAATCGCTAACTATTGACCTCGGCCAACATTTCAGAAAAGCAGATTATAACTCCTAAAAACAATAGATGCAGACCGAGGTAAGATGTTGTTCAAGAATTGTTAATGTAATGATTGGTTTATGGGAGATTTCCTAAATTAAAGCCACCTTTGATGTCTTGGTTGTGTTTCATCCATGTTAAAACAACAGATCGGATCTGATATATACCAAGAATATAATGTTAATCAAGTAAAGTTTAATGTATGATGGTGGTAACATTGGTAGTTTTATAGGACTTGATAACACAACAAGTGACAGTGTGCTGACTTCTGGTGTCTTATATAACAAATTGTACAGTATACAATATATAACAGATGTTTATATATTCTCCACAAGACATAAATAATAACTGAATTTATAAAAATGACATCAAAAGTTTACATACCCTTGAATCTTAATACTGTGTGTCATTTCTTGGATGATCCACGATTGTCTTTGTTTTGTGATAGTTGTTCATGAGTCCCTTGTTTGTCCCGAGCAGTTCAACTGCCTGCTGTTCTTCAGAAAAATCCTCCAGCTCCGGCACATTCTTTGGTTTTCCAACATTTTCTGCATATTTGAACCCTTTCCAACAGTGACTGTATGATTTTGAGATCCATCTTTTCACATGGAGGACAACTGGTGGACTCATACATGACTATTACAAAAGGTGAAAACATTTACTGATTTACTGATACTTTTGGAATTGGATGATCAGGGTAAATCGTACTAAATTGAACTAAATTGTAAATTGTGACACACTAGAGCAAAAGTGTTTATTGTACATATAAACACTAAATAAACAGAAATTGTGATTTTTCTTAAAGGTCTTTGTATGGTTGAAGTATCCTCACAAGTCTGAAATACACAGTGAACAGTTTTACAAACAAACATTGCATTACATGCAATTTCACGGTAATAATATTAGAAATATATTTTATTTAAATGATTTAGTTTCTTCTTATTTTTGCTATTAGTAATGTTTATTAGGGTGTTTTGGGTTACATCATGTTATTTAGTTGATGTGCATTGCATCGATTAGTGTTGCTCTAATGGTGTTTTGTGTTTGTATGTATGATCCTGTGCACTCGAGTAGTGGTCATATTTTATGGATAGCTCACTTACGATGAACTCTGATTCATAATGTGGCTTTCTGTACTACCACCTGTATTATTGTCGTGGTTATCAGTTCATTTTATGATAAAAATCTAATTTACATACTAACTTATGTAAATTGAACAGAATATTTTTACAGTGTATGTTCTCATATTGTGTTCAATAATGGACTCCAACATACCAAAGCCAATTGAGTATATATTTATCTCTTATTCAATACATGTCATGAGAGGGTTAATGTAATAATGAAAACAGCCTTTGGCATCTTTAGAGAATGATTGGACATAGTTTACTCAAACTATTAAGCTGTGCTAGACAATTACGCTTCTGTACAGACAATTTTGATGCACGTTATGGTAGGTGTCATTTACACAAAATATGCAATCTTTCTTTAAATTACAATTATCTTCAATATATTCTCACAAAGCTGTTTAATAGTAAAATAGCACTGCTCTAGTCTAATATCAATAGCAGTTTTTGCTTTTTTGATATATTGATACAATTGTGCCAGTATTCCCTGAAGGAGGGAGTAAATGATGACACCTGCAACAACAACTTACATTTAACTTCTATTGAGCCAAAACTATCCTGCCTCCGGCGTAAACAGGCCTGCAGCAACATTTTAATTACAGCTATTTATCTTGGCAAGAGGACAAGGCCAGGCCTTAAGTTAGACGAAACACATTACTTTGTGTAAACCAACTAAAAAAAATCATTTTTCATTCTAGGGATATTATTTTGATCTACTACACAATACTTTAAAAGAGACACAGACGTTCTTAGAGGAAAATGTTTTCTTCAGCCGCAAAGAACAGACGTAACAGCTTGCCACTTAAAGAACTAGATGCCTTTGACATACACAGTGAAAGTGTGATGGTTCCCTATCGATACTACACTTCTGTGCAGCTCCGCTGCCGCCATGGGTTTAATTGCGGTAACCGCACAAACCAATGGTCGTGCAGTACCTGCGTTATTAAAAAAAGGCTTCAGTATTGGAGAAAAAGGAATTTCCCCTAGCGTCTTTAATCATGACGCAGTAGGCCTACTCGTTCCGTATCTCAGGGAACTGAGGTTACGTTAGTAACCGAGCACGTTATCTAGTCATCATCTACCGCCTGCCTCAAATTCCATGTGATCTAACGTTATTGTTGAGTTGATTTTTCTGTGCTCGCAATGTTTTTGTTCCATTAGAACAGATGCTGACAAAAATGTGAGGCAAACAGATAAAACTGGGCTGCTGTGGTTTAGTGTTGTTTGGAGCTGTTGTTGTAGTTCTCAGGAGCTCTCGTCAAGATTAAAGTTTGAAGTTTTGGTCCTTTGAATCTCGGTCCTCAAGGGATGGAGTTTCTTTTTTCTCTGAAAGCCTTTTTATGTCTTCAATGTTTTCTGTGAATTAATTTAGTCTTTTACAGGGTTTGGTGCCTAGAAAGAGGATGGAGCTATATTTGGGACGCAGTAGTAATCAGAGCGAGTATCTTCAAAATTATCTTATAATTAATTAAATTATTTTATAAAAAAATTATCCTTAAGCAATAAGATGACCCTTTTTGAGGCCTGATGAAGTAGGACTGTAATGGTCTTTCTCCCTCTTAACCTCTAGAAGGGCGGACATCATATTATCAGTTTTTTCTCTTGTTCTTCTTAGATTAGGTGGTGTTGTTTGATTACCCTATTTGGGGGCTTCTGGGTATGCAGATGGCTTTTGTTAAGGAGTGTTTTCCAGGGCTCTTGATTGTTCTCAATGAGGAACGTCAATTAAGTAAACTAGTAAATACAATAAATAATGGACAAAACTCACGTCAACATTTACAAGGTAAACTGTGGAGTGTCAATCTCCAGTGAGGAGATTAATGCCATCTTCAATGCCATTTTTTTCATTCTTTCCCCCCCCCCCCAAATTGATTATGTTCTTGAAAATGCAGAGATTTGATTATAAAGCTCACAGTAAATGCAGGGTTGACTCCCAGGGCTGGTAGTCAACTTTTTAGTCAAATGTCCAATAACAAATGCTTGTTTTCTCTAGTTGGTTTGAAATACCTATTTTATTTTTGGAATTCATTCATCAAAATAATAATATTTATGTATTATCTTAGGATTGATTATATATGCAATACTATACAATCTTATAAAATATATTTTATATTTAAAGATTGTGTGACACTAAAGACTGAAGATGATATTCAGAATTAAACCTTGCACCTGTAACGTGGGGTTTTGTGTTTTGTTTGATGTTCATGTTTTTATGTCTTTTATTTTGGAGTTTAGTTATGGTTGGTTCTTGTCATGTGACCTGTTTTGTTTATTATAAGCAGCCATCATATTGCCATTGTCTCTTGTGGTGTATTGATGCTGTAACCTGTTGTTGGTCAGTGTAGTTTGTTTATGCCAAGTCAAGTCTCGGATTATGTTTGTATTCTGGATCACGTTTGTAAATAAACACGTTTGTTTTTAAACTCGCCTCCAGTGGACTGCCCCGTTACAGCATCACAGGAATAAATAACATTTAAAAATATATTCAAATAAAACTTTTTTTAAAATATTTCTAATAAGAAAGTTTCATTTTGACAACTTACCCCAGCATATAGTATAGAAAAATGCCCTACCATTGTGGCATACTACTAAAAAGAATTTACAGCTAGTTAAAGCTGTCAAAATAAACTTAAAGATTATTACTTATGTTAGTCATAATTTGATAAACAAACCAAAAACATGCTTAAGACATGGGAGATGTGAACCAAATATTAAAAAGAAAAACATACCGCTTCCTTCTGTTTAGATCATTTCAGTTTGAACATCTGATTCCTAAACTATAAAGTTAATATAATTCAGGTGGTGTATTAAGTGGCATCTATCAGGAAATACCAGAGCACAATATCATCCGAATTGAAGCAAATGTTTGCTATTCATCAGAAGCACACTCAAGCAGGGTAATGCGAGCGCTCAGAGCAGTGGGTGTCTTTGCGTTGAGATATCATAATCATCACAGACGTGCCGTGAGGGGCAGGTATAGAGTCAAGACCTGGGCAGATGCTTGACTGAACCGCTGGACAAATCAAATCAGTGCACCCACTGCCAGCGGAATACATCTTTATTACTAGTTCATATCTGTCGCCGTGGAGACCTTTCGGGTTTGGACACGACGGACCGCATTTTGTACTGTCGCCCCGTGACACCTAATGCTTCAGACTGTCACAGACTCTCATAAAGGTGAAACTGCAAAATGATCTAATTCAAACCTACAGGACTCTTCACCACAGCTGATTGCCCAAATTATGTTTTCCCCCTTCCAAAATGTGAAACACTCCAGGGGGGATCTGAGCAATTTACTAACCTGCTACTGATGCTGCCATTATTTTTTGATGTTTAAGTCAACGATAAATCAAAGGAACAAAGCACATTTTCTTAGCTTCAGCCTCTCGTTTGTCTGAGCTAGTGGTAGTTGTAACATCCAATGTGTTTAGAGTCATTAATATCATAATGAGGCTATGACCATTGATCCTTTAATGAGTTACATCTTTTGAGGATTAAGTGTTTCTGTTGCTCCCCGATAAAATAAGCTAACTGTGAAATGTACTGAACATTATGCTAGAAGTAAATAAAAAAGTACATAAATAAAACTAACCTAAGCAGTTTGATGGTCTTAATTAGTCTCCAAACCTTGACAGACTAGTCTGTTGGCTGGTTCTGGCAACTATTTAGCTAAAACCAGCTTAAATAGGTTCTTGCTTTAACATGCATTTCATGAAAATATGCTAATTTCAGTATTGATTTTTTTTTTGTATATGGCTCAAGCTAAAATTTGTCAAATTAAACATGGCCTTTCTTTTTTTTAGCAAGCTGCTGTAACAAGGTTGACCTGAAACTTTGTGATCTTGTCTTTTCTTCTCTATTGTGACATACATCCAAGTGAAATGGCTTTGTACATCTGCCGTGGGATCATTGTCGTTTGCTGATTGCTGCAATCTCATGATTGACAGGTTGCTGAAGGACAGAGGTTCTAGTCCCACCCTCACACCAGTGCGCACGTCATTGGTGTCGCTGCGAGATGGAGGGGAAGCTAATGTTTTTGCTTAAAGATTACAAAAAACAACAAGAATTCTCCATTTGATTGCATGGTGACTATTAAATCACTAGACATTGCAAACTTGTTAGGAGGAAGAACACTTTTAATTTGCCAGAACAAGATGCTACTAACACATTATTTTTGATCAAACATAGAAAAAGGTGGATAGGAGTTTTCACAACATTCCCATCGACAGCCCTGGCTTGGACCTTATAGAAGACATGCTTCATTACAATGAAAACAAGCCTGTGAGGTATAAACACACAGTCTGTTGAATAGGATGGGAAGTTTTACTTTGCTATCAATTGTTAAATTGATGCAAAATTGGAAGAGAAGAATTGTTGTATAAAGTCATTATTTTAGTTTTATTTGCGCACAAAAAGTATTCTTGTAGCTTCATAAAATTATGGATGAACCACTGATGTCACATGGACTATTTTAATGATATCTTCATTACCTTCCTGGGCATTGAATGTGGTAGTTCCCTTGCTGTCTATGCAGTGTCAGTAAGCTCCCAGATTTCATCAAAACTATCTTACTTTTTGTTAAATGAAGGTCTTATGGGTTTGGAACTAGATTTAAATTTTCATTTTTGAGTGAACTATCCCTTTAAGGTCTATTTAATTAAGAAGATAATTAAGATCCAGGATCTTTTCCATTAATTCCATCAGATTCCTATCTGATGAGAATTAGCACAGAAAAATCTGCCTACTACTACTAATCTCTTTCTATTACTTCTGCCAGCCAAAATTGCTTGACAAATCCATTTAGTGTAAGGTTCAGTGTACCAGAGAAATCATAAAAGACAGCGATCCTAAAAGAACAAGGAGGCATCCTAAAGATGACAGTATGATGGGGACAAATTAACTTGCCTGAAGCAGTTCAGTCATTCTCATGTGCCAGAACAAAGTCTCTGGCTGAACACTCTTAATGCCATATATCCTCTGGTCTGGCCTGTAGTATAATCTAACTGCATCACAGAAATTGTTCATGGCCACTGGAGACAGTTTAGCAAATCACAAACTACCTCAAATTGTGCACATTACACAAATTTAATAGGATAGTTAGCCACAAAAAGTACTCATCCTCATGAATGAATGAATGAATGATGCATTTATATAGCGCTTTATTGTGTATTGTTGTACACCCAATGCGCTTTACAATCATGTGGGGGGGGGGGGGGGCTGATCCACTTGGCTGATGCAACGGCTGCCACAGGACAATAGCGCCAGTGCGCTCACCACACAGCTACAGGTGGAGAGGAGAGAGAGTCATAGAGCCAATCAAGTGGATTGTCATTACAAAACCCGTAGAATTGTCATTCTACTGCAGAACACAAAAGATGAAAGTCCAATGTTGTTTTGGACCCCACTGACCTTCAGTGTACAGACAAAAACAATTGAGATTCTTCAAAATATTATTTGTGTTCCACAGAGCAAAGAAAATTATACTTGGAAAGTAGGATGAGTAAATTTTCATTTTTGGATAAAGTATTCTGTCAAAAAATAAAATAAACGTAAAAGTAAAAGGATTAAAAAAATAACTCATTTTAATGTTGCATGCTAACATGTTGTGTCATACTCCATTATAACTGGCTGCTTGTTCACATGTGGTCCTGAACCTGCTTTCAAGAAACAAAAGACTCCAATCACAAATCACCTGCACCCTTTCTTTACTGAGCATCTCGTCTTTCTCTTCAAAGTGTTAGCCATGGATCACAGGAACCCGGTTTCAACAGCTGGTGTACCAATGCTCACAGAGGTTAAACAGTCCGGGAAGAAATGTCAAACCTACAGACCATCAAGAAGAAATGACTGAGAGGGGGAAAGAACGCATGTTTTGAAAAAAGATTGATGCCAAGGCACAGGGGAGCAGCTCTATCGGTGCATTGGTGCAGATGACACCGGCTGCCTAGGGAACAGGTCTCCTCTCCCAGCGGCATTGAGCTGCTCGGCAAGACAGTGGACTATCATTAGTGCTGGGTGGAAAAAGGATCAATAGTTACCTGCTAGTGTGGGTCTCCTTAGCCAAGTGATTGCCCGCAAGGATTGCTTGTCACTGTTTGAGTCATCTATTGTGCTGGAGGCCAAACAAGACCACTAAAGTTTGTGAAGAAGATTGGACAGAGATGTGCCCCAGCTGAAAGCACCCATTAAAAAGTTGTATTTAAGTGTGCTGTGAATGTAGACCCCGCTGTCAATTATATAACTTATACTGTTGACATAATTAGGTGGCAACGTCATAAACAGGTTATTTGGTGAAAAATGTTTATGGCAATGTACAAAATTAATTTTCTAAATAAATCTACTTTATTTATATGTATTTATTACTTTATTTTTATTATAAGGAATATAATAAATATTTAATATTCAATCATTCATATTTGATTTTTTTAAACAAAGAAATCTTAATATTTAAAAGTAAAAAATAAAGGTACATAAAATTATAGGAATATTTTATATTTTATATGATGATTTACCAAAATTATTAAGCATGACATGCTATCACGACGCAATTCGTTTCTATGTGTTTTTTAGGGCATTAGATACTATACTAGTTGTGAGTGAAGATGGGAAATCCAGTTCCACTTAACCTCAATATCACTTTTGCCCGCTCAAAGACAATTTTGTGTTATTTTATCCTCTTGCCAAAAACCTGGTAAAAGCAGTGATCAGTGTCAGGTAATGACAGGTGTTGAGAGAGGACTTGAGCAATTGCCTTTATTTTGTAACTCTCTTTCTCTCTCAGCCCGAGACATTATTTCTCGGTAATTGGAACTAGATCAAAAATCTCTATGCCGCTGACATTTAAATTAGTCAGGAGACATTTGTGGTTTCCCTTGTGCGCTTCCTCCATCTTGTTGCCTGAGGTTGCACACATCAAATATTAACTGCTGTGTTTTGTACCTGCACTGAAGCCACAACAAATGGTCTCCCTTAGGCTGAAAATGTCAGAGAAACCTTTACAGGCTCTTATTTAGCTCCTCCTGGGAATTGAATGTAATGGCAGCATTTGGCCTCTTCATCTCATGATTTTCTGCTGTCAAATTCCCCGCTGTCCATTTCAAGAATAACTTTTATAGCTAGCTGACTGTTTCATCCGGAAGCCTTTCATCTCTTGAACTTTTGCTCTCCGACGTCTTGACAGGATTTAGGGATGGTCAATAGATGTCAGATGCCCAGCATTCTTTTTTTCAAAGAAAAGATTACGGTGTCAGGTATAATGAGAAGAAATTAATTACAAACGGTAATGTCATTTTATGATTAGGTTACTATGACTGGTGGTCAAATGATGATTAAGTTACTTTTGACCACCAGCCAGCATAATAACCAGCGTTGGGGGAAGTTACTTTTAAAAGTAATGCATTACAATATTGCGTTACTCCCTAAAAAAGTAACTAATAACGTTACTTAGTTACTTTTTATGGAAAGTAATGCGTTATGTTACTTTTGCGTTACTTTCGCGTTACTTTTTAAATATGAGCAGGGCTTGATTGATTGTTTTTAATACAAGAAGTTCTATTTATAGCAAATGTAAAAGCCTTTCACACCAAAAAGTGTAATGAATAAACCTCAGGCTGAAGGAAAAGTAAATCACGTCTGTACAGTAGAACACAGAAAAAGAAGGTTCAACACTCTTCAGCAATAAAAGAAAAAGCAACGAAGCACAATTGTTAGTTTATCTAAAGTATTTTTTTCTCATTGGTATGGTTGAACTGGATCACCAAAGTTCAGCAGCAAACACATCGGTTAATAAAAATGGATTAGATATATTTGTGTTGTTTAACATATTTAATTGTTGCAGGTTTGCGTCAAAATCTGAGTTCGCATTTCGCATTTTTATTTTGATGAATACTAAATCTGTTGTTTTTTTTTAAACGAGTGGGATGAATTAATACACATTCACATTTAGTCTAGAACTACAGTAAGATCATTTTCACACAGCACACATTTTCTGACAGTGCGTCAGTCAAATTGGGGAAAAAAGTAACTGGCGTTACTTTAAAAAAAAAAGGAACTTCGATATTTTCTTGTAAATTAAAAAGTAATGCAGGCTTGAGCATAATACATTTATTTCAAAAACATAAAAAATAGCAATGGTCCAAACTTTTGACCACTTATGTGCCTTTTCATCAAACTTTATCTAAGGCAATCTATTTATTTATTTTGTTTGATGGAAATGTTATTGTTGCTGTTATTATACACAAATTGGAACAGAAAGACAAGCTGTTTTATAACGTTAATTTAATCACTTTTTTTAAAAAATTTAATCCAGAATATAACACTTCAGTAAAAAGTGCTTTTACACAAGCATAATGTTTTGTTTATAATATGAATAAATAAATAGAATACAATGCATGTAAAAAAAGATGCTGGAGGAGCTGAAAAAGCCATTAAAAAAGAAAGGCATTGGAGGATGATGCGGCCAAATGTGCCAAACTGACAAATTTCAAGAACACAAAACACGTACTGTACATACATGAATTACTATGCATTTTGCTTTTACACAAACGCTTTTATCAGTTTAGGTTTTTTTGTACTAGTGACTTATATTGGAACATTGTAATTAAATGAATGACATTCTCTTCATCTACACAAAGTTTGTAATAACGATATAAAAAAACAATAGTGCAAAAAGTTAGACTGCACTAACAGAAAACTCAAATGTAAATAGTTGCAGAAAACTATTATGTGAGACAGTAAAAAGAAAGCAATATTGATATTTATGCCATATTTACATTATTAATATTTTTATTGAACATGAATATTAACAGGATAAGGTCCAGTTCACGGTGTGTAATCCTAATCATCAGCTGAATTTAGAAGATACACATGATATACTTTATTTGAAACATTAAAAAGGTTCTAGTGTGTTTGCTTTGAATTTGCGTCAAATACAAACTTCTCTGCTTTTACTTTTGCAGCTATTTTGCTATTCAGCTCCCAGCACGATGTCATTGATTATACGCGCTAATTCAAAGCATCGCGTCTGGGCGCGTCAACGGCGCTCGCGCTCCTTATAAAAATACCAAAAATATAAACAGTAACAAAAATAAAAAGAAAGACAATCAAAGTACATTTAAAAAAGAAAAGTAACAAAGTGGTCAATGGTCGTTTCCTGAAATTACGCTGATCGACAGAACAAGTTTATATTTAAAATATATTGCAATCACTCCAAAAGAGAAGACAACAACTCACACACCTGCTTTAGGAGCTGCACTTCTTTGCGTGCTTATTTAGCTTTTTGCATCGCATAGTTCGCATCACCTAAGGATGGTTCGTTACGCAAACATTCAGAAGGCGGGACCCGCTTTGAAACTGCAACATTAATTGGTTTAATTGCAGATGAGTGACAATTTAACTATATCCAATGAACGATGAGGCTAGAATTTTCCCGAGGCCCTCGGCAGTCGCCTGCTCTGCCTATAGCTAGCGCCGGTCCTGTGTGACGGTATAGTAGTGCTGCCCCAATTCTTAGGGGAATATTTTCAGGGGTAGGGGAAGGGATATCAAATAGAATTGGATTCGGCCGGATGAATACGTTTCAATCATGTGTCTATAGCGCCATCATTTGTATTGGAAGGCTAATTGTACTTCACTTTTGAAACTTATTTTCTACTTTTGATAAATGCTTTTAGAACGTATATCCTCATGGATCTGGATTGCACACCTTTATGGAAGTTGCTTTATATATTTATTTTATTTAGCCTAAGTTGATAACGGTAATAGAGAAGTTTTGTATTTACTAAACTGACAACAAACCATCATCACATTGACTAAGCATCAGTTACAAGGTGAAGACATATTGTAACAACATTTTTGAATCAATCAATCATATCATATCACTGAAAATACTATTAGAAAACTGAAAATCGGTAAAGCAGCACTCCAGACTGGACTGACAATAATATCAATGCCTAGGGTTCGTAAAGCCCATTTCAAAACCTTAGTCTTTCATATGTCAAGAAGACATGAAGAAGTTGTGCATGAAGTCATATACCAATTAATATCTTTATTAAAACTTTTTTAGAACAAATAATTTACAGTCACGGGAAGCACATCTACTGGATTCATGGAAAACAATTGTACAATGCATAACAGGCCATCAGTCAGTTTTTTTTTAGTTTGATTTCTTAGCCCCATCCTCCTTGTTGTTCGTGCTGTCCTTGTTGATGGGGAAATCCAGGGATGTTCTAAAGCGGATGGGAATGGTATGCTCCTCTGAGGACTCGTCTTTGGATTCTGGTGACTCAATATGCAGAAGTCCATCTTCTCCAAGTGAGCAGGTCAAGGAGGTTGGATCCAGGTGGTCAGGCAGCTGCACAGCTTGGACAAATCCTTGTGGCTGGGCTTCTGTGACGTGAGCGGTGCTGGTAGATGATGAAGAAGCGTCTGTCTGGGCCCGCTTGCCGCCCATCACCTCCAGACGTCTTCCAGATACTGTCACGGTGACGTCCTCTGGAGAGAAGCCTTGAGTGTCCAGAGTAAGGGACACGTCTCGGTGTTTGTTCTGCTCTGTGTTGGTGCTGAAGAGTCTGGAGAAGGACCTCTGACCGTCTAGACACTGAAAGAACTCGTCAGTGAGTTCATTCAGCAAGCTGTCTCTGATCTCATTCCTCAGGTTCTGCGTTATTTGGGCTCTGCGGTGGAGGAAATCCTCTCTGAAGCTGGAAAGAGCCACACTGCGCCTGGGCCACAAAACGTGGGAGTTTGCAAAGAAAGGGTCATCCATGAAGAGGCTCTCGACAGAAGACATTTCTCTCGTCTGTTTGTCTGGGCGGTGTTGTCTTGAGGGCTTGTCTGTGCTCTCAGAAGAGTGACCTGCTTACTTCAGGTCCCTCCAGTTTATATATTTCTCCAACAGGCGTCAAGAACCTCCCACCATGGTCTTTTTACACCAGTGAGGTCATGCATAAGAATTTGAAGCTACAAGTAAACAGAACATCCAAGACGCTCATATGGCTATAATAAGTTTATAGTTGAAATTTGATTTATGGGTCGGTGTCACTTTTACTGTCCCACAGCCGTCATTAGCCCTGCTGTCCAGTTTGGGATTGCCCACTGCCTCCTTAGTCATGCACAGAGCGTGAAGTCACGCGCTAACTTTACACCCTATGTGTGTGCGAGTGTTTATTCTGTCCTTGCCTTCATCAGAAGCTGCTTATAAGCAAAGAACTATGCTGACTGTAGTCATGATGTCATTTCCTAAAATCAGGATATATATATATATATATATATATATATAGTTTTAATAAAAAGACAATAATAAAAAAATATTATACATATAGGGATTGTATAAGATAATTATATAAGGAAGAATATGAAAACCTATTATTTTTCAGAAACAAAAATATGACCTTACTTGTTGGGTGCTTAGATCAAAACGTTTAACTGTAGGTCTATTTATAAATATTTAAATCAATAAATAAAATAATTAGATATTTTTATTATCTTGTAATAATCTTTGCCAAACATTTATATTTTCTTCTCAATATCTGCAATTGTATTTCAAATGTAGTAAAATGCACATACAGTTTTTTTTGTTTCCCCTAAAAAATAAATAATGCTTTTCTAATTCTCCAAATGTGACATATTATATGACACAGAGCAAAATTATTAAACACATGAGTTCAAACAAAGGAACTTTTAGGAGTTTTTAAAACTTTATTTTTCTTTTGAGTTCAGAAAACTGACAAAGTCATCTGAATTGTTTCATTGTTTTGAATTTAATGAACTTGTTCCTTTTAATAGAGAGGAACTTAATAATTTGCTATGCTTCATTTAGATGAGTGTCTGTTGGGTTTTTTGAGGAGGTTCCGTCCGGGTGAGGAGTGGAGCATGAGCTTGGTTTGAGAACAAATATACAGTAGGTTAAACCTTCTATAATGTCTTACTCATTCAGCAACTGCTATGCTAATCAAAGTATTTTGTTACCAATTAGCAAGTTAGCATTTATTGAATTATTTGTAGCTAATTAAGTTTCACTCCTAAAAATATTTTGGTTGAGCTTATATAATGTTAAGTTTTAAATGTATCAGTTAGCTTATAAGTTAAGAGCAATTAACATGAGTACAAAATAAAAACTGCCACTACTGCTTACTTAAACTTTTTTCTGCTTACTTGAATTTCTTAAACATTTTGATGTAATTGATTACCTCTTTTTTTTTTTTTTTTGCGAACCTTGTTTGTCTTCTCCATATATGAGTCGTGTCCCCCTCACATTCCCCATGAATGACGAGTCACACTGTGAGCTAATCCAACAAGTATTCAGCTGAGCACAGGACAGAAGCTTCTTAAACATCCAGAAGGAAGAGCAAACAGCTGTGCCATGACCGCACATCTATATTTAACACAGATATATTTACCTATGACACAGTTCAGGCTAATGACACGTTTTCAAAACTACACGCTAAAGGAAATACCACATAACCCTGAAATTGAAATGACTTAATCTAAAACTGTTTAAAGCAAAAACTATTTAATATAAATACCCATTATATATCATATTATATATAATGTTTTAAAAAAAACTCAGTGTATCCATGATTTTCCACTGATATCATTTACAGGATACTGTGACCACTGTGCTCTTTCTTGCAGTCTTTATCATTATATATTTGTAGTTACACTTAAATGCCATTTTCAAACTTAATATTTCAACTCTGTTAAATCACAGTCTTTTTCCATTTAAAAGATAAAAAAATATATATATATAGACTGTGAATAATTAGAAAATGTCACAGTACATTAACCTTAAAATTAAAACCTGAAACTTTAATGTAATAGGACGGGCACAAAAATGATTTAAAACTGAGTTGTCATGTTTTATTTGTTTTTTTTCTGTTCAGTTTTCACTTTATTGATCACTGATCTGAATATTGGTACAGCACATCCTTGATGGTGGTCCCCCAGTGATTATGGTAATTATGGCCTGATTTTCAGGTGGAAAAATAATTTCTTTAAAGTTCACTAGTATCCTTTTTTTTAAGTAAATTAGTCAAAACACTGCACAAACATGTGTGCTTAATATTTTGTTAATTTATGTGAACTCAGCGAGTATGAAATATCTATTGTGACAATATAATACTTTTTTTTAATAACCAACATTGAAAAACTAGTGTTTGATAAGTGGCTAAACAAACACTAGGTGGCGCTGTTAGTTAAGTATGGAAGCTCACTTCTGAGTGCTGTGCAGCTTTTGCCTCTAGAGGGCGTTTGAAGATTGTCTTTATATATTTCTTGTATCACTGTAAAACATGCTGTCTCTGGCATATTCATGATCATATATGTAAACAAGATCAAATGAAAAAGTAAAATGTATCATAAATTAATTTTTTTGTTTTGCATGATATACTATTTGAATATACACAGAAGCAAACTATTAAATGCACACAAATATATTAAAACGCATACTGTAAATATCAGTGATTAAAATTGAAAACATTCAGATCTATCAGACAAATATCATATGGTCCTTCCACCGGCCCTGTAAAAACATTGCTTTTAGTATGTCCCAGCAGGGAAGGTTTTTCCCTCTGTTCACATCAGAGCGAAAGAGGGAATCTATTAGTCTGACAGCTCCCCAAAAGCCTGGCCGCAGCTTCTCCCCTGAGACCTTCCCACTGACGGCTTGCAGGAGGAGGGAGCGTAGTGACGGGAGAGAAACAAGGAGAGCGAGAGACCGAAGCGGAAGTGGCAGCAGGGTGGGGGGAAGAAGCTATGAATTAGGCTGCAATTAGCTTTGAAGATTAGCTTTTGAATTAGCATTTTCCCCCTTAACACGTTCAGATTATAGACACCGAATTAAAACAAGTCAGCAAGTGTTTTATCTTGACAGTCACTGTAATGGTGCTGAGACAGAGCAATGAACAAATGCCTCTCATTGTAAGGCAAGGTCAGAACTGTAGGGAGTTAGCGCTTAACCTTCAAGGCCTACGAGCAAGGGCTTACCCATACAAGAGCAGAAAGAGACAAGGGAGGGAGACAGGGAGGAAAAGTGGGAGAGATTTTTTGTCATTTGCAGCAATAGATGAAATATGACTGAAGCAGTAACGCTGTCTCTCTGAACGCATAAGTCATATGTCACACTGCACTGTTAGTACTAGCATACAAAGCAGGTCAGCGTCAACTCGCTGTCAAAGAACAGCACAGTATGATGGGAATGATGCAGGTTGATTATGAACACAGGCGTCAGGCTTATTTTGAGCCAGTGGACTTTGAGCAGATCTAATAAAAATTTGTAACATTAAAATTCAAAATGTGCCTAAATAACATTTGTTTTATTTATTTTTTTTTTTAATTGAATATTTAAATTAAATGTTGTTTATTTTAATGTAGTTTGTTTAAAGTGGAACGTCGAGTGTAAAAAGGAAAGCAGGGGTAATAGGGAATTGGATTGGGACATGGACTTAAAATGAAGGTATTAAAAGGGTTTTTGCAGTGATGCCACAGAAAAAAAAAAACGTTTTTGGTCCCCCAAAAATATTTTAGTGAATAGTTCTTAAAATATATAATTTTTTAATTAACCAAAACACAGCTCATACATGTCATCGGCATGTAAGGGATCGTTTACTCAAAACAGAAAAACACAAAATGAGTTATTTAGCAAAATGTCCAAGCTACTTTTTTCCCACATAATGACAGAGCACAATAATAATAATAAAAATATATGTATACAGTATATATATATATATCATGTTCAATAAATATATTTTATACATTTCCTACCATAAATATATCTATGATATCTAAATATAAACTATATTTTTGATTAGTAATATGCATTGCTTAGAACTTCATTTGGACGATTTTCTCAATATTTAGATCTTTTTTGCGCCCTCACATTCCAGATTTTCAAATAGTTGTATCTCGGCCAAATATTGTCCGATCCTAACAAACATCAACGGAAAGCTTATTTATTTGTTTTTGTGAATTGTGGGGATTTTTTTTGGGACAAACTCTATTTTCTATCACCCTACACCAACCCTACACCTAAACCTTACAGGACACTTTGTGCATTTTTAATTTCTCATTTTTTTATCTCTATCAAATGTAAAACAGATTTCTGATACGTCCCCATTTTGATAAATTGTGTGTGTGTGTGTTTTGCCCACATTGCTGAAATCAGACAACATCTCTATTAGGGGAAATTACATAATGAAGACAAATAATCTTTTAGTAAAATGCAAAAAATGCAGTAGAAAGAGGGGCTGGTTCTTTGCAGAATCTGCTTATTTCAGCAACTATCTTTTTTGTGCACTGTGCTTTGAAGTTGTAAATTGCACAACACACAATCTTTAAACGAGTCAGGAAGTGAGCGGGGTGAAGACAGGAGCAGTAGGTTTGAGCCGGTGATGACTGTTCTGAGATGAGACTGCGGTGACTGCCATTCTCACACATTTCACTTCCTCTCGTGGCCAGCCTTGTCACGCAAACCTCACTCTCAGCTCAGAAAGTCAGCTCTTTTCTCCAAGACCTTCACAGCTCTTCATAGGTCTTTGAAGTTCAACAGTGTGTTGTGTGAACAGGTATCAGATCAGAAACAGCTGCCTCTAATTTATTCTTTATCTGTACTCAAACTTTTTGTGATGCTTGCACTTATTGTAGGCCTACATTTCATTTTTTTATCTTATCGTTTTCATAGCATGTTTTTAATAATTCTCTGTCTTTTGTAATTCTCGGTCTTTTTGATTATTCCTTGAATCTGTCTCATTATCGGGCATGTTTGTGAGAAGTTACTGGGGTGTAATGTGAAAAAAAGGAAATATCTGTATCACTGTTCAATAATGTGAGAAAAACTGAATAAAAATAAATAATGCAACAATATTATTATGTTTTCCAGGAATTTACGTTAAATACTGACTTGCTAAACAAAGCCTCGACATTTTAACCTATTATTTACTATTATTACTGTTATTATTTCTGCAAAGGGAGTTTTTGGTATATATCTCCCAGCCTAAAACTATAGCTAAGTATATACACACATACACACACACACATATACAGAGTAACATCTGGTCTGGTGGCTGTAGATACAGGCCCATTAGCTGAGTGGGATCCAATAAACCAGCAGTTGCTCAGATCTCAAGATTTCAAGAATTCCTGCCTTGACCTGAGAACAGCTGCTGTCTAGAACAGATCCTGTACGTCTTTCACTCTTAGAAATATAGAAGGCATTCAACGCACCCGCTTAGACACTCCCCTAGATCCCTAAACAATTGTGTGCATGTAAATGCGTATTACTGAAAGAGTCAAGACAGCAAGAAAGAAAGAAAGAGAGAGAGAGAGAGAGAGATGAATAGAGGAGATGAGCAAAGTCTAGAAGTCAAATAGGAGAGTGAAAAGAGGTTTTTATGGTCATTAGCAGTGTTTAGGAAGCCACTTTAAAAGCTTGCCAAGTTAAAAACTACTCATTATTAAAACTTGTTAAACTACAGTCAAGCTACTGAAAAAGTCGTTAACTACAAGTTACTGTACAAACACAAAGTAGGTCACTTTATAGTTACTTGTTTTGATAATTTTCGCATTGAATTCTAAAAATGCTATTTCTGAATATTCTCTGATCAATTCAAAACCTTTAAGAAATGTATATATATATTTATTTACTTTATTTTTTTTTTCTTGGTTACACAAACGTTAAGGGAACGTTCCATTTTATTAACATTGACTAGTCTGAAAACAAGTTGTTACATTTAAAAAGAAAATGTTGAACACCCATCTAAAAGGTTTCAGAAAAATAATGTACTATGAATGATGTTCAAATCGTTTGTTGTGTGTGTGTGTGTGTGTGTGTGTGTGTGTGTTAAAATTTTGAGAGCAGACTTTGAACAAACAATCTATTAACATTACTGGAAGAACATTTGTTCATATCTTTGAGAGAACCTAGAATGTTAGCCACAGTGGACGTTCCCGGTTAGCTGGGAATATATGCTTTTTATAATTATGTATTGCTTTTTATAATAATAGCAATAAAACATTCTCCAAAAATATAATTTATAATTTAATTGTTCAGTGAGATACTTCAATAAGACAAAGCTTGAACCGATTCGATAATGCATAGATTCATAACCGATTTGAAAACATTGTGCACAATACAGAGATTCACACTGTTGAATTGTATAATCAGTTCATTTACAAGAACCATTGAAAAGAACCAATTCAATACAATGAATCTGACTTTCCAAAGCTAGCATATTAGTGAGAGGATCATTTAGAACAAACCGATTCATCTGAATGAATCAGACTTTTCAATACTACATATAAAACAAATAACTAGAATGCATCAGTCTTTGCAGCGCTACTGTACATGTGTGAAAGAGGAGCGTTTAGTTCCATTCATTTGACTGCTCATCTACTGTCCTGCTGTTTTAGTTAGGCTAGTTACTCCCTGTCACTTAGGTCTATAATAAAATAGATATGGCAAAAATAGACAGCTTGATTCACACACATTTCGACAGCAATTATCATGAATAGCAAATTTCAATTCAAAATAACCTTTTATTGAAATGTGAAGATTATTGTACGGTGAATCTGTTTTTATTTTTCATGCCACATCCTCAAAGCCAGCCAGAGTTCAGAGGTGTATTCAAGCCAGAAATTTCTCATGACCTTGAATACTGACATGCTCATCAAAGACTGAAACTTCGATGCCTGCCACTTCCTGTCTCAGTACCTACATCCTGTATTTTCACATCATGACCCTGAGTAACCACACCTCAGTGGGTGGCACATTAACTTTTGTAATGCGCTCTCATGCCAACTTTCAGTACATGCTCTTATGCTGTTTTGTTGATGTTTACCTTCAAAGTGTGCAAAGTGAGAATCCCAGGGCCTTTTTTGTTATTATTCACTCGTTGCTAATGGAAATTCCTTCTTTCGATTGAGCATTAAGAAAAATATTGACATTCAGTACAAAAGCAACCTCTATTTGTGGTGTGTGTACAAACAGAATACAAGGCATAAAATCATTAAATTAAACTCCCAACAGAAGTGTATATGCTATCGACCTTTTCAAACAGTGTGTTTTGACCTCTAAGCCATTTTTCATTGCTGACAACTTAAAGTTGAGCATTTTCAAGGTCTATAACTGACCACATGCGAGCAGCCAATGTGTACTATGGTTTGTAAGGCTTCAAGCAAGCATATACAGCTCAATGTTACCAGAAACTCAACTGAAGGAGATGCAAAATAACATTTGCACCAGCCATTACATCCCTTCAGCTTTAATCGTGAAAACTAGACATATACATTTTTTTTATAATTGAATACAAACCTAGCAATCTACCATCTACCCCCATTCCCATATTTGCTCTCTCTCTCTCTCTCTCTCTCTCTCTCTCTCTCTGATCCCCCATACTTCCTGTTGTGCTGGCTAGACTCCAATGGCAGATTTACAACTGTGGGGTCAAAGTTTTACAGCAGCCTCATATAAATCTTGTTCCACCCTCTCCCCATGTGCCCTTCTCTCTTCCTCAGTCGCAGTGCCCAACCCCCAGTGCTTTCATGTGTCTCCATACCTGTGTGTGGTACTGAGAGAGGCACACAATGCAGTTGGTATTTATTATGCTAGGTAGCTTTAACTCTTGCAATGTTTCTGTAACATTCACTAATTCATCTCAGTCACAACTTCATTTTATTATTCAGGAGGGGAGAGCAAGGATACTTGCGACACTCAATAAATGTAATATTGGGAATAACTTGAAAACACAACGCACTCAGCGAGCCCAGCTATGTCAAAGCACAGTTCAGTCATTTGCCTCAGGAATTACCAAATGTTTTTGTTAGCTAAACCCCTTTGACCTAAAATGTCAATAATTTAACAATACATTAAAATATTCGTAGTTCTCAAAGATTGGGTAATGGTCACATGACATGGAGGTATTTCATCTTTTTAAGTATTCTTTAAGTTTTTAATATTAGAATTTATTATTGAATATTTTTTATTTAATTTTGTTTTATGCATATTTATTTTTATGAGTTATTTGACTAACAACTCTTCATCAACTCACAACTCCAGTTTTGGAAACACTTCTCTACCTCATCTCATCTCATGAAATAAAGTTTTTCAGTAATGACACAAATAGTCTAATTTTGAGTAAGTTAAAGGGGTCATATAATATAATTTCAATTTGTTTTACTTTTGTGTGTGTAATGTAGCTGTGTGAGCATAAACAACATCTGCAACGTTATGAAGCTCAAAGTTCAATGCAAAGGGAGAAATTGTCTTTTACAGAATTAGCATAGCATCGCCTACACGAACAGCTGGTAAGGGACAACAACAAAATAATTCCTGGTTAGTGACATAATAAACCCAGATAAACCCTACCCCGGGAACCTGCAACGAAGGGGGTGATGCCATGTGGTTTTAAAGGGTAACTAAACCCTAAAACAACTTTTTTGAGTTAATGATCTGTAAGACTGTGTCTTTATTAGTGCTGTGCATTGATTCGAGTAAATGTTTTGACATTTGGTTATAAAGTGTTTTAATTCTACAATATATGGTGTAAACACGTCTGGGTGCTGCCCTCTTCAGGTTGAACGGTGGCTACTGCAGTTGAATTTTCCTATTGGACGTTACATACCCCTGTGACGTATGATGGCACTTACCTCCTCTCTGTCTCCGCTGGGCTCTGCCCTATTTTCCAGCATTTTTCAAATATTGCCAGTGGGTGGAGTTAGGCTCGGACCAGGGGTTTAGCTACCCTTTAAAGAAGAGGAGGAAAACTAGGGGTGCACGTAAAAATATATTCACATACTGAATGAATCGCAATTCTGTCTTCTAACGATTCTAATGTATTCACAAGTTTCAAAATCAATATTCTAAAGCAATATTCTCTCAATACTGTTCCTCGCGTCGCCCTGCTCTGCATCTCTCTCTCTCTCTCTCTCTCATATTCAGATCAGCTCAGCTCCAACAATGAACTGTTCCATTTATACACTTATTTTCACATAGCTATGACAAGCATTAAACATGGACACGCATGTGGTTGCTGTATTGTATTAAAGCTTTAATCATGATAAAACTGTATATTAAAAGCTAACAGAAGCAGTAGCATAATAACAGCGTATCTAAAAGTATGAGACAACAACAAACAAAAAACATAGGCCTACCATTAAAAGCCGTGCTTGCACAGGTTCTGCACGATCCTCTTCACTAACATCCTCTGCGTCTCAATCGGGCTCAAACTGTCAAGCAATTTAGACGACGCCATTGTTTACAATACAACCGGAATACATGCCGCTGAGGTGAGGGTTGAGGGCAGTGTTGCCAGATAGGATGGACGATTTCCAGTCCAAAAACCAATGCATGGATCAAATTGGGACAAATACATTAAAGATGTTACCAAATATGATTTAAATTTGCAAGCAGACACTGTCAAAACGGCAATCAAGAAATTAACCGATACATTCGAAAATACACATGCATCATTTCCAATGTCAACCGTCAGAATTTAAATCCAAAAATTGCCCAATGATCGGAATAAGCAATGGAATTAGGTATTTCAGACTTGTTTATGCACAAACCATGACAGTCAAAACTGTGTCATTCATTGATGCATACTATATGATAATCCAACAATAAAAAATAACAACAATAATACACTTACCTTCGTGTCGCTCTATAATTTCACAGAACTAGAGGAAGTCTTTTTTTTGTTAAGTTCATATTGAACATAATACCGAACTTTGCACAGTCAAAACTAACCAGCAGCTTTCAAGGATCTGGACAAAATATAAAAGACAGTATCATATATAAATAGATTTTGATTAAATAATTTAACTATGCTCTGATTTCTGTTGCAGTGATAGAGCCTTCCTGTCATCTATCCCTCAACAAGTGTAGGCCTAATTCACGTTTTAAGAGTTAATACACTCTCCACTCTTTACCATGTAACTTACTTAAGCATTATGATCATCACTCATACATTCAAAATCAGATCCGTTATCGCGCTAAAAACGAATCACTCGTGAATCATCACGTCTGCCTGCTGATCGTGATTGGCTAAAAGTGCGTCAACATCAGCACCAATCATGTTTGCAGTGTGTGTGTGTGTGTGTGTGTGTGTGTGTCAAACTGACTAAAAATCTAAATCGCTTTTTGATAAAATGATAAAAATGCATTGATACGAGTATCTTAATTATATAAAAGAAACCTAAATATTTAGTTTTTTAGCTAAAAATACGTAGTGATTTGTACGTTTGAAATGTTGAAATACATCTAAATTGTACATTTTAGCATTAATAAAAACATACAAAAATGTATGTTTTGTGCTTGTAAATTTTACATATTAATACCTATGTAAAAACAATGAGACCAGGCTGAGCAGTCGAAATGAGGGTCTGGTTCATGCACAACATAGTACATATGCAGATATAATACATTTAATATAATATAGAATATTATTACAACTATTTGTTCTGCAATATAAAAATATTTTATTCATTCAAAACATACTGTCATAATCTGACTTAATTCATTTATACATTTAAATGACAGGAAATAGCTGCTAATGTGTCAAAGATGTAGGATATAATGTAGACTAGGCCTACATGTTGTCAGCATAAATGAGCAAAAAAAAAAAAAAAAGGTGTTACAGTGTTACTGCACTCCATTATACCAGACCATTGCAATCTTTTCTGACACAAAAAGGCTTAGTGCACCCAAAATATTAGCTGTTGCAGACACAATCTCTAGTATGCAGAGCGAATGTCAAGCTCGGCTTTACGGCTTGCATCAGCCAACAACAACAAAAAATCTAGCCATATTTCACCAACCCACTTTAAATCTCCATTTGCCTTCCCAAGTTACTCTGCTACAAAGCAGTCGGTAGGAGACTAAGCCACAAACCCTCTCTTTTTTCATGTCGTGCCCACATGCGCACACTGAGCACAAATCCAAAGCAGATGCAGCGTGATCCCTCACATATGCACTCTGACACACAGACTCTCACCGCATGTAGGATCGATGAGGTGTATTGATTATGCCCGGTGCTGACAGGCCCTGCTGCAACTCTGCCTGCCTCGGATCAATTCAGAGCTGCACTGGGATGGCTTGAGGTTAATTATATTTATCAAGGCGGATGACTCAAGGTGTGTGTGTGTTGAAATGCAAAGGCTTAGACAACACAATATCTGTTTGAATGGGAGGCTGGGGCTTATTTGAGTTATTTTGTATGTATCTTTGAGCCCAGAGGGTGTATGAGTGCAGGTGTAGTGTTTCATAACTCTGCAAGAGTGTGGATGTATTTGAGTATATTTACTTAGGAGTCAGGACTGTGTGTTTTTTGTCTCTTTCTTATGCATCGAGCTTCATTATTGTCTAAAGGTTGTTTCCATTATATTTTCAGCAGTATAAACACATTGACGTTCAGTTCCTCATGCGGTTGTGCTGTTTGTCATGTGATATGTTCATATTGGTGGGCATTGCTGCATGCTGTGGTTAAATGGTGCAATACAGAAGATAAACACACTAGTTTTCTTTATTTCTTAGTTTTTTTCTTCAGCTATGGAGATTGGTAGCTGGTACTGGTTCTACATATACACTACTGTTCAAAAGTTTTAGGTCAGTACATTTGCAAGGATGCATTGAATTGATTAAAAGCAACAGTACACAAAATATGTATAATTTTACATAAGATTTCTATTTGAAATAACTAAATGCTATTGTTTTGATCTTTGCGTTCATCAAAGAATCCTGACAAAATGTTTTATTATTTCCATGCACACGCACACACACACACACACACACACACACACGCACACACACAAATCAGCATATTTGAATGATTTCTGCAGGATCATGTGACACTGAATACTGGAGTAATGATTGCTGAAAAATCAGCTTTGCCATCACAGGAATAAATTACATTTTAAAATAGATTCAAATAGAAAACAGTCATTTTAAATTGTAATAATATTACACTATATTATTGTTTTTACTGTATTTTTAAACAAATATGCAGCCTTGGTGAGAATAAGAGAGTTCTTTCAGAAACATTAAATCTTACAGACTCCAAACTTTTAAACAGCAGTGTATGTTGTTGCTTCAATGTGAACATAAAATCTGAGTTTTACTATATTCAGTTTCGCTGCTGTCTTTCTTGTTCTCCAGCTATAGAAGCACCTAAAGCTCCAGTTGCACTTAAACACAGACACAAGTCACTTTCAGTACATACTGTGTACACATACATTTTGCAGTCTTTCTCCTAGAAAAACTAAAAAATACTGATGACTCATTCAAATTTTTGTCCAATCAAATGCTTTCTGGAATGAGAATGCCCCGCCCCATATTAGCGCCTAGCAACTAGCAAATCATTGTGTCACTTTCTAAACAAAGGTGACAAGCCCTTCAATATGTCTCACCAAAACGTCCTGTTTCAGCATGAAGTACATCAACACAGGAAAGAAAGATTTGTCAAGTGATTTCAACGGGTCTTTAAGACACATTTGTATCTCAGGAGACATAATACTAGCCTAATGCTTGCACATGCTAAATGCACATGCTCTGATAACATGATAGTGTGTTGCATGATTCAACTTTATGTTAGAGCAGAAATCTAAAACTTTGGATCAGATTCATTCATTTTTCCAACACCAATTTGTTGTGGGCATGTCTGTGCTCCTAGAATGGCCTAAGGTGACCCCGGTTTCACTTCTCATTTCAGAAGGTGTTTATGATAGCGCTTGGGCACCAAATAAACAAGAGCAAGAGGAACAGGAAGCCCTTGGCGAAGAGCATTGCGTGAGAGACAGTGAGAAGTGGGCTGAGGTTTTGAGCATATGTGTGTGTATGTGTGCGCTTGTGTTTTTCAGTTTAGTTTTTGCGGTGGCATGTACTGACGGGTGAATGTTACCCAGCGACCTGCCTTTTCATAACGAGTCGTTATGCTTTTGTATGTTGGCGATATCTGCATATGAAGTATTGTGGATATATGAATCTATAAGAAGATCTTTAAGTGTCACTCTCTCTTCAGGTAAGAAGAAATCAGATCAAATCTACAATAAATATTACAGTAGTCTCTGTGGCGCTTGAAGGCAGTGTGCTATTTAAAGAAAAATAAATCTAGAGTGTTACAGTTCCCTCTCGCAGAGATAACTTTTTCAGGACCTCTGGAGGAGAGGATGTATGTTTTGTGAGGGGCTCCTGCTCGCGAGGGCCGAGTGCCCAATGCCTGCTCACCGTAATGTGAAGCGACAGCTAGCCCTTCACGCACCAGTGAGCTCTGTGTCCTAAAATGGACACAGGAGGACTCTTTCAGGAAAGAAAAAAAGGGAAGAGCCAGGAGTATGTGGGAACATCTTTATGTAGAAAGTGAAAGACAAAAACTCAGATGAATTTGTGCTGTTAATATTTATTTATTTATTTTACAATTTGGACAATGTAGAAAGTGAAAGACAACAAATTCGGAGGAATTTGTTTTGTAATTTTTTTTTTTTTTGCACAGTTTGGACAAATGTAGAAAGTTAAATATATATACACAAATCATTTGTTGTGTCACTTTTTTTTTCAATATTGACCAAACTGACATCATATGTAATATATCAGTAAACAACATCTCTTAATCTTTTATCTTAATCTAAAATGGTTCAATATCTGAAAAAACGTGACTGTTTTGCAGTACATTGCTGTTTTAATGTTTGAATATACACACAGAGAAAGCACAAATGAAGTTGAGTGGACTGAGTTCAGTAACAAATGAGAGATATCAAGAAAGACAAGATGAAGAGCAGCATGTATAGAATTCGCCCCACCTCTCAGTATCATGTGGCTTATATAGAGAAGTTGGTATTTATTTGTGGTGCTTGTTACAGAACAAATATTATCTTACTATGGTAATATCATGGTTCTGGATGATAGTTATATTTACATGGTAGTCCATGATACCTCAAATGATGTCCTGCTATTATCACAGTAATCACAAAACATGGTATTAGCATGGTAGATGTCATAAAAACATTGTGTTATGCTATGGTATCATAATGTCAAAAAGGCATTCATGTAGCAGTAGAGCACGGTGCAATGCAAACAACATGGTAATACTCTGGTACTTTTTGTCAGAGTACTATATTGTCAAATGTCATGTATTTGTACATTTGCCATCGGCTGAACCCATGTACACCAAAACAATAATAATGGACAGCACAGTGCTCTCTCTCTCTCTGCAATGTAATTGAGGCAGCAAATGTCCTTGTATTTCTGGGTCCTTCTCTAAAGCTCAATGATGTGATCAATAACCAATTAAAAAAAACGGATCAGAAGATTATCCACATCACAAACAAGACAAGCGGTAAAAACAAGAACCTCTGCCTGACGTGTGCTCCGAATGCATGTTGACATGTTTGTAAAGCGTATCAGTTGTTAATGTGTAAAGAAAACCTATGATGGGAACTGGCAGAAGTGAACAGGGGGTAAATAAAACGGTCGCCATGTTGAGTCCACTTCCTAAACTTGCTGTCTTTTAACAAGCATCCATTTCCACCTAATTAGTGCCCAGGATTTTAATTGCAGTTTACAGAGTTGTTCGGATTTATTGAGCTTGTGAATGTGTGTTTGTGTACACAGAGAGAGAGAGGCCTTGTTACGCACCAACTGGAGCAGGCAGCTTCTTTTTGGGGGCCTGTTGTGGCTGGTTACTAGCGGCACTATCATCTATCTATGGTCTTGTTACCAAAGAACTAAAAGACGTTTGAGTGATGACAAAAAGTTATGAATGTGAATCTGGTAAATAACAACACCACATTGATCCAGTGTGTTTTGGGCAACTTTCTCGTTGTGAATTTGGGTCAGCGGATGTTCAGAGAGCACATGAAGAAGACAAGGTAGGAAGTGGTAAATGAGGTGAATAATTCATTTGTCTGTCATCCATGTGTGCCCTGTCTGCACTTTCATCACCCTCATTATCCCTGTCATCACTGGACTCTGTCCTGGTGCCATTCACTCACTGCCTCTGAGAAGCACTGTGCCTAATGCGGATATATTTCAACAGATTAGTTTCCCTGAGAAGAGAGGATGAGTTGAGAGTTTCTTGTCTGTCAAACTGTACCTACAGTAGACTGGAAATATTTAAAACTATCATAAAGAATTTGTAGAATATAAATAAATGTATATAATATAACTATTTATTTATTTAGCCTATTTATTTATGTATACTCCCATTCAACATTAATGGGGTTTTTAAAAATTACATTTTAACAAATTCATACTTTTATTGAGCAAGGATACACTATTAAAAGTTACAATAAAATATGTTTGATGTCCGCTTTGTTTGAGCTTGATTTGCTTGGAAAATTGACCCTTTTAACAAGACTATAATGTGTTTAACGGTCATCAGCATCATAAATCCTTTATATTTTTAATTGTTCAAAAAATGTATGTACATTTATAACACTCTAGTTTGTATTATATCACATTTGCATCAAATTACAAACTGGTTAACGCTAATACAAGGGTGTTTCTAATGCAGCGTCTATGGGAGGGACGGTAAATTTGACATCGCTCTCTATTCTGACTATCGTTATCAGCCTCTCTCAATTTTTTTTCCTATTTTTGAAAGTCATGAAAACACTATCGTGGAATTTTTCTTTTGCTATTTGAGCAAATGGGCCTGCAAAATATATATATATTTGTGGTACTCCCCCATCAGGCCTGGCTCTACAGGGGTGCAAAGCACACTTAAACGAAATCAACACCACCCTCATTGCAATTTCATTGCAGATTTGGCTAATTATCCAGAGCGTTATGGTTTGCACTCTGGACATCGGATTCTATTTCAACATGTTTTGCAGCATTGAGCAATAGTCGATCACAGACATGTCTGTTGATTTCTCGTACGCAACAGTCAATCAGAGGCATTTCAGAATCCACTCACCGCTCAAATCGCCAGTTTTTGCAGGCTTTGTGTTCAGCACGAATCATCTCATTATATCAAAGTGCAGTAAGCGCAATGTAAATAATAGATTTATTGTGCAGTGTACAGACCTTGACAGCTTTTTAGTGATTAACGAAGTGCTCTTTTTGCAATAGCAATGGACGGAACTAAAACCTTCATATAGCCTATATTAAGGTCAAAGCACCCTCGTTAATTTAATAAGCACCATAAGGGATTTGATTCTGGAGCCTGGCCTGCCTCCCATTCACTGCTCTTGAAGTTAACCCAACTATGAAGATTTCCGCAGCTGAGAAACCCAGAAATGTGAAAAAGATCCATGTGAACTACTAAATCACGGACGTGAACCGCTATTAATGACGTATGAATTGAATTTTGTGTTTACTCACTCACTTTCCTGAAAATGCGACTGACGCGCTGTAGCAGAGAGAATTTATAGCTTGCAGAAATTGACTTCCGCAATCGAACCAAGTGTGAAATAACTAAAGGTGAAGTCACACCAGAGGTGTTCAGCTGGGATTAGGACTTGGCTTTCTGCAGACCAGTCAAGTTCTTCCACACTGACTGAATCATCATTTCTCTTTGATCCTTGTCTTATACACAGAGACACTGTCATGTTAGAATAGAAAAGGATCCTGTCCAAACTGTTGCTATAAAATTAGAAGCACACAATTCCCTAGAATATCATTATATGCTTAAACATTAAGATTTGTACTCATGGAAATTACTAAAGTAGTCAAACCTTTCATTAGAAGGGGTGACCCAATACTTTTGGCAATATAGTGTATGTCAACACAAGAAAACATGTGTTCGTTTGGCCTTTAGAAATGAAGAGACCTCTAGGCTTCTTGCACTATGAACAACATGCACTATGCAAATCCCTATACAAATAAAACTCAACGAGTAATTGTACAAGAAACCAAAGAAATCTGCTCATAACAAAAAAACAAACTACCCCACCTCTTTGTGCTCTCCTCAAAATACGTCTTAGTAATTCTACTTGCCTCATCTTATGAGAGTACCTCCGGCCTACATTCTGCCTTTTCCCCCTCTACTTTTTCCCCACTCACTTAGTTCTGTCTATTGTTATCAGTCCGCCTAATGGGCTTCATTCCATGGCTTTGTTCTGGCAGGCGAATGAGCGCAGAAAGGGAAGGAGGCGGAGGGTTGGCGAGAGAAAGGGCAATCGAGTTCATTCTTTAAAGGATATCAGTCATTTCGATATGATCGCCCTCCCAAGCAGCAGATTCACAAACACGATACTTCCTCTCTCTGAACCGAAGGCACCAACAATCATACTCAAGCTCTAGTACTCACACATGAAGGGTGTTCATACTCCAATAAAACAACTCTAGACATGTTTGAAAGCTAATAAATGGCACAAATAGTCTAATAAAAGAGGAATAATTATTGTCATAAAATCAATAACAACAACAGTTAAGTATTACAGTGACTAAACAGTCTGTATGCCTGGCTTAACTTGCTATTGATTGATAAATGAAAAATCAGCATAATTTTTAATGTATATGTTAATTTTTTCTATAAGCACTATGGAATATGATGACTGTATTGTTAACATATATGTAAGGCTATTAAAGAGAGCTGACAAAGATTTGAAACAGCCCTTACAATCACTGACGGTTGGCAAAGAAAATAAAGGAGACATAAATGTGCGCTAACACATGCACTTAAAATAAAAGTAAACCTGATTGCTCTGCCTATAGATGCTAAAGGGTTAAGTACGTTCACTGCCCGCATCTGGGAGTCATTTAAAACATTCCACAAGGCTTACCACATGCTTTCAGACCGGCTAAACCCCATGAAGCAGATTTTGCTATCCAGGGCTGGAAGTATGTGTTTCAGAAAATGAAACTTGTTATAGCTTTTTACAGGCTCTAGATGAGATGGTGCGATGATAGCAGAGAAGACTGTACTCGTTTGGAGATCCGTGACTATCTGTGACTGCATTTGTGAACCAGTGTGTGTGGATCAGTAGTAAGGCTGTCCTCTTTGAAGTGGTGGGATGCTAAACGGCGCTAGCTCTTTCCCACCCTCTGATAGGATCTTCACTGGCTTGCGTTCCCAGCTCATTTCCTCTGGTCAAGTCTTGTGACCCGTCAAAACACAGAGGGTTTTAGGTGTTCACTCTAGATAGGATACAAAGGCCATGGAAAAAAAAAACTTTTGTCATTTTTTGTCTTTGTGCAATTACACCATGACAAAAAATGACAAGCTCACTTAACCAAATTTCATTTCAGGGCTGATCACTTAATTTCACGATTCTTACGTGTTAAACAGATTCAGGACGGAAATATGAGCCAAAATCAGACCAGTGCTTTCATTGAGCAGATCATTTCAGTGTAACACTCTTGTCAATTGTATGCAAGGCTGTTTATTAAAGGTAAACCTTTGAAGAATCTTTCAATCTTTCAAGGAAAGTCTGTTCACTCTGCGGCAGTATTTGCAACGCCTCTGGGCAGCTATTTCGGGTATCCAAGACCAAGTCCTATCTAAATGAAACAGGGAATCCTGAAATCTCAAAAACGTCTTGCTGAACTCACAATTAAATTACATATTTTAAATCAGCAACAGAATCTGAAATGAACTGCCCCATAAATGTTAAAACTTTAACAATTAGCAATTGGCTGTTTTATTCAGAAGGCTGGGTTATTCCACCATATTGCACGCTGCAGTTTTTTCCATTAATAAGTAAGGAGTTAACAGTCTTTGTATATCCATAGTCTTTGTTAATAATTCTGATTAATATTTTTGATAAATTGAATGAGTCTTTGTAGGCATCTTTAGGTATATGCACAGTAATTACATTGAAATGATAATATACACATGTTTGTATAGATAGGTTTAAAATGCAAAGCTTGATTTTATGTGCTGAATATGGCGAAACCATTTAAAGTGACCATTTAAAATAGGGATCTTAAGACTTTTCTTGATAAAGACCTGAAGTCAAAAACCCAGACAAAGGTTGAAGACCCCTGTTTGAAATGGTCACGTGACTTCATAGGCTTTACCGTTTAGTTTCATTATGCTTCTGAAGAATTCATAACATGAAGTAACACAACAATAAAACATCTAACCAAGGCGGTAACCATCATGCTTTGCATAATTAGGGATAAAGACTCTAACAAAACTGGGTGAAAGCCTCCATATAACCTTATAATCTAAATATAGAATCAAGAAAAAATAGATTTTCCCCAAATGTCTTACATTTTATTTTTCATAAGTTGAAGAAAGGGATTATGAGTCATCAGAACAGCCATTGAAGCCCTTAGGCCAAGCAAACCACATGTGACGTGACTCCATCTAAAGGATAGTTTATTTTTCCTCTTCTGTTAATGGGACGTTCCCTCATTTGCAAGGTGATGGGCCATATAGGCAAAAGGTCTTGGCAATATTTCAGCAGTTGTACTATTTGCAAACACACTCTGCAAGAATACCAAGAGGGGTCACTCAGAGCGGGCAGTAATATTGTACACAATGATGAGTAGCAAACAAGTAGAGGCAAAGGCTGCTCCTAGAAATAGCTCATGTAAACAAGATGAGAGGAGACAAACTGACGACACCTCCCTGCTGTGTGTGTGTGTGTGTGGGGGGGGGGGATTAAACCAGTCTTTGCTGGTCTCACCTGGTCGCCCAAACTACTTAGTCCAACAATCTGGCTGGATTTTTCTTCTTTAGTGGCTTGCAGTCTGTTTAACTGTGGATGGCTTCTCTTCGGTTTGAAATTCTTCATTGCAAAAGAAGACCTTTTGCAACATTAATACGGTGTCCTTGTCATCACAGTAAAGTGGTAAAAGGTCATATAAGAGTGTGGATGTTCAGAGCTTGTGTAAATCCAAAGCATCATCACAAGATCAATGGTGCTTGCAGTTGTTTTTCACACAGTGCACACCACTATATTGACACATCTGTTCTGAGACCACAAAGGACAGCAAAGCAAATGTTGCTTGAAGCCTTTTCGAGTGCTCTAGTACCATATTATACACTGTAAAAATGAAAAGACACTTAAGGCACCATTAGGGTTTTTCATATTTACAGACTGGTGGAAATTCTAGGCACCTTATGATGGCTCAATTATTCTACTGTGCACTCAATAAACTTCTTCTATCTTCATGTAAATAGACCAGTGGTTCTCAACCTTTTGACTCCAATGCTGGATATAATGTTTTTAAAGAACCGTTGTTTTAAAGAACAAATAATATATTTGTTAAAAAATATATATTTTTACTCACAATTTCTACCCCACCAAATATTTAAGAGCTTGGCATATGTAGAAAAAAAATTAAATTCACTATAAAATGCCCATGCAATAATTTACATGGCCTGTTCAGATCTAGAAACTATAGGCTTTTTCAAGACAGTTCTTAAAAGAGTGCATTAAAATAAGAAATAATGCACCTTGATTTCTAGTTGTTTTGGTTAATTTTAAAATAACCTTGAGGCCCCCTAGTGGGCCCTGGTCCCCTGGTTGAGAACCTCTGATATAGACAGACCTCTTAAATCCACTTACATGCTAATTTTTACTTTGATAATCATAGGTGTGATCATTTCTACTGCAGTTTTATCATTCACTCATATTCAAACACATAGCACAAATTGTTACATTTAAACGCAGCAGGTTTTTATTTGCCTACATCCAATGCAAAATCTTTGGTGATTCTCGAGTTGTCAGGAACATGACACATGTCTCTCTTTGTTTCCGACCCACCTAGAATTTGAGTTCTGTCAGTGAATCTCAAATGTGACCCAGGACCACAAAACCAGTCTTAAGTCGCATGCCACGGATATATTTATAGCAATAGCCAACAAATTATCAAAAATTATAGATTTTTCTTTTATGCCAAAAATCATTAGGATATTAAGAAAAGATCGTGTTCCGTGAAGATATTTTGTACATTTCCTACAAAAAATATATAAAAACGTAATTTTTGATTAGTAGTATGCATTGCTAAGGACTTCATTTGGACAACTTTATATGTGATTTTCTCAATATTTAGATTTTTTTTGAAGCCTCACATTCCAGATTTTCAAATAGTTATATCCTATTTGTATCTAGGCCAAATATTGTCCTATAACATCAATGGAAAATTATTTATTCAGCTTTCAGGTTATGCATAAATCTCAATAATAAAAAAAGACCCGTATGACTGGTTTTGTGGTCCAGGGTCACAAATAGTTCTTCTAGTAGGCCTATCTTTTCATTTGTACATTGTAATTCTGCAAAAGCTTATAGATGAGGTCTATAAATGTTGTTCTAGCCAGCAGTGACCTGAAACATAGCCTTGCCCCAATGCAAAAGCACTAAACTTCCTGTATAACGCGCTGCGGTTACATAAAGGCAGGCACCAGCTGAGCTTATGTTCAGTGGTATCGTGCCCTGAAGTGACACCGCGCGCGCAAGGGGAGAATGGGAGGAGACGGCGGCGTAGGCTGGCCGGTGTTCGGTTTCACCAGCTCACACGTGACCGCTATGGCTGCTTGTCTGCTCTGTGCAGTGCATCATTCCTCCGCTGCCCAGCGAATGTAGGCTACATCAGTTTTCTCGCTTCGTTGAACTGTCGGTGCGGACATTTACCTCCCGCCGAGGCGAAACTCCTCTCCGCGTTCAGCCGAACAGCTCACCGGCGGAGAACAACCACACTCGGGAGAGAAATTAAAGCGTATCGGGCTTTAACTTCCACCAACCAAGACAGCGGTAGGAGGAGTCAACAGTAACGTTATTGGCGCTCTCTATTTACGTGACAATACAATTGCTAGGCTGACAGGTAGTCGCATTGATAGCGTCTTGACAGATGCGGAGCAGTGAATAGGCGCGTCTTTCGGCGCTCAGATGCGGTGTGCTACTTGACTGTAAAGCTGTTCTTTGAGTTTGGTCGAAACCGCATACGGGGGTAATAATGACCGGTCTGCGGCAGCTACGTAATAGAATGCGCTTATATTGTTCTCTCACCTGAATGAGCAATGTGTCATTGAGAGCTCGTGCAGCAGGTCTTTCATGTAAAGCGTCGCTACGCTGCGCTAGCTGAGCGACATGAATTCCGTCGTGCGTCGACTTTATTCAAGCAATTTATTCTTTCTGGCTTTTAAATGTCTATATGTGTTTGATAATATAGGCATTTAACATGTTGAGCGCGATTTACGTGTATAGTGCCTTGTGTATCACAATGAATTTAACTGGGTCACAAACAAAAGCAACAAATGCCTCTATGTAAGCAATTTCCTCCGTGGATTAACCCGGCTGGAAATAGTTTAAGAGCATTTGGTTCGACATGCAATATAAATATTTTAATACTGAGCACAATATCTGGGCTCACTTGCCTGAAGCTGCAATTTAAAGGGATAGCTCACACACAAAATTCAGCTTTTCAGAGGTGTAAAATACTTGTGTTATTTTACTTGATTACTGTACTTTAGTATTATTTGGGGGGATTTTTACTTTATTCAAGTACAATTTAAACTGACTACTAATAAACCGTACTTTTTACTCCTTACAGTTTTATTTCAACTTAAAAAGTACATTGCATTGTTATTTTATCTTATGCACATTAAATATAGGAAACGGAAGTTCAAACGTGCATGCTTGACATGAGAACCAATGATCATTGTTTTCATGAATCAAGCACACACACAGTTCTACTTCAGTTATGACTTTCATCAGGTAAATATCTGGCTTCAAAAGTTCACCATCAAGCATGTTGAGGTAGCAAAGTTGTGATTTCCCCAAAAAAGTTTATTCATTATTCTTTCTATTTTGATAGACCCATTAGCTGTGTAATATATTGGCTAAATGCACAAGATTGAGTGCAGATTAGTGATGGGAAGTTTGGATCATTTTACCGACTCGGACCTTTGAATCTCGTTCAGCAAAATAAAATAATATTTTTTCGAGTCATTTCGTTCTTTTTAGCAAAGCATAATTCAAATGTTACGTGTTACTTCCCTAACACATATACTAGGCCTACTTATGCAAACGTTGATCACTCTACAAACAATACAAAACTATAATGCTATAAGAAACAGAAAAGATTAATTAATTGTTTACCTGGGTCTTTAGTCTATGATTAGCTCACCTCACCTCTTATCTGACATGTCTTCAGGCTTCGTTTGTTCATCACGTGACAGCCCTGTAAGCTAAACCTATGCAGTATGAGCCGGAAAGAGAATTGAACAATGATTAGTTCACCTTTTGAGTCTTTGGGTTTGAGTCATTCGTTCATCATGTGACATCCCGTACAGCTAAACCTATGCAGTATGAGCGGAAAAGAATTGAAGTTCACCACTTTCGAGTCCGTTCTTTTGTCACGTGACGTAACAGCATAGATAAATTAGTTAATTTGCAAGCTAGCGGGTAGCCGACCATCCCCATTCCATTTACTCTTCAGCGGGTTTCTGGTCTCAAATTGTAGTCTTACAGTTTATAAATGTGTGAATTTCAGTCATGATGGTTCTTTTCCATAACATTGAATGCGGTAACAAAGATAATAAACAAAATAATTGTAAGTCTTTTTCCCTTAGACTGCATAGGTTTAGCTTACGGGGCTGTCACGTGATGAACAGACGACTCGAAAAACCCGAAGACTCAAAAAGTGAACTAATCAATTCTCTTTCCGGCTCATACTGCATTAGTCATGTGATGAACGAACGACTCGAAAAACCCGAAGACTCGAAACAGGTGAACTAATTCCAGTACAGAACCTATAGGATGGTGCGCATGCGCGACTGAACGAATCACTCCCCGAGACGACTCGTTCTTCTCGAGTAACATTAAAGATTTGAAGATTCAAAATGAACGAATCGTTCAAGACCGACCCATCACTAGTGCAAATAAAATCAGTGATAAAAACTTTAAATATAATTCATATTTTTGTGGGAATTTTTTTTTTTATTAAATGTTACAAATCTCCAAAAAGTGTTTAAATGAACATTGTATGTTTACTTAATTGTAATTCATGTTTAGGGATGTTCTTACCAGGTAGTGGATAAGTTATTAATGTCATTATATGACGCATTGAGTAGGAATTTGGACACTCAATTAATATTTTTTTAATCTTAATAATTACATGATTTGCTCGTTAATTCATATAATTACTCGCAAATAATTATGTAGCAATATTTGCTGAGAACCCCCCCCCAAAAAATGGCCCAAATAAACAATTAAAAGATTAATTGTCCTTTTAGACAGTGACGTAGACCAGTGGTTCCCAAACTTTTTTTCATGCCCCCCACGTACACATATGGTAATCTAAATCCCAATACTGTGGTAAAAAGGCAACTAAATGGTTCTAGGTAGCCTCTTTATATGTAAAACAGTAGTCTAAATACATTTATTATAAATACACAAATGCTAGCCTATAGCTTAATCACAAATATACTGTAATTACATTCCATTACTCCTTTAATACATTTAATACATGCCTACATAAATATAAGACATTTTATATAAATATCCCACATTTCTGCCACAATAGCATGGTGCAGTTAATGTTACTACAGTAAATCCATGGTAAACGATGGCAATTTGTAGATTGAAAAGCCTTCTGACTGTATCGTTGCACACAGTGTTTTTCTGCTGTTTGTTAGCGCTGTTTTATCTGGATTTAAACTAGTTTATATTTGACTGATATCGACTGATACTAGTTTATACCAGTCGTTTGTGTTCTTCACTGAATTCAAGCGCTTCTCATTGGATCTCACAGCGCTGTTTAGTGGTTGCGTGATCGGTGAGTAAACACATCCGCTCTAGTCAGCTCGCTCTGCGTTGCGCCTCTGTTTGAACCGAGTGGATAAATGGTCCGTTGTGGCGCAGTTCAAATGAGTAGCGCTGTTTTGTTCCGCTTTTCCCGCATAAACATTAAATTGAGTATTTATCGAACTTGTTTTATCGAGGAAAATTATACACTATAATTATAGTCATCGTTTTATCGCCCAGCCCTACCTCTAAAGTATATCTGCCCCCGCGCCCCCGCTGTGTACTCTGGCGCCCCCCAGGTTGGGAACCACTGACGTAGACAACACAAAAAAGTGGCCTTTCAAAACGTTAATGTTGTATATTTTAATTCTATGACTCTCCTCATTAATTCAACCCATTCTTGCATTCTGTCTGGAATATGTTTCTATCCTCTGCATCACATTGTTATTAAAAGTGATCATCCGAAAATTAAGATTCTCATGTCGTCCCAGATGTTTATGACTTTCTTTCCTCCGATAAACACAAGAAAATATTTCTAGTCCTTATAATGCTAGGGGACAGGACAACGTCAGAAACCACACAAAGTGAACAGGACAGTCAAGTTTAAAATATTAGTATTTGTAATTTTCTTTCAAATGCCTATCGTTTCACTTAAGAAGATAATGATTCGTTAACAGGGGTTGTATGAGTTACTGTCAAATTCACTTTGTGTAGTTTTTGAAGTGTCATTTTTGGACGTCCCATACTTGTTATACGAAGAATGATGATTTAGTTTAGATGATTTAGATCTTAGTTTGTGTTCATCTGATAAATGAAAGTCATATATATATATATATTTAACTAACTGCGTGATTTTTACTGTACCACCAATAACCTACTCCTAAATATAAGTTGCCATTGCATTTTGTTTCATTTTCTCCCTTTAACCAAACTTCTGTATGTCTCTCAGACAAAAAGTACTTCTACTTTTTTAATACTTGAGTACAATTTAAAGATGTACTTTTTTAATTTTACTCAAGTATGTTTTTGGCCATGAACTTTCACTTGAGTAAAATTTTTGAGTACTTTTTACACATCTGAGTTTAGTACAGTAATGAATATATACTTATTGACGTGCTGTTTGAAAGCTGTATTACCAGCCCAATCTGACAGCAATTCGTACATATTTTATGAGGTGGCTAATTCGTACGATTTTTGATAAATCATACGTATTTTACCAGTTACCAATTCGTATGAATTTGTACGAAGGACCTACACCTAACCCTGCCCCTAAACCTACCCGTCACTGAGGTTTAACAAATCATACGAGTGAGGTTGTACGAATTCGTACGAATTAGCCACCTCGTAAAATATGTACAAATTGCCGTGAGATAGCGTTGGTATTACTTTCTTTCCTCTGTGAAACACAAAGAGAGATGTTAGGCTATAAGAGACTCTGTCATGATTTACTTTCATTACAGTGAAAGTGAATGGGGACTGAGATTGCCATGCTGTCTAATATCTCTTATGTTCTTTGGAAGAATAAGAGTAATTTAGAACAACATGAGAAGTGAGTAAATGATGACGGAAATTGAATTTTGGAGGTGTTCTATCCGTTTAACTGCAATAGTATGAGGATGAAATGAGTCACGATTGTGATGCATTGAAACTATATGGCATATGGTGTAAGAAGCTAGGTGTTTGGGGTTAGTTCTGTTTTTGCAGTTAAATGGGAAGTTCCTCAACCATCTGTCTGCAATAGAAAGAGGAATGGGTGCGATATTTGCTTCCTCTAAGAGCTGCCACTTTCATGCCTGTCGTCTGCAGAGACATATGCCACAAAGTTTGACATTTAGATTTTTCAGCTCACGAAAGCATGTGCATGCTCACTGTATCACCTCCTGCGGTGTGTGTCTCAAACCTTCCATCAGGGCTCTCTAATGTTCTCTGTCATTCCAAAATAGCAGGGAGGGGAACACAAAGCTGACTGAATCAGGGTGCTGTCTAATGTCCAAGTCCTTGCCATTTTTTTTTTCTTTCAGAAATCTGATTTTTAACAGACTGCATTTTCACACGCTGGATATGACTAGATGACATGCCTCTCTCTATTTTTCTTTCCCCCCCCCCCTCTCTCTCTCAGTGAATGGATTTTAGCGTACTCTCTCATTAATCATTTCAAATTGTCCACGGTATTGTAAATTGATGGAACTGATGATCAAATATTTTGGATCCCTGTCTTTAAAGGCTTGGTTCACCCCAAAATTTTGTCATGTACCCACCCTCGTGTCGGTCCAAGCACGTAAGACTTTTGTTCATTTTTGGAATACAAATAAAGATTGTTCATCCATTTGAAATCTATGTAATCATCATTTTCAAGCTACGAATAGACATTGTAAAAGAAATCCATATGAATCATGTGGTTTAATCCAAGTTTTCTGAAGAGATATAATTGCTTTATATGGCAAACGGATTTTCTTTTAGAATTTTATTCACATTCACTTTAGGAAAGTTCAGTAAAAATAGACCCCAATGTAACATAATGGACTTTTCTGTTTGATTTTTAACATGTTTTTCTCTGATTTGAATTATGCACTGCATTGTTCTGTGTTTTAAAGTTAAAAGAAAGGTACATAAACATAAAAATAGAGCTTCCATTTACCATATTTGATCTATGTAACTTCGTTATAATGATCCATGTTGGCAAATAAACAATGAGAGATGCTGTTGGGTGTCAGATTTGCATAGACAAACACATGACATATCGAAGTCAAAAAAAAACTTTCATACACAAGCTCTTAATATAGTCAGCCAGTGCAAACCCATAAAACTGACTTATATAAACTTTTCTTGTGGCTCAAACCTTCCTTGAAATATGATATTTCATTTTTCATATTACTCATTACTAAAATGTTCTCAAGTTATTTTTTCCACTTACTCATGATGAGTGTGAGTCACTGATACTGATCTTTTGACATTGTTTTTTATTTTATTTTTTTTATCCGAAAACATGCAGCTGCGAATAAATGACTTTGACCTCCATAATCGTGAAGAAAATAAGGAGTTCATATGACAAGAAACAGAAATCTTGCTGTGAACACCACATATACAGCACTGAGTAAGATGTTCAAACTTGGAACGATAAGCTGATAGTTTACTGGAACCTTTTTATTCTTAATTTTTTCTGTAGTTTTTCATAATAAGTAATCCAGATGATGTTTACCTCTGCCAGCTGTTCAACGCTAAACAACATACTACAGTACTTTGACATATTTCTCACTTTGTCTTCTTTCTGGTCACAAATTTTCATCTTTATGGGACTCATTCAGGTCGCTCACCCTGCTCAGAGACCTGGCAGACCTGCTTCATTAGACCTGCTTCTCTTGCTCCCAGTTCATTACGATGTGGTGAAGGTGAGAATGGGATTTGTGACCTAAAGTAGATTTTTACTAGGGTTGGAGGAAGATTCATGTAAGGATGATAAAAATTGCTGACCTTTCTTGAAATGTTTCATAGTCTCCTTGACTTTCACTGTCTGTTTTGTAAACAGACAACCTCTCCTCTAGCACCCTGCCAGTGGCGTTGTCTCTATTTTTACTCGCATGTTTATTCTTTACGTTTTCTGTTGTTGGTGTGGTGGACTGTGACTAGATTCGGCATTTCTACCCAAGTTTCTTGGTTGCGGCTCCTATTTTTCAGTTCTTCTTCAAGTAATTGTTCCATCTTCCCACCTCATTTACATCTAGTCATAGAAAAGTTTATTTAAGTGACTGAAACCACAAGCTTTTTATCATACAAAATGAATAGTTTCATAGTACTGTTATGATACCCTACCCAAGTAACTTAGCTGACTTGTGTTGCAAAGTTTTCCTATTTCCTAAGTTCTCAGTCATAACATGTTTCGTAAGTAGGAGGAGTTAATCGTAATATACAGCTAGTTTTAGTTTTTGTTTGTTTACTTTTAAATATTTGATCTGCAAAGTTTTATGCTAGTTAGCTTTAGCTGTTAGACAGTGTAACGCTCTGAGCTAGGATGAGGTCATAAACATGCAGCTGTTTATCTGAACTTTTTGTGTCATAAATGTGTTTTTAAATTAAAAATAGTTAAAAAATAACACTTCCCATGGAAATGTCTCCAAGAGAAGCAGGTGATCCTAATCAGCTGAACCTAAAACCAGCCCAATTAATATTCAAGTCCACTTTAAGACTAACTTTTAACTTTATTAATCAATCAATCTGTTGGTCAACCCACCACAGAGTACATGATTTTATATATATATATAATTATTATTATTATTTTAATTTGTCCCACATGTCCTTCTTTCTTGTATCCTGGTAAATAAAAGATGTTATGTCTGCCCATCCATTTATTTGAAAGAAAAGGCCACCCAGGCTTTGCTCACATGTCGACGATGTAACTAAAACATCCCAAGACAAAGAAAAGACATTGATGACTAAACCTTCAGAAAGAGAAGCAGGAAGTAGGTGTGTTTATTTCCTCTCAGTCACTATTTCCTTGGTAAAACATGCGTTTCAGCTAGGCAACATATCTTTGTTTTGAACACATTGCCTGATGAGTGGCATCACATGCAGCCTTGGGCAATGCAATCCGAGGACACGCTCGCTTCTAATGACTGGAATGATTTCAAGAGAAACATGCGCTCATAGTCCGTGACACAATCGCTTTGTGTTTTTACTTGATATATATATATATACCAAAACCTGGCATTTACGGCATATAAATGGAATAGGATTGGACGTTTTCCTTTTAGGCATGTCTCTGATGTAGGAATAGTGAGTATGTCGTAGCGGACGGGGAAGCGAGTGACTCTTGCTCAAGGGCTGTGCAGCGGGAGACAGATGGGTGAAGGTAAATTAAACAAGCTGCTCTGGCCTTCTCTCCTCACTTTGACAGTGTGCCAGCCGCGGCGCCGGGTCTCTGTCATTATTTAACGGCCAGCGTTAATGGGCTCTGTCTGCCTGGTTGCCCCCCTGGCTGCCAGGAGAAAGATAATTAAATTTGAAGGGAAGCGGTGGGCAGGGTTGCGTACTTGACCATGCAGTGTGTGAGCATGAGACCGTGTTTTCTTGTTTCCTCTCAGAACATGATGGTTTATACACTAGTAGCTTGTGGTAATTAAGGTTCCTCTCAAGTCTTGCATGGACCGCTGTCACATGAAGTCACCACAGCTTTGCTGAACCCATTGTTTCTTGCCATCAGTGATGTATTTATCTCAGTCATCCTAAAGCAGTTTTGGTGAAGGGAATGGAAAAACATCTGGATTAGCTCTGTGGCCCAATGGCACGAAGGGGGAAAGTCATATCCACATCCAGCGCACTGTTAAATGGTGCTTTGTTAGGGCAATTTTCAGTTAAAAGTTCTCACTCTGAAGCACTGAGCACGGTTTGTGAGGTTCTCGGGGTGAAGGACAATACTTGTATGTTCATATTTGTCACCTCAATTTAAGTCACATTGTTATGCTCATGCATAGCAGTAGGGCTAGGTGATATGGCCAAAAAATATCATGCTAAACTTTTTCATATCAGTCGATATTGATACATATCATGATACATTTTTATATGGTGAAATGTAACTATTCTGAATGTTTGAGTTCTATTAAGATTACCCACTGGTCTTCCATATTGGCATATATTTAGATCATGATAACCCACAGTTATGGCATCTCAATACCATGGTAAAAATGCATTCTATATTGTTTCTATGTATTTGTATGAAAAACAGTAGTCTAAATACATTTAGTAGGCCGATAAATGCACAAACACTATAGCTTGGATCAAATTAGTTGTGCTATTTTGTTTCCCTTTTGGTGCAAAAAAATTATATTGAACATTTTTCAAACTTGTTATTAGAAAAATTATATTTATAATTATCGAGCAGCAAAATATATGTTTATAACAATAAAAATTATTGATCCAAATACATTTTTTGCTACGAATATTGAGTGTGTTGCAGACTTGCTAAAGATCTCGCCTTGTGGTGTTTTGTAAAATGCACAAAAAAAGGTAAATATAAGAAATGAACAAGGCAGGTAAATGGCCATGTTAGGATTATAACTTCTGCTCGGTCATAGTTTCATGCAACTATCATTAGTGTTTTTTCTTTGTTTCATGTGTGTATCCTCTTAAAATGCTAGCGTTAGGGCACAAGAAGATCTTTAAAGAAAGGTGCATTTTTCTGTTTGAAACCAGCATGATCCAGACATGACTTGCATATTTTTGCATACTTAGTAGATACAGAGAACAATGAAGTCCTAATCCAAACTGTATTTCCTTTTATTCGCTGCAGCCCTTTAGTAATGGAGGGAGAGTTGGAGTAATGGATAAAATGAGATGATATGATATGATGAACTTGTCAGATTCGATGAATGGAAACAATTATTGTAAAGTGAACACACTTATGAATTGTTTATGTGATTTTCTAAGTGCTCTGTCTGTCTGTGTGCATGACCAAATGAGGGTGAATTAAAAATTTCACGCTGGAGGTGGGCCATCAGTATACAATTACTCAAAGACCCACCACTTAAAATTGACTTAACTATTTCACAGGAAATATGTATTCCAGACCTTGGGAGATGCAAGCACCTTTTCCAGGCTAAAAATCCTCTAGTTGAAAGAAAAATGAGAGAAAAGCAGTTAACCTTTAAAATACACTTCATATTTAGATGTTTCATGTGTCCTGGATGTTTTTTTTTATTGGCTTCTGTTTCTCTGCAGGGAGACCGTGTTACACAAATAATGGTCAGTGACAAATAAGTGTCCAGGATAAGGTCTGTTTAAAAAAGTGGTTAGACTTTTTGTATTCATGTTGGTTTCATGGTTTTGAAAAAAAAATAAATACTGTTTTTAAGATAAAGTTTAAATTATTGACATTAAAAATATCCTGTGTTGTAACCAAGTAAAATACATCTTAATTACATGTGACGTGAGTCTTCACATTTGAATCATTTTCAAACATGTTTTTAATATTTATTTCAAGTAAAATATATATTAAAACATATGTTTTTTTATATATAAATATAACGAAGCATCAATTCATAATCAAGTTTATGGGGGTTACATGACATGAAATGTACAGTTTAAGTCATTTTAATATATGTATGAATAAAATGTATAATGCATTTTGGAATAAATAGCTAGAACTTTAACCAGAAGAAATCTTAGATGCAAAGACACTGTGACAGAAAATATGCTTGAGAAAATTGTTGTTTTAGGAAATGTTAGTGTTGTTGTATTAGTCCACAGTACAAACCGACTGTGTGGCCTGCGTTCAGAGGTGGAAAAAGGTGGAAAATCTGTTGGGACATGTCAGACAGAGCCACTCATCTTTGGAGGTGCATGACAGTGGGCCTCTTCACATCTCCCCCGTGAGTCTTTGAAACTCCTCGCGGCATGACACAACAGTTCAAAGGCTCCTCTCCTTGCTCAATGCGCTCGTAAAAACCCAGATAGCCTGTGTAAATCAGGAGTAGAAGTGTCGCTGCGCTGGTTTCCTCACTCTTGATTTATAGCCCCCAGTGCACCAGGGACACTAGTTCTCTAAGTTGTAACCCAGCCTTGGCAGACTGCCCCCAATAATGGCGAGCATGTAAAAATGCTTTTAGCTTTGTTCATCCTGTGCATTCCTCTATTGCAGTTCTTCAAACTTCATAGGGGCTTGTTTTTTTATGTTTCATATTGCCAGAAATACCGAAGCTCACAGATCCATGAGTAGCGAGGCACAGAAAAATAGTTAGCTAGACAAGAGACTACATGTTACACACTCGCTTAGAAAACACATGACCATGCTACAGTTATGCTGGTTTTGTTAATACGGTATGATAACTAAAAAAGGTGATTTGGGAGTTTTTAGTGAGATTTTGCTCTGAATCCATGCGATATATATATTTAAAAAAAATTCCAAAAGGGTTCCTAAACAAACGTTTCAATGACCGACCAGTTCTTAAAAGATACATTTATTTATGAGTGTGAAGAATAATATAAAGAAACCTTTTCCATTACAAAGAACCTTTTGTACAATGGATTGGTTCCATAGATAGTAAAGGTCCTTCATGGAACCATAGATGCCAACAAAGAACTTTTATTTTTAAGAGTATATGCATATATACTTAAGTATAATTTAACCGCCATTCTGAAGTCTAGATGTTGTGATTGGCAGATGGATCACAGTGTTTGGTTTGCTGAAGTGATCCATAAAGAGACTTCTGCAGGTCCATTTTCCATAAGCTCCGTCTGATTTGTGGCATCAAGTCTATTCTAACAGCATCTGTTCCCATTGACTTACATTCATATATTTTTTTGTCCACACAATGCAAGCCAATTGGGAACAGAACTTTTTGGATTTACTTACTTTTTTTCAACTGGGCTCATTTGCTATCCCTGTGGAGCATTTCGAAACACACTTTTGATCACTGTTGTGTTTTGTTGTCTGGCTTAGAAATGTTTGATCTTGCACAACAAATACAAGCCCAGTTGATACTTGGTGTTACTAGTCCCGTGAGGATGTTACTTTGTATAGTTAGTCGGACTTGATAAACCTCTTCAAATAATGCTAGACTCCCCAGACAGTCGATTCAGATCTCTATGATCCTTTTAAAAGGGATGAGTATGGTTGATCTGAGGGAGATGTTCTCATGAGGACGAGACTTAACAGGTGGCTGAGCAAGTGGCTGGTCTGACGGACGTATCCTATGATGTGATGTATGATTCCTCTATTCTCCTCTACACTAGTGTGGCCTCAGACACTCTGTGGACCTTGAAAAGAGAGGCCATTTGGTGGATTATCATGACAATGGAGCAGACCTTTCTAATGGGGACGAGAATGGAGCCCAGATGAGCTATGAGAGCAATTCTTCTATCTTGGGCTATTTCTGTGCGCTCATGGTTGTGATCATTATGTCCTGTTGTCTGGTCTTGATGTCTTGGAAACTGTATTGAATAAAGCAAAAGGAAGTGCTTTGCTTGATTGTGTGCTGTAAGGACATCCTCATGGTTAAAAAAGTAATGGGTTGTTTGCTATTCAGTCATGCTGGAGCTGATGGATTCAGTGAAGAAAACACTGTGATGTTGATCAATGAAGCGAAGGCTGAACAAGACTATTTCAGTCCACAGTTTAAAGACAACAGCTGCTTTAAAGGAATGTTCCTAGTTCACTACAAGTTAAGCTGTCTTGACAACATCTGTGGCATGCTGTCGTTTACCACAGAAAATAATTTAGATTCATCCATCAGTGTGTACAAACAAGCAGTACTACTCTTAGAATGGAAATCAAAGTCAAAGAATATTCTATTTAAACAAAATGTGCAGCTCTTTGTAAAAGCACCTTGCTAGGTTATTTTACTTATGTTTTTTATTTAAGTTTTTAAATAATCTATTTGCAGCCGTATGCTTCATGTGAATGTTAAATGGATTGCTGGCTTTGTATGGCCAGGACAGAAGTTGAAAAAATAGGATATAATTTTGTACACTCTCATATTAATGCATATAATGTTTGTTGCTATAGTTTCAAAACTGTGTATTTTTAGGTTTATTCTGGTGCAGTGTCTTGTAACTAATGTTTCTCTAATTAAAAATTGTATCTGTTTGCAAAAACTGAGAGACACATCAAAACAGTTTTCTGTGCTAAACAACAGCATGTTACAGTTTTTTTAGAACAGTTTTGCCTTTATTGAACAAGGTAAATGTCAGTTGTGATGCAAAACAGTTGAATTTTAAGCACGTCCATATTCAAAATATTGGCTAAACCGTAGTCAGGAATGAATCTTCTCATTGGGAAGTTAATCTAGATGAAGAATGCAATCTGAAGTAGTCACTTAAATTCAGGAAGACCGGTCAGACTGACCATTAGTTTCCAGACATGGTAAAAAAAAAAAGGCTGAAAGGAACAAAGTTCCCCTGAGTGGAGTTGAGGTTGGACGGGGTCCTCACGTGAGGTTTGCTGATACCAGAGACACAGGATATCCTGTTGAGTAGGCTCTGGAATAGGAAGTGCCGCCACGCCACTGGCACCAGCATAGGAAGCAGCTCTGAGGAGACGCCTGGGATCTTGGCAATCATTTTAGAGGTGTTAAGTGCGCCAATGGCTTCTGTTTTAACAGAGACTTCCCCTTTTTGGTGACAGTGAGTCTCCTTTCCTCTGGATGATCCTTTCCTCACATTTCATATTATTTGTGCATGTGCCTGCGTATGAGTGATTTAATTCATCTGCAAATTATTTATCTTAACCCAAAGGCACGTTTGATTAATTTATTGATTTTTAAAAGGTGTGGATCAGTTGCATGACTGTGATTTAGTAGCTATGTGTTGTGTTTGGCTTCTTAGACTTTTCCTGAACTGGACGAAGAAGTCAGCCATAACTCCACTGCATCTCTAGTTGCCTCTTGGCAAACAGAGAAGCTGATTTAAGGCCCATTGTCTTGCTAAGGTTGTCGGCTCTGCAGTAAGACCAGCATAAACTGAAATTCCCTACTTAAAATTCCTCAGTTCACAATTTGTTTGTCACACTCTGCTTGCGACCTTGAGTAAGACTTTTATTGCCATCTGCTCCTTAGTCATCCTGGCCTCCTGCTTTGACCCCTCTCTCTAGTGCTTTATCAGAGTCTGGACATTTGATCTTGCAGTTAGTAATAAACCAATGTTGTTATTTTTATTCTGGTTAATAATTATTTTCATGCTATGACCGATAACTGATAAATGGGCAATTAAAGTCCTATAATTTCAGCAATAAATCAAAAATAAAACCATATAAAATCTATAGTTTTAAATTCAACAATGTAGTTTAGGAATCAAAACATTATAATGTACATTAATAAACAATGGATCATTATTGTGATATTTGAGAAAACTTAAATCAATGTTTGAAAAAGATTATCACTTCAATTTAAAATAATTTCTAATATGATGATTTGTCACAGCAGACTATTACCAAAGATTACGTATGTATGTATGTATGTATGTAATACATATACATACACACATGCGTAATCTTTGGTAATATTATGTATGTATACCCATATTACAATAAATGGGGAAAAAGTGCAATGCACAGAATGAGAAATCCAGGCTTTTAATAAGAGCCCGTTGCTAATTGTTAACGCAACATGCACATTGGCAATATGCATTTTTAAAATGTATTTTACCATAGCAACAACATTTTATGCTACAGTTTATGTCTAATTTTGTTGCTGGTTTGAAGTATGTTATTTAAATGTGAGTTTTTGAAATCTGAGTATTTCTGTGTTCAAATAGATAGGAAGTTAGACTGTCATGTCTGAAATAGCTGTCCGGAGGCATTGCAAATATTGCCGCAGAGTGAATTGACTTCTTGAAAGGCACTGTTACTCAACAGTCTGTGCTGCATTACGTCGCGTCCACAAAGTATAGACTTTAAGGAGGACCGCAAGGGCTTAGAGTGCCATTTGGGACAGAACCCATGTCTGTATCTGCTCATAATCTCCCATAATCATAATCTGCATGTCCAAGTTACTCTTGGACATGCATAAAACATAAATGGGAACACTTGAATCGGTTGGTAAGTTCAGAAAATTGCTAGGTACAACTTAAAGCTAAAACCAAAGAGTCTGGTACAGATGGATCTGGATCAAATCAGAATAGTACTTAGCAGTATATTCTCAGATGATTAATGCTAATCTGTACTTAGTCTCAAGGCACACTGGTCCCCTAAAACTGACGCTGATTGTCATGAACGAAGTGAATTCCAGTATAGTTCCAGTACACATGCTCCCTCCTTTTGCAGAAAGCGCTCTCAACCGCAGCATGGAAAATCCTTCACTCTTCCCTCTAGTTTGGGAAGAGGGCCCTAATTTTGCTGCTTACCTTGGCACACCGAGTCTAATGAAGTAAGCCCAGCTTGGAGTGTGTGGTCTGCAAAAGCACCTGTGTGTGTGTTCGCGTGTTTCGTACGTAAGAGATTGAAAAAGTTGATGTCATTGCTCTTTTGTCTTTTTGTGCATGCACATCGTCTCCGCTCGTCTGTATTGTCGGCTGGGTTTAGCGTGTGTTTGACTGTGTGTTTGTCATTTGTGAGCGTATAACTGAATGATTTAGGAGGAGGGTGTGTTAGATAGAGAGAGGGAGTGAGTGAGTGCGGGGTGGAGGAGAGCGGAGCATGTGTGGTCTGGATTGGCTTGTGAGTCTCAGTCTAGTAAAATAAACACTCTAGTCTGCTAGCCCAAGAGATTATGCTACATTTTTGATAGCCACAAAAAAACCCAGCTGGAAGGGCTGCATCATTTCCTCGACTTCATTCTGGCATGGTATTATAAGTGTATGTCAGTGTGAGTGTGTAGCGATTTATATACTCTTTCTGTGTTGTTGAGAACAGAATCATCATAAGGGCTTCTTAATGATAATGAACCAAACTGTTATTCAAAGTGTCAATATGCAATATACAAAAAGTGAACAAAGACCTCCTCTGAAGGGGGTATAATCACTGAAGCTGTCAATCACTTCAGTTCAGCGCTGAGTTCTGAACTTGTGAAACTCCCAAGTTAATTTCAAAACAAAAGTATTTTCATCGTACACCTTGTTGGTAGTAGTAACAACCTTCACAACAGTGCAGAACCTAGTCAGTGAACTTGTATTTTGAGCAGCATAGAGACATGCTGGAATGAGCACTAAAACCTGAGGTAGCTTTTTGTGAACTTCTGGTCCATCGTCCCAAAGACAGTATTTTATTTTTTTTATGAGTTTTTGGGTAAATGCCAGAAATAAGATCTGTGGTTAATACAAGCTTTTATTCTATGATGGATTTTGTTGTATGGGGCTACAGAGGTTGTCGGTGACATTAAACATCACACTGAACAGGAAAACTCATTAAGCCGAAAAAAATAAAGTGAAAAGAATAAAGTGCAGTAAACAGCAAAACTGTTTGTGCTACAAACCAGTATTCATAAGTAAGATAATACACTAAAATAATATGGTAAGACACACCAGTTTGCACTCTTCACAATTAATCGCGACAGTCGAAATCAAGATTTCTTTCTTGATTAATTGTGCAGCTCTAGATTATTAAGATTTTTGCCTCTCAGTGGTCTGTCCCTCTTTGTATTCAGTATAAAGCTATAAAAGTGTTGGTTTGCCAGTACATCTTATTTATGTGTTTTGTGTATTGTGTGAGATGATCAAATGGGCTTATTTTCTGCTGAATTTGTGCTGTTGTAAACCCATCAATTCTCCCTCAGTAATTCAGTTTGACACGTATGCTCCGTGCCTGCCAAATACCTGTATTCCCTACTCTTCTTCTCCATGTTTTTAATGTGTGATTGAAGACAGATGTGGCTCAACATCTGTACAGCGCTGGCAGTACCGCTGTGTTTCTACAGATGATAAATCGGTGAATCTGCCAGTGCTGAATGTCTCACAGTGATACTTACTTCCCAACGTTCCCGTTCTGACCTGCAGCTGTACACGCTGTACCTGTGGACGTCTCATGATCCTCTTGCCAGATACTGTTGTCAGAAGTCACCCACGGTTATTTGAGAATAGAAATGTGTTTCTGCACAGGATCATGTTGGGATGATTAAAAATATTTCCTTCTGTCCAGTCAATCAGTCATTTAAACTCTTTTTAATGATCACCACAATGTTAGCACAGCTATACAATGACCTCTGTTCATAATTTATTGGGTCAGGGTCCATTTGAAGCCGTCTTCTGTTTGTTGGTTCAGAATCATATTGTGCAAGATCACGCACAGGCTTCAGAATCCTGTTTCTTTGTTGTTTTTGTACCCTGTGGAAATGTCTATTAGGAATTGTAGCATTTTTATTTGGACACAAGTAATAAGCATAAAGATGAAACAAATTATAATGCAGGGAAAGTAAAAATAAGCCCAAAGGGCATAAAAAGAAGTAGTAGTAGAAAAACAAATCATACTACCTTATCAGCAAAAATATTTTAAAGAAGAACCTATGTTATTCACAGAGAGGCCCCTAGACTAAACTAAACTATACTTGAGAGAAACAAATTACCCAAAAATTAACAATCTGTCATCACATTCCAAATTCATATTCTGTTAATCTGTCTGTGGAGCACAACAGGAGAATTCTGAAAAATCTTTACACAGCACTCTTACACACAACAACAGTGAACTTTGGCTGTCAAGCACGATAAAAAAGAATCATAAAAGTGGTCCATATGACTCATGTGCTGGATTCCAATTCTGCTTGATTGCTTTGTGAGAACAGAATGAAATCGAAGTCATTATTTACTCTCAAATCAAATCATTCATGCACATCATTATGCAGCTCTCAAAACAAATATGGCGTTTATGGTGCAGCTTATACATTAACACCATCAAACATAATTCATTCTCGTGTGTTTTGTGACCAAACGTCATGGCGTGAAATCTGCACCATATTTAATTTGAGCGCTGCATAATCATTTGCATGAATGATTTGATTTGAGAGTGAAAAATGACTTTTAGTCTATTCATCACACAAAGCCATTCTATAGCTTCAGAAGACAAATACCGTGCATATGGACTATTTTAACGGTGCTTTCATAGTTGTAGGAGCTCGACAATCCTTTTCACTGTTGTTGTATGGAAAATCTCGTTTTGCGTTTACTTTTCAACGACATGGGGGTGAGTAATGAATAAACGGTGACAGAATTTTCATTTTTGAGAGGTGCAAAGCTTAAAAAGAAACCCAGCAGACCAAAGTAGTTGTATTTTTAAGGATTTATGAACCGTTTTGCTCCTGGGCAAGATTTGAAATATTACATTCACCGTCAATATGTTGTTTTGAAGCTGAATTTTTAGTTTCTAAACTACCTAAAACCACACTAGAGTATGCAGGAACCTGTTTTCTTCACGTTTTTATGTGACATTTGTTAGTTAACAACAGCCATTGCATTGGTGTTCCTGTTGTCTCAAAGGTCTTCAAGGCTTCCTTCTTAAGATGATCTTATCAATAAAGACCTGGACTTTAGCATTTAGACTGGATTTCTGACTGAGTACTTACAAACAACTGAACAATGCTCCTGTCAACACCACCAGCAGGCACAGGCTGATATATAATCTAGGAAATCTAGTTTCCTGGGCAGGGCAAGAGTCTCCAGTATTTAATCCCACTGTAATCCTCACCTTCACGCAACGATAGTGCAAGTCTGAGAGAAGGATTGATTTTCCTAGAGGGGGTGGAAAGGAGGGGGAAAGACTGACGAATGCCTCTCTATTTATGCTCATGGGTCCAGAGGGGGGAAGTTTCAATTTTTCATGGCATAGCTCGCTGCCCCACTTTCCAGAGTTGTAGAAAATACAGCTCTGGCTAAAACGATGAGATTATTCATGCCTCACTCTGAATGCTCAGGTTTTCTACACACTAAAGAAGCTCCTAAAATAAAACACAATCTGGCTGTGATTAGCTCTTGCAAAGGAAAGGTTTATGAGCTCTGATGTGTCCTAGATCCTCGACAGAGCCAATAGCACTATTCAGATGGGATTAGATTTCAAAACAGCGTTTGGTGGTGATTTCATGTACTGATTCAGGCGGGATTGGAAACGCTGTAGTTTTACTAAGATGGGAGTGCCTATTCCCTGGATGTGGGCATTATGGATGGTCATGTGATCTGGATGCAATTGTCATGAAGCCAATTGAAATAAACAAGACTTGTTCCTATTATGTGTTATATAATCTGAACGTTATGTATTTAAGGGAAGAAATCAATTAACACCTGACACTGCTACTACAGTAGCTGTTCTGAGCAGTCTGTATATTTCCATTCAAGCTGTGAATTTAATGTATGTAAAAAATGATCGCAGTATCGAATAAAGAATTGTTTGCATCATGTATCCTTGGAAATTGACACAAAATTGCTCAGAATACACTTTTTATTAATATACCCTGGATGTTATACCTTAGTAATAATATGACCCTGGACCACAAAACCAGTCCTAAGGGTACATTTTTTTTTTATTGAGATTTATACATCATCTGAAAGCTGAATAAATAAGCTTTATTGTAACCATACACCAATGGATACAACTATTTGAAAATCTGGAATCTGAGGGTGCAAAAAAAAAATCTAAATATTGAGAAAATTGCCTTTAAAGTTGTCCAAATAAAGTTCTTAGCAATGCATATTACTACATATTAAAATAAGTTTTGATATATTTACGGTAGGAAATGTAAAAAATATCTGAATAGAACATGATCTTTACTTAATATCCTACTGATTTTTGGCATAAAATAAAAATCGATAATTTTGACCCATACAATATATTTTTGGCAATTGCTACAAATATACCCGTGGCACTTATGACTGGTTTTGTGGTCCATATATAAAAAAAAATTGCACTCTCCTTATTATTTTTTTATTCCCTTTTACGTCACATAAGATGACAGCAAAACAAGTATTTGAACTGTCATTTTACCCATAAAGTTGGCAAAAGGTTAAAGTCCTTAATGAAGGAGCACCAAGCAGCTATAACTAAAATTTTGGAGAAGCCACATTTATTTAGCGAAAATAAAATAAAGTTGGTAATTTTTGCAGAGGTTGTTTGAGGAAAAGCAGACATGATCAGTTAGGACTGTACATCTGTGTTACACACATTTCCCTGACCTCCTCAGAGAAAACTAGTCAAATAAAGCTAATGAGTCAAACATTTATTTTGTTTTCATAAACACAAACATGTGTAATTATTATGTTACACTGAATGGAAATTCAGATTAATAAAATATAGGAATAAATTATATGTTACTATGGATTCTCTCAAGTTCACCTGCAGCACCAGGCTATTTACCATATTTTCTAAGATGTGGTTTCCTCCCCACTTAGAGCCACACAGAACAGAGAGTACAGCCAGAGCTCAGAAATGCAGTCTAGTACTCAAGCGTCACACCGTACCTCAGAGCTCAGTCTCCAGAGGCTATTTCTGGGCAGAGAATCGATCTGCATGTAGTGGAGACTGGGTAGCTGGTCGATAGCAGCCTATTAAAGAGATGTACCTGCTCAGGCTGGAGTGCCACTATGTGCGGTCATTGGCTTGAGCTGCACTATCTTCTGGTATGCAGAAGAGCGTGTGTCTTTCGTGATTTGTGCTTTGTATTAGTAGGAATTCAATACGGCTACTTACACAATTGTCAATTTATTATAGACCACTGAGGCACTTTACTGATGTGTAGGGACAGATTTTCACACAAGTAAACAAAATGACTAAATTTAGAGTGTCTTATTAGAGTATCCTCTAGTATTTAGAGTCCATTTATTTTAACTAAGTTAACTTAGATGTAGTTTGTTCTGTTTGGAGCGTACGTACTCTGTACATGTGTAAATTTGACTCTCATGTCATAGTGCTCTCAAGGTGGATTGTTTAAGGTTGAGGTGTGGCCATGAGTAAAGTCGTGTTATTGATGGAACGCAAAAGGTGTGTTGACCTAAGCTGTTTAGGCACCACCCATGTGGAGGACCAAATATGCAGTGTTGGGGAAAGTTACTTTTAAATGTAATGCATTACAATATTGCGTTACTCCCTAAAAAGTTTTAATTAATGTGAAATTAAAAAAGTGAATTAATACACATTCACATTTAGTCTAGAACTACAGTATCATCATGTTCAGTAAATAAATGGGAAAAAAGTAATTGGCATTACTTTTTGAAAAATTTAGAAGTCAATTAAGAAGTAATGTGTAACTTTACTAGTTACTTGAAAAAAGTTATATTATTATGTAACTCGCCTTACTTTTAATGTGTTACCCCCAACACTGCAAATATGTACACTACCATTCAAATGTTTGGAATCAGTCATTTAGTTTTTTATTAATACTTTTATCTAGGATGCATTAAATTGATCAAAAGTAATAGCAAAGAAATGTAAAATGTTACAAAAGATAATGTTCTTTTGAAATTTCTATTTATCAGAATTAAAAACTGTATATATTAAAATAGAAAATTGTTAAAAGTTTTAAATAATTCACAATTTTACTGCCTAATGTATTTATGATCAAATAAATGCAGCTTGGGTGAGCATAGAAGACTTCTTTTAAAAATATTTTAAAAAAAAATCATACTAATCCCAAATTTTTAAACTGTATACAACAGGTTTTAAAGGTGACGTGTTACGTTTTGTTCAAAAACGTTCTATCCCAGTTTAATATGCACAGACCAACAGAGGTAAACCATGTGTAGACTCATCCTCATGTCCGTTCCAAACCTCTATTAATTTCTCTCTTGTATGGAACACATAAAGATATTTTAAAGATTGTTAAGGTCCAAACAACATTGGAACACATTGACTTTCACTGTATGTACAGAATTTTTTTTTATTTATATATATATTATTTTGTGTTACAAAGAAGAAAAATTGTACATGGTTTTGGAATAATGTGAGGGTGAGTAAATTATTATAGAATGTACATTTTTGTATGAACCGTTTAAATCGTTGCTCAGAATATAGTTTTTTTTATTTTTTACTATATGGATGCATTAGACAGACTCAGTGATCCATGCACAGTTGCACACTAATGTTACACCCTCTTTTGAGCATTCATTTGCTTTATTAACACATTGTTGTAAGATTTGAAGCCAACACAGTGCTGCTAGCCATCCCACAGCAGACAATTAAAGGAGAAGCTCTCACCTATCAATAAACCAGCTTTCTGAAATACACACAATCATCCAAAAAAGGGGGGCGGGGTTGATCTCATCAGCATTCAGAGCATCTACAACACTCTTTCTGATTTCATACCAGATATATACATTCCCACTTGCCTTGAGCATTGTGCTGTGAAACATGCAGTTTGACTTTTTTTTTTTTTACACTTTCAGAGACCTTCCGATATCCTGACATGTTCTCTCATTATGTATGACTGTATTGTATTGGTCAGCACCACTCCCTCCCCTCTTTACTCAAACACCTCGCCTGACCCGTTCCTTTAAAAGCAACTATTCAATCTTATGCCTCATTTCCAAATCCGCCTCCCCTTCTAATACATCTTACGGCTGATCTTTAGAGTCTGACACAGGCCTATCCTGCATCAGCTCTCAAACCCGTGAGGGAAAACATGTGGCTGTGGCACACACTTCAGCAAGTACGGCTCAGGGGACTCAAGGACAGTTTGGTTTTTATCACTCGATTCCCATCAATCCTCAGCTCCCAAGGACGGAGTGTTCTGAGTGCAGGGGCTTCCCTCCAGGGATCGCCTGTTCCCGTGATTCATCCCCTCTCTCCTCTCATCTCGGCTAAAGCCAGAGCCATGTCGCGTTTAGTCACCCGCTTCGTCCCTGTTGGCCCGACTGCTGTTACTCACGGCTTATTTTAGGTTACAGTTCTGGCTGCCATGGGAGGTGTGGCTTGGCCTTTATACACAGATGACACAGACGGTGCTCCCTGTCTTTAGACTTGTCTGTTGGCTGGCGTGGAAATGGGACATTTTTTGGTGTGTCTGGATTGTCTTTTGTGCTCGCTGTCTGTTTAGGTGGCAGATTTGTAACTAGATCTGTAATTTTGTAATTGATAAATAATTTCTGCAACTGAAAGTCAGTTATTCGTCAGCAAAATCCCCCTGAACAGTGTAAACATTGTGGCTCTGTAGCGCTTCCAAATCTTCGGTGTGTTTGTTTGAGCATTCCGACCAGCCCTCATAGCAACACTGACTCAGCCAATGCATGAGTTTGGGGCGGGCTATCTGTTTGCCTGACCAATGACAGACGATGGGATTGTTCAGGAAACCTATTTGTAAACAATCATTAATTTTGCAGTTTCAGTTAGGCCTATGTTAGTTTTTTTCAGTGGTAAAATACTTTTTTGTCCCAGTTTGTGCAAAAACAACTTAAGAACGTTGCTGTTTGATTTGAGCTGAACAACTTGTCAGTTTGAAACTGAACCAATAGCATGAGTTTAGGACAAGGCTGCCTGATTGTTGCCGGGCAGAAAAGAAGACTTTATAAAGAAGAAACTCTTGCACATGCATAAATGGACTTTATGCTCACCGACTACATGCATATTTCTGTTAAAATTTTAGTGCTACACGAGTTGACGGAATCCTATTCTCTCATAGCAAACAAACGACATTTTAGTGTATTATTTTAAAACTCAATGTTTTAGTAATTAAATCAAGAAACTTAAAAACTTTTAGCATAAAGGTGGATTTTATCAATATTGCTTTTTTCTGTTGTGACACTTTCTCAAGATTTAATTTTGTTCATAATTTTCTCACAATTTCCATACACTGGGCTGCATTAGCTGCTGAGGCTAAATGTGGAAGTGATCATGCTTAAATGCAAAATTGTAACATTCAATATATCAGCTCTGCCTAACAGTTAAAAGAGCAAACAGCTTTTCCCTAGAGTCATTAACTGTTTGTTTACTCTTAAATGTGCCTGTGTATTAGCTAGATATTTTTGTTGCATATTGTAAGCTAATCACTATTATGGAAATTTTGTTGTCAAATTGTGTGCCTGATGTGGAATATATTATTCAAACGTAATATTGACAGTATTATAAATTTTAGTCTTTCACTATTCAAATATATATTCTGACAGAGTCAGTCACTTATTGATTTTTTTATTTGTTGGTATTTGATAGAATCCATGATGGCATGTGTCTAAACAAGATGTCCAGGACCTCCAGAAGAAATATAGGCCCACAACATTAAAAAAGCAGTATATTTCATTGTACACATGGGGTACTTTTTATCCCTGTGTTCACCAAACCCATCTTGAGTGTTTGCTGCTAAAAATATATATATTTTTTGTTTCATCTGACCATGGAAGCCAGTACCATTTTAAGTTCCAGTCGTGTCTGACAACTGAATATGCTGGAGTTTGTTTTTGGATGAGCAAGGAGAATTTTTATTGAAACCCTCCCGAGCAACATGTGATGTAGGGACTGTTTGACCATTTTTTTTAAAGGTTTTCTGACCCCGAGACTCAACTATTTTCTGCAATTCTCCAGCTGTGGTCCTTGGAGAGTCTTTAGCCACTCAAACTCTCCTCCTCACCGTGCATTAGGACGATATAGACACACGTCCTCTTCCAGGCAGTTTCGTAACATTTTATGTTGATTGGAAATACTTAATTATTTCCCTGATGGTGGAAATGGGAATTTTCACTGCTCTAGCTCTTTTCTTAAAGCCACTTCACTAATTTGTGAAGCTTAATTATCTTTGGCTTTTCTCGTTGTGATGGGTGATTAAGGGAATTTGGGCTTTGTTTTCCCTCCTATTTATATTTCTGTGAAACAGGAAGCCATGGCTGGATCATTTTATGTTCATAATCACCCTGGAGTGCTCAAAATTGTAAATATGAATGGGAATATACTTCAGAGATATTTTACTCATAAGAATTTCTAGGGGTACCAATAATTGTGTCCAACGTGTATTTGCGAAAAACATTTATTTCATAATGAGATTTCCCCCCATTTTCAATTGTTTTAGTTAAATGAAAGGTTGGATTTTTGTGATTAAAAAAAAAAAGATCAAAAGGATTAAAAATTTAGGTTTCTTTTCTGAGACTTCTTTGATCATATTTACCAAGGAATTCCAACAATTCTGACAACGTCTGTATATTATAATAGATGTAACCAGTATGGCTGCCGAGTAAACTGACTTGCTTTAAAAGGGACTTCTACAAAAGGAGTGTTTGGAAATCTGTTTGGAAACTTTTTCTTTTTAGTTCCATTCATCGCCACTAAAATTTAAACAGATTTTAATGTGGGTGAATTATCTAGATGAAAGATATTTCTTGACATTTGAGTTTAGAGGCTGTTTTTCCATTATGCTATATAGATTGTCGTCGTTTAGTGAAGGAGCCCATCTGCTCAGCATTTTTAGATTGCTATTTTGGACAGGTGTTGACATAAAGAATATACACAACCGAAAGTCACCCTGTTGAAACATATACACACTTACTCAAGTGACTTTTGTATTGCCAATCTTGTACATATCTGTTTATCTCTCTTTATTTCTGTGTCCGTCTCTGCCATTCTTCCTCCCCCTCCCTCTGTTCTTTCTTTTCTTATGCATACAGAAATACACTTTTTTTCCCCTCAAGACCTCCCAATGTATCTCATTCGGACCCCCACTATAGAAGATTGTTTTGCAGAGTTCAGCGGGTAGAGGTGCTTCATCTTGTGTCACTAGAGGGTGGTCCTATTTAGATAGACCAGGTTGAGGGGGGATAAGGTTGACCTTTAGCCTTTACAGGGTCATCATCCATTAGGAAATGACTGGAGGATGTCACTAGTCACCCTGCTATGCCAATTTGTCTTCTAGAATATTTTTTATGTCTCTCTAACTGCTCTTGTCAAGCTCAATCTACTAAAAAACAAATAGGTGATGCCTCATTTTCACCCTTTCAGATTGAAGCCCACACATTTCTGTCATCTCCCCTGATCTCTTTTGTTCTCTCTCTCTCTCTCTCTCTCTCTCTCTCTCTCAACAGACCGCTAATAAATTCCAAAGTGTTTGGCAACCTATGGCATATTAGCTATAAAAAAATGGATTTTCCTTCTCAGTTTTATCCGAAATTGTGCCAGTGCTTCTGAAAAGGCTCGGGTCAATCAAGGAAACTGGTCTCATGACTCCAATGCCTCCCATGCATCTGTTCTGCTCTGTGGTCTTGTGTAATCGTTTATGTAATGACAGGTGTCGTTTTAAACTGCGTAGCTACATAGCAGTTAATTCCTGGAAAGCAATTTCTGGTTATCAACACTGTCATCATGTAATCCGAAAAACACAACAGATGCGATAAATGACAGCACTGACTAGAAAGCAGATTACCTATGAGTACAAAATAAACCCAATCGACCAAGTATGACATCTATGTGGTAATGAAACTCACAAGCCAACAACATAATGACCTCAAAAGCAATATAAATAGAAATTTATATTTTAATTACAAGAAAAACAAAGCCTATACAGTAATTTAGGATTGTTTTTTACATCATTTAATGTAAAATGAAAAGTACTTTTCACTCCAATACTCATTAACTTAATGTGCAAATAAGTCTGAGAACACTAATACAAATTCTATTTAATGTTAAAAAAATCAGATATAGTCCTTTACCCAACTGTATTATTTCAATTGACCATGGCTGTGAAAATTCAGCTGAAGTAATTTTTTCATGATTTACTGTTTTCTACATAAAATTCGTCCTTCATAAGGTAAAGAACATTCTGTAAAAAGGAAACCTTGATATCTTTCATATTGACTGAGTAAGGCAATGTCAAAGGTTGAAATCATAGTGAAAGTAATGGTTGAAATCAAAATTTGATACTTGTTATCTCATAATTAGGTTTTGAGACTTTACACTGGATTTCACAGACAGGGTCACTTATGTAAATTAATTTTTGTTGTAGTCTGTGTCCTATAATTTATGCTAATTTTAACCAAAATATTGCGGTATAGCAATGACTGTTGTTAAAGCCTCTTTCTGGCTTGTGCTTGATAGAGATATCAAAAGCCTGAAAGAGCTCCCATCTACAGGAGACACTTGTCTTTTTATATAACAGAAATGGAAGGAATCTGGTGGGTTGAGAACATTGTGTTTCACTGCACTATTGCTGTCACTCTTTTAAAATGTCATGCACTCTCACCATCTGAAGGTCGGGAAGGGTGATGGGACCACTGTTGATAGCAGAGCACCCGGACAGAAGAGGTGACCTGCTGACAAAGCTTGGTCATGTTTTTCAGACTGGGTAGATGGCACGTGTGACCTTAGCGCTGTGTGAAACGACATCTCAGTGTCCCTGAGCAAACAGCTCTCGAAGGCGCATCACCGGCACCTTGTTTCAGAGTTTGAGTTGAGAGGGAGTGGACAGGTAACTTTGAACCAATCTGATTCTTCTGGATTGATGAGGTCAGATTTAGCAGATGCAGTGCTTGATTTGGGCTAGATGGTTTCTTCTGTTTCTGTAGCTCAAACAGTAGAGCATGGCGGTTGCAATGCCAAACCATACAACAAAAAAGTCCAGGTTGTCAAATAACAAAATGCAGCTACCTTACACAAATGTACAAAAGGAAGCGTGTATCTGCATTATTACTCAAAGTTTGCTGGAGTAAGAAAGTACGTTTTTCAAGTCTAAAGACATTACCTCAGCTAACAGACACCCACAAATACAATCACTCACTCACTCTCAAAGTACACTTTGTGGTGTTGTCAGGGTGGGAGAAGACAGTCTCTCTGACACACACACGCATGCACTACCTTTCCTTCACTGTCACATTTTTCTTACTAAGCGTTCAAACGCAAAAAAGCACGAGCACATGATGAGACGTGAAATGTCAGAGTAAGAAAAATCACGCTCCTCCATCTCTTCTCCTATATATATCAGATGTGTAGCTGCAATCCCCTGATGAGTTTGACCTCTAAAATAAGCTTCAGTGATCCATGAATCAAAACCTTCAAACTATGAGAAACACGTGACTCTTAGTTGTCACCTCCTTTATAAATCACAAAGCCCGTCACAAGATGACAAGAGATTCTTTTAAGTGGCTTCACTGGAATATTCTTTGACAGGAGCAGGAACCTTTGAAGTCCATGAATTAAATATTTAGTTATGCATGGGATGTTGTACAAGCGTGCCATAGATTAACACTGAGGGCGGTGGGAAAAGGGTCGGTGATGTTATTTTTAGCCTTTAATTTGATTTATTTGATTTACCTTACGATATTCTCATGCCAATAATTGATTTTTTTTATGTCTTTTCACGTTAATGTTTTTGAAAACAAGTAGATTTACTACAGTTCAATAAACAATGTGTAGACATTTCCACCACCAAAATCCAAATTATGAACAAACTAAGAATATAATTGTGCAAAACATTTAAGTAAAAAGTAAGTAAAAGATCATAACATATAGCAGTTTTGAATACATTTACACACTTTATTGTAATATCATGACCGATACTGAATAGATTTGATAGGTTTGATTTGTATATGGTAGTGTCATAAGGCTTGGCAATCTTATGTGTCATATGCTACTTCCCTTTTCAGTCAAAGTCTCTTCCTGAAAGAATAAAAAATGAAATATCTCAGTCAGTTTCAATTAGTGTAGATGACTGGAGCAGAGAGAATATCCTCTCGTTTCTGTACTCCGCACCCTAAACCTCTAAATCCTGTTCTCTTTTCTCTTTCAGGTGTTTCTCTCTGGTGTGGAGCTGATCATCTGGCTGTCTGAAGAGATTAAAGACGGAGAAATCCAGCAGCAGGTAACTCTACTCAGTCATTAAGGCTGTTTTATTTGGCCTCTTCTTAAAGGATTCAACAGCAGGAGAAATGGAGAATAAATGAGGTAGGCGTCAAAAAAGAGCTCTGAAAATGGATGCATGTCATTTTTTATTTCCATGTAGCTTCTAATCAGATTTTAGCATAAAGAGCGTTTCAAACGCCAACCAGGATATGAGCTTCATGTGGAGCCTGTTTCCCTCCTCCAAAATCCATCACAATAAATCATGTCACTCTTAGTCACACAGCACAGCTCTGTTAGTACAGATGCAGAACGCTGAAATGGATGCAAGTCTTCCTAAAACTGAACTAAGATGTCTTTGGATGGAGATTTTGGTATGGATGGTTGAGACTGCCAAAGTTAAAAGACCAGTATTTAAAGTGACCACAGTTGTGTTTGAATGCAATACAAGTATTGAACAGTTATAAAATGCAAAGTGAGTGTGTGCTTTGTTTATACTTGATGCCAAGAAGCTTTTGTGCATTTTTGTTCACTTTGGAAATTGTTGGCTTAGGGTTTCGGCAAGTCTTAAAAAGTCTTAATTCACTCTTCCACAGGACTAAAAAGGTTTGAAATCAGAGCAGAAAGTCTGAAATTCATAATGTCATGGCATTAAATGCTGCATGCACTGCAAACAATAGTGTCTTCCTCAGTATTTTTGTTTTGTTCTCCAATACAAATATCTAAACATCTTTAAGTCAAGATACATTTACAGAAATGTTTTCTTAGATGATTTTTAAAATGCATAAATTCTTAATTTTGTTGAGATTCTGTCAGTGGGGTATGGAAATGTGTTTTCCCTTTGAAAGAAGTTGATTATGCTTAGCCCATGGGCAGATATTTGTTCATGTTTTAATGATAAACTTTCTTAATTTTGATCAACTTCTCATAAAACGAGACTTCTTGTTTTATGCCATTTTGCTTCTCAGGTAAATGTATCTTGATTTTTAAAGAATTATTATCTTCTTCACTGGAAAACAAGACAAAAATACTGAGAAAGAGAGAAAGAACTTTCTGCAGCGTGATCAGAAAGTACAGTAAAGGTTACTTACATATTATATTGGTTGGGAGCAGAGATATTGAAGCCGTAAGGATTTTTTTTTACTTAATATATTGCATTCAATTTATTCCTTACATTTTCTTTAGATAGATATAAAATTATATGTACAAGACTGACAAATGTACAAATGTCATAAAATGCCTTAAAAATCTTAAATGTATCTTTGTAAAACCTGCAGAAACCCCGTGATTAAACAGCAGCAGGTTGTTTGCAGCCTTTTTAGTTCACGTTTGTAGCCTCACGATGTTGATTAAATGTACTTTCTTTCTTGAGTTAAACACAAAATATATATTTTTTTAATTACTACCATATTTATATATTTTCCCGTACAATGACTGTCAGTAGTGGTGTCCAGTGTTGTTTTGTTCCCCATTGACTTCCAATGTATGGATAAAAACAGTCGTGTTCTACAGAAGAAAGAAAGTCTCCGAGGTTTGAACTGACTATAACTTTAACGTTTTAATTGCACTTTACGATACATTTCCAAGAAGGAATTATGAATACATCATATTTTTAGTTACTCCTAGTTTTCTCAATACATCTCCGGTGCAATTCACAAGCCATTTAATTAGTTCTCGATAACAAAACGCAAACCAGATTCACATCAAACGGAGCGTAATGACCCCACAATGCCTTTTCAGCTCCTAAAAAACATTGCAAATTATTTATTGTCTCTTTCGCTCATTAGCATGTAGTTTACATCCTTTATAAGAAAGGAAAACATGGGATTTCTCCTCTCAGAGCGGTTCCCCCGCGGATGTGCAGAGGGAAGTTGGCGAACGCGCATCACCCCAAACACTTCAATGTTATCTTCTCTACTTCCTCCTCGTTCCCACTGGGACTCTCGTCCTCGCTTTGAAGTAGCTGCACTTGAAAAAGACATCTCATGCACGCTGAGAGTAGTAATATGAAAAAACGTCGAGAGGAGATTGGTTTTGGCTGCTCGAGTTAGGGGGAATTGTGGTCAGACTCAGACTCAAAAACTGTGCACAGCAGAAAAAGGATGTAATTGTTGTCGTTGCTCAAAATCAACCGAGTGCCGTTACGAGAAAAACTTCTAAGCGATGTCAGGAGAACCGTGCACCGTCCGTGCAATGCGGCACGCTGTCTGTCTCTTCCAGCCCACTCGAAATAGCGAGACCTCCCTCCTCATTTGGTTGTGAAAACATCGCTCAGTCTTGTCAGTGTGTGTCCTTTCATGCATACGATCTGGCAAACAAGTGGATCTCTCCCCCTATAGCTTGTTTGCATATATAGTAAACGCTTTAATGTGCACCCGCTCTGCTCGGTTGCTGCTGGCTTCTTTAAACCAGCCTATTTTAGTTGTGATGTTCATTTGATGTTAATTGAAGCCAAGGGTAATGACAGCGCTGGCAGGCACACTTGTTCTACTTTGAGCCCAGAATCAAAAAGCAGACTGCAGCTTTCTGCCATTTTCAGTATCTGACACGAGCGATCGTTTTCTATCAGACACCAGGGATTTCATCTGGCATAATATGATGATGCTACGGGCTGTCGTAATGAAGGATTGTGTGATGGAGACTTGTTTTGGCACGTAACAGCTGGCTGACATAAATTTAGGAAGCCCGCTCTGAGATGCATGTTCTGGGATTTGTAGGGATTGTTGAATTTATACAGTTTGGGAACTTGTTTAAGAAGTGTGGTGTTTTATTGTGTTGTGATTGCGGTCGACATTCATTGGAGTCGTAATACTTGGTCAAGACTTGATGATACTGAGTTATACCAGTTTTCAGAATGATAAGCAGGCAAATGATTTACAGTGTTTAACAATATATTTAGTCATATTTTGTATATATTTACAGTTTTTGTCTTATTTTTTGTTTTTTATATAAAGCTACTTCTGTGTTTTCTCAAATGCTAGTGTAATTCATGTGATCACAAATTACCTTCAGAACATGAGCAGTTGTCTCATCCTATTCCAGCAATAGCACGTTCATATATAGGACACATATAAGACATTTCATATTTATGTATACATAAAATAAGGTTAGTTAATAATGTTTCGTAATAATATAAGTATGCTTTTATATTATTGTTATTATTTTTACAAATACCAATGCCAGGTGAAAATTGGTTGGATAAAAAAAGATATATATATAAATATGCTGTCAATTGATTAATTGCAATTAATCTCATATAAAATAGAACTTTGTGTACATAATATATGTGTGTACTGTGTATTTTTATTATGTGTATATATAAATACACACACATATAATATATATTGTGAAAATCTTTACATGTATTCACATGTATATATTTATATTCATATAATTTTATATTATATATAAATATATTTATATATACAAACAGCATATTTTTCTTAAATATATACATGCATGCGTGTGTTTTTATATACATTTACATTGTCATTTAGCAAACGCTTTTATCCAAAGCGAATTACAAATGAGGACAATATTTAAATAATAAATATACATTTAATAATAAATATACACGGTACACCCACATGGATTATGTAAGTTTTCATCACCTATTGGCAGGTTTATTAAAACAGATTTATTAAAATCTGTTTTTGTGAGTGACCTGCAGAAAATTATATAAAATAAATAATTTAATATCCTCTTGTTATCATAATATTATTATACATTTTTAAAGAATGAGTTAATATCCTCTTATGAAGTGAAGTGAAGTGACATACAGCCAAGTATGGTGACCCATACTCTGAATTTGTGCTCTGCATTAACCCATCCAAAGTGCACACACACAGCAGTGACACACACACACACACACACACACACACCGTGTACACACACCCAGAGCAGTGGGCAGCCATATTGCTGCGGCGTCCGGGGAGCAGTTGGGGGTTCGGTGCCTTGCTCAAGAGCACCTCAGTCGTGGTATTGAGTGTGGAGAGAGCGCTGTACATTCACTCCCTCCACCTACAATACCTGCCGGCCCGAGACTCGAACTCACAACCTTTGTATTACGAGTCTGACTCTCTAAGCATTAGGCCACCACTTCCCCTATATTTATTGTCATAATATTATTTTGCAAGTTTTGAAGAGTGATATCTCAACCAATTTTTGCTTTTGTTTGACATGAGTGCATCAAATCAATATAAAATTAAGGAAAATGTATATATTTTTGGCTGTTTGTAGTATTGCTTTTTTGTTTGCATTATTTTGCAAAGAAAAGGAACAGACCAACTGGCAAATCAAAGCTAATCTATATCAATATTTAGTGTTTTAAATCAGGCTACTTTTGGATTCTGCTAAAGTCTTTAGGGCACATGGAATATTGTGCATTTTTTCTCTCTCAAATTTGTTCAATACATCCGTGTTTCTCATCTTCTAAGGCGTGAAAGGGTTAAGAATTGTAGACTTGGTTTATGGGGAGGCATGCTGTTTGCGCCAAATCCATCTGAGGGGGTTTGGTTATTGCCGGTAATAGCATCATTAGGGGGAGAAGCGTTCCAAACCATATTAAAGCCTTATAGCTGTATCAGTCATGTGAAATGATATGCCTTTGTTACCCCAGACTCAGCCCACCGTTTCATCTACCTAACTCAGAGATATGGCTTTCATTGCTATCGGGCCCGCTTCTGTGATAGATGATGCTGTTTCATGTGCCAACGGAGGCGTACGATTATGCTTTTCACTTGTTTTTAATTAGCTTTCCAATGCTAATCAGGATGATTTTATTGAGTTCATCCTCACTTTAAGATAATTTCCTCCAGTCTCATCTCAAAAACAGATTGATAAAAAGAAGTATTTTCCCTCAGGCACTTCAGCGCTCGCCGTGCGATCTGTTTCCTGTGTAATTTTGAGATAAGGTGAAACAGTTCGACCCTCCATGCCGAAACTCTGCACGTCGGTGCCCTTTAGTGCGGTTTCAGTGAGATGGTGTGAGAAGATATTCCTCCGTCTCTCTCTCTCTCTCTGCTGAAGGGAGGAGGGAGGTAAGGTATGCACAAGGGGAAAGAGTTCCTCTCTCCTCAGTTAGGGTCATGTGAGCCGCTTGACGGATAAGCCTCGGTGGGGCGGGCAGAAAGTGCTAGAGGCGCAGTGCTGATTAAAACTCAGACTGCTATCTATCATCTGCCCTCCTCCTCTCTGCCCCGGCCCCTTCCACCCTCCTCCAGCGCCGTCTTCCTCGTATTATTCTCTGGTGTGGGCGCCACGTAACAGATGGGTTTCCCAGAATCCAATATCGTTCGGTGGGGTAAAAGCCATTTGCATGTGCCCATCACCCTCCTACAGAAGACACCCTTATTCCTTACAGTGTGAGTAGACCTCTGTGTCATGTATCTCTCTCGCTTTTTCTCTTTCTTTTCTATCCCTCTTTCTTTCGCAGACCAATGTCCTCATTTCTCTCAGCCAGTCCTCTTATCTTTTCATGGTGGCTTTTCTCTCACTGAGGTTCTGAGACCCTCTTTTCTTTTGCTTTCTCTATCTTGCTGTTGTTTATGAATCTGAATGCAAAGAATGTTTTTTTGACATTTACATTTAGTCATTTTGATCCAAAGCGACTTACAATTGGGGAATACATGAAGCGATTCATCTTAAAGAGGCAAACAGACAGAGGAAGTGCTCGTAATACCAAGTCTCAGGCATTGTTCAAATAAGTACAAGCTAGCAAGAGAAGGAATAAAGAGAAAGACAGTTTTTTTTGGGGGGAATTTAGGATGAAGTCAAGTAGTGTCGAAAGAGATGCGTGACATGATAACATTTACATTGCCAAGGAATTAATAACCATTGCACACACATTAAAGGAATATTAAAGGGCTTGTTTAGCTAACATTGAAAATTCCGCCGCCATTTACTCACCCTCATATCGTTCTGAACCGGCGTGAATTTATTTCCACATAGACTGCTAAAGGAGATGGTCATGACACTCTTTCATATATTGCCAGTGAATGGTGACCAAGGGCTGTCAAGCTCCAAAAATTACAAAAACTAAATAAAATATATTTTTAATTAAAATGTAACAAAATAGTTCTGTTTTAAAAGATTATATTATATTAAAATTTCTGATCATCAAAGAATCCTGAAAAAAATTCACAATATCCACAAAAAGCAGCAAAAATGTTTTCAGCATTCATAATAATAATAAATATTTCTTGAGCAGCACATCAGCATTATAGAATGGGACACTGAAGCCTGGAATAATGGAAAACCCCCCTTAGTCATAAAAGGAATAAATTACAGTTTATTAAAATACAAAACTGTTATTTAAAATTGTGACAAAATTACAATAGAGTTCTGTCAAATCTTAATGATCCCTAACATTTTAATATTAGTGTACACACGTCAATCAATTGTAATCTTTTCAATAAATAACAACATAAATTTCAGGTTATTCCACAAACAAAACCTCTGTATGACTTCAGAAATGCTTTTGTTACCATTTTATCACCAGTCTCCACATTCTGATATTCAACATTCTCTGTTTTGGAAGAAACATAAGGCTTTCAAAGGATGTGAGGGTGAGTAAATGATGACCAAATGTTCATTTTTTGTGTGAACTATAAGATATTTAGAATCTGCACCCATATCTCAATCTGCACCCAGTTTTTCATCTCTGTGCAAGGCCTGCAGGTCATGTTCAGCTTGCTCTTGTTTGTTCCTCTGGCTCATTTCATGCAGCATGGTTTGCACTTCCTGGGGATTTATCTAGATAGATGGAGACGCTTCTATGGATTAGATTAATTTTAGGTTGAAATGTTTCTGCCGGTTTGCATAATGAGGAAGGTGATCATTTGTGTAGTTAGGGCATGTGGTCAAGAATTTGGTTTATGCCTCATTCTGTGTGCAATAAGAGCTCAGCATGCCTTCTTGTAGCCAGTCTCTCTCTCTCTCTCTCTCTCTCTCTCTCTCTCTCTCTCTCTCTCTCTCTCTCTCTCTCTCTCTCTCTCTCTCTCTCTTCTCTCACACACATTTTCTGTGTTCTGGTGGCCTGATTTTCAAGCCCCTCAGTAATAGGATTATGTGTGCCATGGCTGACTTTGAAAGAAAAGCAAAAGCAGAAAAGAGATGTCAACACAGTGTTCTTGATGGACACAAATGGAAGGACCTTTAAAAAAAGATCACCTAGTAACAAGATGATATCCATGGGTTTCTAGTAAACAGTCTAGGTGGGAGATCACAGAAAAATGGGCCTAAGAGACAGAAACAATGTATAAAGACAAAAGTTTTGGTTGCCATAGAAGCATATACTCAGTTTACATACTCAATGGCCTATATATAATCACATTCACCCATTAAGTTAAGCATGTTTAGAAGCATTTATAGTCTCTTTCACTCTCACTTCCTTTAATCTACACAAACACTTATAATTAGGCTCTATCTGACACTAATATTTTCCAATGACCATACCAAAAAAAGGGGAAATGAGTGTATTTTCTTTTCTTTTGTCCTTTGTATGTTTTTGTCCTGTTTAATCCATCACTTCTCTCTGTCTTATATAATGAGCCTATATACTCTCTTCTGAAACATGCAACCACCTTTTACATCAAACAGACATTTTGTATTAGTTGTATCAGTTCAAAGTTTGTCTTCATTATAGGATATACAGTATATATATATAGATCTTCATTCCTCTGGTAAAAATGTACCATAACAACAGCAGCTTTGGAATTTGGGACAAATTCTTATCTTTGATGGATGCTATTAATCTTACTGACCACCCGCAGATAAAACACACACGCAATCCCGCTAGTAACCTTTTCTCAAATATCATGTGTGTGTGTGTCTCTGCTTGTGTGTAGATGCTTTATTTCATAAAAGTAGAGTTCTTTCTTGAGTTCCACTTGAGTGACGCACTTCTCCCATGCGGTTTTTATTCAACCATCCAGTCTCTCGAACCCTTTGTCTGAAACATTTGTTGATTAAACATGCCATGTAAAATTTACATGAAATGATACTGCAGTATTTATAAGGTACTTGTAAGAATATTATAGTATTACCATTAGGAATGCAAAATGTTATATATATTTTTTCTTAATTTAGTTTTACATATTATATATTATAATGTTGGGATGGCTAAATTCACATATTATTTATTTATTTAGACAAAACAGTATTGAATTTTAAAATCTGCTTTTTATCGTTTATCAGCTATAACATGAGCATAATTATTGGCTTATCTGTTTGTATAAATCCATTCATGTACTGTTACCTAATGATAGGTCTATAGACCATCTAGAATACCATAGTATAAGTGATGCACAAAATATTGGTATTCTATCAGTTATTGGCGGTTTTTTATTGTATTGTTGTATTTTATTTTAATTTAGTATTTTATTTTTGATTATTTTTTTTTTCATAATGCATATAATGAGATGATTCCTCAATTCATATAATTTTTTTTATTAATTTACTTATTTAGACAAAGTAATAAACAAATGTAATATCTGCTATATTATTTATCGGTTTTCAGCTTTAACATGAAAATAATTATCGCCTTATCTGTTCTAGCCAGAATATTATTATTGGTATATTCCTAATTGGCATCATGGAAGTGTACAAAAATCATGATGTAGCATGTTTTTGTAAGGACAGGGCTGCTTCTCACATGCATGCTGCAAATGTGTGGAGTGAATAGAGATCATGTGTGTAACTATAGATCAGTGGTTCTCAACCCGCATGCGGTCCGTCACGAGTCAATACGCAGCCCACCATGCTGAACATAATTACAAAATTACATTTTCAGTTTTACAATTCATTTTAGTTTTACAATTAATAAAAAAATGTACTAAACAGATATATGCTATAATGTTTTTATATAAAATAATTTTGTTTTTCATATATTATTTTCAGACATGAGCAGATGTACTCACGTAATTAATGTTACGCATTTAACGAATACTTACAAGCACGCACATTGGGAGAATTAAATTCAAGTAGTCATCAGCAGCCATTAGTTCTGTAAAATTGAGCATCAGAATGGACAAATTTGTTAAGGGAGAAAACGAAATGTGGAAAATGCCAGCGAAGGAACGCATTCAAACAAGAAAAGTTGCAGCATCAGCAGTGAAGAGAGTGTTGGACTTTCGGCATCAACTTTCGGTTTGCCCCGCCACTCACACTAGTGAAGATGTTCAGGCAAAAAAGAAACACCCATAAACTACTACGCAGCAATCGTTCTTAATTACAGAAATGTGGCAAAACATCTCTGGAGAGAATTCTCAGATTATTCAATTCGAAAATGCTTTCCATATTTGGATCAACATAGGCTACATTTGTGAACGCGCACTTTCTGCAATGTCGCGTGTCACGCTTCCGTGCGCGTCTTACAGACTGTAACTTACAATCACAACTCCATTGTGCTGTTACTCCTTTCGAGCAGAATTTCACAAAACTGCTCAGCTCCCGACAGCATCAGGTGTTTATTAATGGTGAATATAATTATTTATTTATTTATTTAAATAAATGTAATCGTTTAGATATCATAATATTTAGGCTATAAATAATATTATAAATCTGGTTGGTTTGTATTGATGACGTAATATGTAAATTACGTGCGTGCGGCCCGTGAGCCTTGCACTTGGACCACAGTGCGGCCCGGTGGAAAAAAAGGTTGAGAACTACTGCTATAGATCAAGCCTTTCTTCCTGTCTAATTGAAACGCTCCCTTGGCGCACTCTATATGCATGACGTACACATGCATTTAGCTCTCTCTCCCTCATAAAGGTGATAGTCCTCGTTTAGTGCATAGATTTATTACCTCTGCTCATCTCATACCTATAGTAATGACCTTTGAAACTATTCTCCTCTCTCGCTCTCGAACCCTCCCTCTCTCCCACTTGTCTCCTTTACCACATGTCTGCAGTCTCAATTCATTTCCCTTCATTTCATTTGGCTGTCTTAATGGACGAGAGGAAGGGGAAATAGAGCCCATTACTGGGCTATGGACTTTCATCATCTCTCTCGTTCTCTGTCGGCCCCCCTTTCTCGCCCCCCCTCATGGCTCTCTAATGGCTAATGCTAATGAACAGAGACATCTTTAACAAAAAGACATTGAAGCAAAAACAACCTTCTATTTCAGAGAGGAAATTGTGTTTTACGGTTCTCTGTCTTTCTGGATTGTGTGTGTGTGTGTGTGTGTGTGTGCACGCACTTTATCTGAGAGTGGTGCTTGTAGACATGGCCATGCCAAGTACAATGTATTGACCTCTGGCCTTGAACAAATGCTAATCAATGAGTCCAGCAGTCCAAGTCCAGGAAGTCCTTGGAGACGGCATTCAAAACCCCCTCCGTTTGTGGTCTAGATCCTTTAGGAATCATTTTTATTCTAAACTTCCATTGGCTAATTCAGTCCAACCACTTACTCCTTAAAATCTGTCAGGAAGGTTGCCAGTTCCCTTTTATTTTTCCCTCTACTTGCCTTGCAGTATGTTTACACACCCTGTTCTTTATTTTGAAAGGTTGCCAGATCCTCTTAATTTAATGTGTGGTCTGTTTCCAATGGCTTTTTGGCCTGACGTTTGTTGCAGCACACTTAAGTGTCCCCGGACGAGTTTTATCATGGAAAGAGTGCCACTTTCACTCTAATATTCCTCCCCTCACACACAGTTTTGCGTCTGACTGTGCAGTTGGAAACGTGTATTGAGAGAGTTTTCACATCAATATGTATGTGCGGCGTGGATGTCGGTGTTTTATAAGGGCGGTTTCTTACCCAGTGGTTTTGGTTTGTTTGTAGCAGGAGAGCAGTTGCTCCAGACATTGTTAGATACTGTGTATGTGTGCAAGTTTGAAAAAAAATAACTATTTTTATTTTGTGAGGATCCAGCAAGGGTCTAGTGATGTCCTTTAGATAGGCCAGGACCAGTCTCTCAAGGGACTTCATGACCACAGACGTGAGAGCGACAGGTCAGTAGTCATTAAGGCCAGTGATTTTGGGCTTTTTGGGGATGGGAATGATGGTGGAGCATTTGAAGCAGTAGGGAACTTTGCACAGCTCCAGAGATCTGTTGAATATCTGTGTAAAGATGGGGGCCAGTTGGTCAACAGACTTTTAGACAGGCAGGTGAAATACCGTCTGGTCCTGAAGCTTTCCTAGATTTCTCTTTTCTGAAGACGGTATAGGTATAGTTCACCCAAAAAGGATAATTTTGTCATTATTTACTCACCCTCATGTCATTCCAAACCTGTATAAATATATCTCGGGAAAACAATACTGTGGAAGTTAATGGGGACCATCAACTATTTGATTACCAGCATTCTTCAAAATATCTTATTTTATGTTCTACTTAAGAAAGAAACTCATACACGTTTGGAATGACATGAAGGTGAATAAATGATGACAACATTGTTATTTTTGGGTGAACTATTCCTTCAAGCTCCTTAATAAAAATATGTTTTAGGTTTAGGAACATGTTCTAGGTCAACTTAAAATAAAAGGAAACCTTTCTATTTTATGGGTGATTATGATGATTAGGGTTATATAGTGGGATGATAATGTACAATAAATATTGTTGACAGTTGTAATCTGTAGCACAGCTACAAAATGTTGGTTTTACTGGCTCTGACATTTAAGTCATTAATTAGTGCAAATATGTGAGGCATGGACCAATGCCACAGGCTACGACGGAAAGTGAAAAGGAAACAGTGTGTGTGTAATCTCTTAAAGTAGGTCCACATGTCTCTCCCAGTTATGCTGAAATAGCAAAGGTCAAGGTTACTGAATCCTAGGCCACGAACCTTGACCTTTTGTTCTTGCACATATCCCTCAGTCTGCCAGGTCTTCAGTTCTCTCACAAACAGACTCAGTCTCTGTATTCTCATCATTGCCTCAAGATAGGCCATTTATGTCCCCTGCTGTCTTTCAAAAATAGTTTCCATGGTCCAAGAGACAACCAACCAGCATGCTTTAATATGCACACATGTACACAAATGTTTAGATTTCAACAGATATATGTCCTAAATGTGTTCACACACACAACACTGCATTTGATTCATTTGAGTGCTGGTTAAGGCAAGCAGTAAAACATGTATAAGATGAGACTGTGAAAGCACATTGCTGAAGAGCATGCATGATGAATGATAAATCTGTACATGCGTCTATATTTAGAAAGATGATTTATTTCTATCTGCAGAGATTTCTAATGAAATTTCCTTCTATGCAGATGGGTGATTGACATAAGATTTGTGTTTAGTGGATCATGAAAGCATAAAATCTGATTTTAAATGGTTAATAAAGCTTATTATAAAACTGTTAATAAAATAAAATAAAAATGGAAAACTTCTAGATCAAATGACAAGTTAAAAAAATTGTGAAGGAAATGTTAAATAGGAATGTTAAATAGCTAGATAGCATGTTGTTTAGTAATGGTGCATTTTTGAGTACCTTTTTGAGGTTTGCACATCTAGTCAGAGGGGATAATATCTCTTTCAAAAGGGCATTTGTCACCAAAAAAAATTCAAATTCATGGTCAGTTTTTAGTCATGTGACTATTCGTAAGCATGCACTTTATGAAATGTATAATTATTTTGTCACTGACCTGCATAAACATGGATAATACATTACATACACCAAATTATACTTAATATGTTTGATTGTTATTGTGCAGTATGTGTATACAGAATGTATGGGAGCATAAAAAGAGGGCACTTCAGATGTTTTGGTATGAAACATGAGTTTCTCACTCTGTGTGTGTGCTTGTTAGTGTTTTCGCTGAGCAGTGCATCACCTTCAAGTCTTGCGTGTATGACTTGCATGGGAACTAGAGTGCCTTCACCCACACTTACTTTCATTGTCAGATTATTTGCGTATATGTGTGTATATGCCCCTTATCCACTATAGCGATCATAAGCACCTACGATTATACTCGTCAGTGTTTTGATCGTAACTGTGTGTTGTGTATGTGTGCTTCTCGTGTCCGGATGTGCCTGTGTGTCAGTGCTTATATCAATGTATGAATATATAATAGAAATGTTAATGTAGTTTCATAAAGATCCAGAAAGATGTTTTTGCAAGAAGAGTTTTTTTCTACCTGTGCTGGTGTATTTCATCTTGAAACATGAAATCTGATTAGTAATGACATAAGACTTTTTGAAAAATATAGTAAAAACAGTAATATTATAGAATATTATGATTTTAAAATAACTGTTTCCTATAAGTGCATGTATTTTAAGAGAATAAATTGTTTTAATTAATGTATTCCTGTGATGACAAAGCTGAATTTTCAGCATCGTTACTCCAGTCTTTAGTGTCACATGATCCTTCAGAAATCATTCTAACACGCTGATTTGCTACTCAAGAAACATTTCTTTTTATTATCAACAATTTTGCTTAACTTTTTGTGTAAACTGTTCCACATTTTTTTTTCAGAATTCTTTGATATAAATGTCGTTACCATCACTTTTTATTAATTTAATGAAAGTATTAATTTATTCTTACTGAAACCAAACTATTAATTACTATTAAATTGTATGTTCTGTCAGATGACTAAAAGGTAAGGTTTGAATAAAAGTATTGTAATAAAAGTATGTCTTAAAAAAGAATTAATGAGTTTTATTTATTTATAAATAAATGAATAAATATTTTGTTAGTTAGTTATTTAGTTAGTTGGTTAGTTATATTAGCCAATTGTCTTTTATTTACTTCACAAGCCCTAACTATAATTTTGCTAATTGCAGTGGCAAAATTTAATTCTAGTAAAGGTTAAATCTGCTGAACATGAATTTTATTTTGATATTATTTGAGACTGACGTGGACTAAAAGCAAAATGTACTTGTTTCTTGACATAAATCTAATAATGTCTAGTGAAGTAATGCTTAAAACAGATTTAACCGTCTTACAGAAACATGTCACACTTTTTTCTCTTTTTCCATGTTGGTTTCTTTATTCCTGTCACTCGGTCTTTCACACACATACAGCCCTCTAATCTCTCTTTATCACACGTTCTCACACATTCTCTGGCATTGAATTAGTTTGAATTAGTGAGTTCATTGCTATGTAAAGGGGGACCAGTGAGGTTTAACCTACTTAGTATGCCGTTTAATAATGTATGAGTGAGATTTGAGAGCTGTGTACAGCACAATAAGGTGTCTTCACTTGCTCTATTTCGACTTTGATCTCTAGCTCTTGCTGCCTTCTTTTTCAAATTTTTCTCTCAGTTTCTCGTTTCTGCTTTGAGCAGTAACCCCATGATGCTCTGCATGCCTTCAGGGAAATTCATAATCCATATGGGAGGATATGGGAGGATATTTGAATTAGATTTATTTGTGTGGTATTTCGTATCTGTTGTGTAGTCTGGAGAATGGATGGGTAGAGTCGAGCAGAAAGACGCGAGAGACAGTAATACAAATGGATTGGAAGGTAAAGATAGATAGACACTGGGTTGATGAAGAAGCATGACGGGCTCGCTGACAGACGGACAGATTACAGATAGACAGTTTTTGTGCTCATCACTGGTACTTCAAACAGTGTTTTTCCTCCACCTCACAGTTTGTTCTCTCACATTTCCAGGTTATGCCCAGATAGATAGTGTTAATGAGGGTTTCTGACAGACGGTCTGTGTGAAGATCCTGCTCCGTGTTCCTGAGGGAACTCTACAGTTAACAAGCTCACTGGGGAAGACCTTGGCAGCATTTTCCCACGCTGTCAAGCCGGGTTCAGTGCTCAAGTACAGGCCCTGAGTGTTAAAATGCAGTCTTTGCCTCTTTCTTTCTCTAATTCCTCAGTTTATTTACACTCTGTCTGAGGTATGATGTCAAACTGGATGTATTGCGATGTTCCCGATTTCTGTCAGTGAAAGCTTTAGAATGGAGACAACATTCCTATGGTTATAAAACTAAGTCTTTCAATCAGGTTTTAAAGCTCTAAATAGCACTGAATCAGCTCTGTTAAGAGTCTTAAATAACATATTTCTCACAACAGACTCAGGGAAACCCATGGCTCTTGTCCTCTTAGACTTAAGCGCTGCATTTGACCTAGTCGACCACAACATTCTTCTGTCACGCCTGGAGTCTTGTGTAGAACTTCGTGGTATGTTTTTACAGTGGTTTTGCTCTGATTTGTCAAATAGGTGTTTTACTGTTCAAAAAGGGCATTGCGTTTCTACTGACATTTTTCTTGGTTGTGGTGTTCCTCAAGGTTCGATCCTTGGGCCTGTGTTGTTTTCAATGTATTTGCTCCTCTTGGCCTCCTTTTTTTTTAAATATGGTGTCTCCTTTCATCTATATGCTGATGATAGTGTAATAATAAGTATTCTCTTCAACCATTGTTAGATTGCCTAAACGAACTTAAGCTATGGCTTTCAAACTATTTTTTACACCTGAACGAAAACAAATCAGAAATTTTGTTTGGTCCTAGGGAAAATGTTGCTTTTAATTTTGATCTTGGTTTCCTTACTCCATATAATACACACAGGGGCGGACTTACCCATTAAGCAAAGATAGGCGATTGCCTTGGGCCCCCAAAAGGCAAGGGCCTCCTAAAATGCTTTTCATATACGAGATGCGCAGACACGCTATATATATATATATATATATATATATATATATATACATACATTAGGCTAACAAGCTGAACAAGATAAGATACAAACTGACTACAAACACCACGGGAGGCAGGAAGTGACATAAAAGTCTAGGACAAGGCACAGAGAACATGTAACACAAACAAGAAAGAGCTTATTTGTGAGGTGAGCAATCACATTTATTTTCTAAAACCAAAATAAAACTGAAAACCTCAAAATGGCAAAACATAAATTAAAATTAAAAAAAAAATAATAAAAAGGTCAAAGTCTTGCACTGGATGTGCTGGTTTTGGCCTCATTGCCAGCTGCAATCATATAAAACACCTGTGATTCACAACTACTTGCTAAGGAGCTCACATTCACGTAAAGTAGCCTTGTTGATAAGTTTGGGTGAGTAAGGGCAAATCACACAAGTTATAGTACTTTCAGTGCCCTGTGGTTGGCGATATCAACTCTTTTGTAGCAGAAATATATTGCTGCAGAAAAGCTAGGTGCCATGCAAAATGTAATTTGTAACTGCAACACTCATTTCAAATGTAGTGGAGTAAAGAGTACAGATACTCATTCAGAAGTGTAGTGAAGTAGAGAGTAAAAGTTGCTAATATCTTATACTTATAATATCTTATAATATAATATACTCAGTACAACTACAATGTATCCGAAAATATACTCAAGCACAGTAATTAGTTACATTTACTCCAATGCTTTACACCTCTGATAATAATAAGAAATGTTTATTTCTTAAGCAGCGTATTGAAATTATTTTTGAAGGATCATGTGACACTAAAGACTGGAGGAATGGCTGCTTTTAAAATTATATTTTAAAATACAATATTTAATATTCAAATAGAAAACAATTATTACAAATATAAATTATTATATTTAACAGTATTGCTGTTTTTACTGTGCTTTTGATCAAATAATGCAACTTTGTCAAGCATAAGAGACTTCTTTCAAAAACATTCAATGCTAGTGTAGATGTTTTTATACATGTTCATTTAGGAATGAAGAATGACACATAATTTAATTCACGGTTTGTAATTATCTGGAATTATTTAAAGATTTGGAAAAGCATGTATGATTTAATAACAGCAAAATTAATTAAATGAAAAAGTAGACTAACAATATTGGTAAAGAGAAAAAGTACATTATCCACTGACTAGGCCGATATATTGATGTACTGATCACAACCGTATACAATAGGATTATTTGAAATGCATGCACGCAAGCACATCTGACAACTAAACAATGTCCTCTTCTCTGTTCCTTTCCACTCTTTTTCTGTCTTTCCTAGGTCACCGTGTTGGACTGACTCGCACTGACAGGTTTGACCTGAGAGCACTTTGTCACCTCCGGAGCACTGCTTCTCATTTTCTCTTGCGTCACATCGCCCAAGTCCATCCTCCTGAGATCAGGCCCTTGTGAAGAGTAACTGGAATATATTGCCTCAACACACTATTATTCTAAGAGATCATTGGGAGTGTATCCAGAGAGTTACATAACACCAAAACAAAGAGTGCTACACCTGTGAGCCGTACACTGTGATTGAATGGCGTCATAACCACTCACACGCACACCCTGGATCACCAATCATTAACCTGTTACTGTCTCAAGCCACAGTAGTAAGCGCCCGCACAGACAAAGCAGACAAAGCTCTCCTAGTTGGATTACCAAAAGTAGCTCATAATGGGAAAGTAGACATCCGGCATCACGGATCGCATGCACAGAGGTCTGGGACTCAGTATTGTATCTGAGCGTGCCATGTCTAGAAACGGCAACCCCTGCCCCAGCCCCGGAGGTCTGGGCAACCATTTAGGGGGCTTCCCGATGTCGCACTACCCTTACTTCTTTCCTCATATGCTAGGAGGGCTCTCCCCTCCGGCGCTTCCAGGACTTCCTGTCAGTGGATACAGCACTCCGTCTCCTGCAAGTGAGTACCCTTCTTTTCTGGTGCGAAACTTCTGCGTCTTGCTCTCAACCAATGCTTTCAGGTGTGACACACATATAAAGAATTGCGCATAGTGGTCTATTGCAAAGTACAAGAGGTACATTCTAAATAAACACCTGTTACCTGAGGCTAATCATGCGAGATGGCACAGCACAGTTGAATCCTTAAAGAAACAGTTCACCCCAAAATTAAATTTGTCATTTTTTTAAATATAGTTTAGTTTATTTTCTCCATACTGTAGTTCATAGAATGGAGGCCAAAAAAAAAAACAAAACAAGCTACTCTACAGAGTAATTTTTTTATCTCAAAATGTGCCCGTATCACAAGTGTGACTTTCTGTTGTAAACACTATGTCAGGTTTCTTTATTATTATTAGGCCTATTTATTTATTTATCTTTTTTTTGTACAATTCTATGCCACAGTGACAGGGACTAACAAGTTCCAGAAAGGATGAAAAAAATATAGCCCTATATGCATTACTTCTCAAACGTTGAGAGAAAATGAGATTAAAAATATATATTTTTAAAGAATTATTTTATATTCAACAAGGCTGCGTTTATTTGATGTTTTCTATTTTAATGCATTTTGAAATTTATCTTATTTCTGTGATATCAAAGCTCAATTTTCAGCATCATTACTTCTGTGTCACATGATCCTGCAGAATTCATATGCTTATTTGCTGCTCAAGAAACATTTCTGGTTATTATCAGTGTTGAAAACAGTTGTGCTGCTTAATATTTTTGTGGAAACTGATTTTTTTCATGATTTTGTAATGAATAGATGATTACACAGCTATCAAATAAAGCATTCTGTATGATGACGTAATTTTATTTTTGGGTGAACTGTCCCTTTAAGATTGAACTTTACCTGAATAGCTGTGATTGGTCTTTTACACATGCACTCGCAACAGTTTAATTAAGTGATGTATATCTGTTCTTGACAATATGGTGGCTGTTTTTTTCTGTTGTACTTGTACTTTACAGATCACCCACTGACCATATTATGCCCCAGGAGAAATTATGCCCTCGATTAAATATTTTTATTTAAGTTTTAATTTTTGAGCAACCACTATTAGGACCATTTTAAAAACCATCATTGGAGAGAATCTAGCTTTTATAACTTTGGAATGTGTCTCTTCATATCTTTTGAAAATCTATTTTAGAATAGCTTTTGTGTGCAAATATGTATGAAATACACTTTAAATCAATATGTTAGAGTGACTATTTAAAATCCCTCTGAAGTTTTGGTTCATTGGTGCTTGTGATCTGACAGATATGTTTATGCTCAACTTCATGCTCTTCTCCGCTAACATGCATTGAATTGGATTATAGCCCATACACATGATCCTGCTATTTCGTAAAGCCTTTATGTCAGATCTCATTGGTTTATTCAGGTTATCTGCTATCTGTTGTTTGGCCTGTTCTGCACTTTGAGGTGCAAAAACCACCGTAATGTTCCAGGGGCAAAACCGAGATGCCATGCTGCCCACAGTGCCTGGGGTTATGACCGTCCTGATGTGAACTAGACCTGTGTGTGTTAGCTCGGGTCTGTTTGTACATGAGCATTTTCATGCAAGTACTTGATGATTACTGAATTTCTTTATAGCTTCTTAGCAATAGCCAAGCTGGGCAGTATATCCCAAAAATCACAAGATTTTTCATAGTCTGATCAGGCACAATGAGAAAAAACTTTGATATTTATGTAAAGCTTAAGTAAGCCATAGCTCATTTCCACAGACACAAATGTAAATGTTGTGGGTTTGTGGTGCTTTCAAAACATCAGTTTGTGTGTGTATCCTAACCAGCCCAAAGTAACTCTGCCTCAACCAATAGTGTGAATTTGGGACGGGACTATCTGTTTAAGCAAGGCAGGACATGACCAAACTTGATCGAGAGCAGACAATTGGAGTAATGACGCAAATCACCAAATTAAAAATGACACTTTGAACTGGTTCATGGAAATTAACCAAACTCTATTTTTGCTGCTACTATTAAAGGTCCACTGAAGTGCCTTGAAACACACAGTGTTTTTCTATGTGGTGACATAATTTCAACTGAAACAGGAAGATCAGTTCAGGAAATATCAAGCAGCCCTGCCCCTTTTTTTAAATAGCCAATAGTATTTTGTTTACATCACAGCTTGGGCCAGAGCTGTAGAGATCAATCCTTATCCCCTATATAGTGCACAACATGCCATTCACTGTACAGAAACCACTAACTCTGTGAACAAGTGATCGAGTTCAGCTGCAGCTTCAACGTCTATTTATAGTGTAGGGGGCGGGACACTCGGTTTCTAAAGAGCATTTGATTGGACAGAAAGTTTTATGAGAAGCTGAAGTGCAGGGTGATGTCATCAAAATCGTTGATCCATATATGACCCTGGACCACAAAACCAGTCATAAGTAGCACGGATATATTTTTAGCAATAGCCAGCAATACATTGCATGGGTTAAAATTATTGATTTTTCTTTTATGCCAAAATAATTTGGATATCAAATAAAGATCATGTTCCATGAAGATATTTTGTAAATTTCCTACTGTAATTTTATCAAAACTTAATTTTTGATTAGTAATATGCATTGCTAAGAACTTCATTCTGACCAATTTAAATGCAATTTTCTCAATATTTTGAGTTTTTTTGCACCCTCAGATTACAGCTTTTCATATAGTTTTATCTCGGCCAAATATGATCCTATTCTAACAAACCATACATGAATGAAAAGCTTATTTATTCAGCTTTCAGATGATGATCTTTAAATCAATAAAAAAAAAAGATCATTATGACTGGTTTTGTGGTCCATGGTCACATTTTGTTAGTAACTCCGGGCCCAGAAAATACTGTAGGTTTTAAATGCTTGTATCTTGTAAATGTGAATTTATGCACTAGTTTATAGATAACCTTAAGGCTAACATAATCATACTAAAAGCCAAAAAAAACATACATTTTGATTTCATGGAGTCTTTAAAGAAAACGTCCATTTTGAGTATTGACGCAAATCACTGAATCAAAGTTTTTAATTGATTCGTTTTAAAAATGACAGTTTGATATGATTCAAACACGTAAATAAACCAAAATCTTATGCCATTTTTGCTACTTATATTGTCAAAAGTTTGTATTGCAAAAACTGAAAATGTAGTGGCCAAATAAAAAGGTAATTTAAATCATCACAATATTTACTAAGCTGCTTATTTCATTTCATGCAAAATCATCAAAATTGCAACATAAGTAGTAATATATTGCCAAGCGAGACCATAATGAGTAAATTATACAGCAGAACGATTTATATTCCTCGTCTCCATCGTAGCTTTCCAATCAGCCCTGCCGAGAGGAGTTCAGTGATCTGTGGAGACATTCCCGTCCACTTTGCACACTTGAAATGACAGTACATAATGTTTTGACTCTGTGGGTGGGAGCGCGTCTTGAGTCAGCTACTGATGCAGTGGCTGCCGCCAACCGCCATCGGCAGGGAGGCTTTGGCAGTCAGTCAGCGGCAGCTCACTCCTGGGCCCGGAGCTACTAATGTGCCTCTCTGCATAGTGCTATATGACAAACAACCCTCTGACGCTCTCGGGGGCTAATTATTACACACCCCCTGCTGACTTGCGGAAAGATTCTGCACGATGTCAGGCGAGAAAAGGCACGCAGCAAAAATTTGCCGCCCCATGTGAGAAAAAGGGGTTGGGGGTGTAGTGGGAATGTTATTATTTTGCTTCCAGAGGATGATGCAAAAGTTTGCACGGGATTACCTCTGGTAAACCTATTAGTCAGGGAGACTGTATTGCCGTGAAACCAAATAAGTTTGCCGGTTTGGCTTTGGGTGGTGTATTTGCATGAGGTCCAAATGAGAGAACACGGATCGATGGTGTGCGGAGCATTTATTTATCATCTTGCGCAGGAGGTGGGATATGGAATATGGATGGATATGGAGGTGCCTGTTATTGTCGAGCTCTCCTAACTTGACTTAAACAGCCGCTATAAAGAAATCCCCTGGGTGCTTCTTGTCACTTGCTGTGCTGTAATGATGTGTCAACTGCCAGGCACAGAATTTAAGCAGCTGGGAGGTACGGTGATTAGATTTGGGAGTTATGCAGAACTAGCAGACTTCCACTTCCGATTTGGGCATCTTAGTTAGCATGATATGTGAGTGTTTCGGTGTGGTTTCTAGAAAGGAAGTTGAAAGGTGGCCATCTGTCCTCCTAATAAAGATTGAAAGTGATTCGAAGTCTGATGCTCTTGTATGTACAAAGTTTATTCGTCTCGACATTGCAGTTATGAATTACTCAGCTCTGACAAGAAGCTCTGTACACTAAAAAAGCAAGTGACCTGGTTTCACAAAGTGTGAGTGAAGTATGACATGAATGACTCAGCTCTTTTGAACACCTCTGAGGTCTTCTAGATTCAATTGGATTCCGTTAGTGTCTGGCCCTCTAGAAAATGAGATGTATTTTGCAAATTCAGTGCACTGCAAAAACTGTGCATCCAAAATACGCCTGACATTTCCAGAAGTGTCCTGCAATGTGAAGTAGCTGTACTTCATCTAAAAGTACTACAAATATTTAAAACAAAATCTTTATAATTTGATTATGGGTACTAGTTTGTATGACCTCATTAATTAAGAGACAACATGCAACATGTGTGCAGTTGTGTATGTGCAAATGTAATATTGGGTAGTTTATATATCACCCATGTAACAAATCTAGAAATCTAGAACGGTGGGTATGACAAATAACAATTTGCCTGTTTGTTTATTTTTTATGAAAAACATTTGTTATTTATTTGTAAATAACATGTTTTGTTATTTATAAATAACAAATTAACATTTCCTTATAAAAACATGGTATGTTATTTATATATAAAAACAAATTTAGTTTTATTTATAAATAACTTTTAAATTATTTAGATTATTTATTTATTTTTCTAAATAACTATTTGTTTTTTATATTTATTTACATCATCTATTAAATAAATAAATAAATAGTTAGTTAGTTATTTGTCAAATAGCCACATAACTATCGAGCTCCGGAGTAGCCAAGTTAAAAAGACATTTTAAAAAGTGATTATTCATATACATAATATTATTTGTTCATATCATGCTACAAATTTGATTCATTCCTTTGCTACCTTTCAGTTCAATTAATTTGAGAGACTTCTTTAAGGAGTGAGGTATATAATGATGTTGCTAATATCCACATCATGGACTATATATATATACTGTATGTATATGTTTTTTTTTTGTTTGTTTTTTTGGTGCAGTCATGACAGCTATGCATAAATTGCAACTACCTCACACTAACTGACTGCAATTAAGATATTGATACATTAAGATGTCAATAACTTACACTTGTGCTACACAGGTGAGTGGGCCTGTACAAGCTACCTGTAGTGACACACTGTCCTCTATTCGCACTAGACACTTTTCACACACTACTGTGTGTACATAACCCCACAAAAGACTCAGTAATATATGTATGTTTACATGCTCATGCACTAAAATCTATCTTACACTCATCCCCAGCCAGCTGCTTGAATCTCAATGTTCTCTTTGCACATGTACAGTATTTGCGAAGCATTTGTCCATTTTGTATTTTTCAGTTCATGTATAGGTAACCATTTTTATTTATAGCATATGTATAGTCAAAATCTGTCAGTGGGTTAGTTGTGTATAGGTTTATACTGTTTTACTCCATTGTTGTATGTCTGTATTCATGCAGCACCGTGGTCCTGTGAGGCACGACATTTCGTTCCACTGTATGTCCACACATGTAGCGGAATGACAATAAAGCTCAACTTGAACTTGAACTTGATGTTAAGATATGTCTGCTAGTGTCTGCTGTCACACTGTGTGCTCAGCTTCGTCTCCAGCAGTGTTAGTGGGGCTAGTGCAGGCTAATGAAGTGTTAACCTGATGAGACCTGCCAGGCATTGTGCTCTGCTGGGTCCTTCAGACAACTTTTAACATATTTGTGCTGCTGTGTTTTTTAGTATAGCCCTAATCCTTGATAGCTCCATTTCCTCAGATTTAAAGTTCTATTTTACCACCAGCTGAATCCCCCCCTCCACGCACCTCTTGAGTTAAATATAGAATGCTGTTTAATGCCACAAAGTGGTTAGCATCAGCTACCAACAGCCCCTGCCTGCTTCCCTCCAGAGGCCCTGCAGAAAGAGAAAGCACAGAAATATTCAAAGCATGCCAACTATGCTCCGTTCTGTAGGGAAATGAAGGCGACCCTCCTTGGTTCAGTTTATTAATTTTTGATATGTTGTTGCTGCTGTGTCTCATTGGCTTTTCGTAAGCAACAGCAGCAGCAGCACGAGTTAACTAATGCGACACTAGTGTCTTTTTTATGCTGCTTCGTTTCCCTCAATGTTTAGGTGACCTTTAGCCTTCTAGTGTGGCTGTGCTGTGAATCATTTTCATGTTTGAGATGCATGACTAAAGTAGCATAAAATGTTGAGTGCCTCCCATGTCTGTACTTGTATCTTAGTTTATATCATCACTAAAAGCTTACAGAACTGTTTCGTAAGCTCAGTATGATATCCCTAAGTAGGACGTCCTGGATCAATGCCTTTGTTGCTCCTGGAAGGGGATATTTTTTTAAGTGGATACTTTTTGGCCAATTCTGCATGTCTATTTTAGTTTTTAAATAGTACTGGAAATGTATTGGTCAATATACTTTTTTATTTTTAATTGTTATTGGATATTTATTGCCTGATATTTTTTTTATTCATTTTAATTATTTATTTATTGGTTGGTATGGGATATTTTATCAGCCAATGTTAAATATGTATTTTTTTCTGGCTATTTTAGCTTTTTTTGAATATTTGTTTGTTTTGATAAATATCTAGCACTAACTTATTATAGTGATAGGATATAGCAAAGATCTCATTAAGAGCGCTGTCCCTTTAAGAGCACATTTCTGATATATGAGTTGCTGTGCTCGTATATGATACCAGAGCTGTGTGTGTGTGGGAGTTCACGTCTTAGTTCGTTGAGTTCATTGGGTTTGTGTCTCAAAAAAAAGTAAAACAACCGTTATTAATGTTAAACAGAAGTAAACCGTTTCAGACCACTCACAAAAACTCTTGTATTAACCAAATAATCCATTGGTTTTAATTCTCTAAGCTCTATTTTTTTCAAGGACTAACCAGCAGTCCAAAGTCCTGAACACTGCATGCAGATTTCAATCTGAATATTATATATCTTTCAAGTTTTATAATGTCTTGATGCCTAAATTCACATACAATCTATTTATTATAGTTTTTAGTTGTAGCTCTTTTCTTTCTTTTATTTTACAGAGATTTATAGTATCAATTATATATCAATCATGAGCCATAACATGCAAAAGATAATTGGATTATTGGTTTCTGTCAAAATTAGAAAGTCAGTATTGATCATTTTGTAAAGACCAATGAAAATCTATGATCAAGGGGCTTGGCCTTATTGGGGAAATCATGTTGTGCACGAGTCCATTATACAGAATATTCCCTCGTGACCTCTGACCTTGTGACCGAACGTATCTAAAACCTGAAATCCACTTCTCTCGCCACGCCTGGCACTGCTCTGTGATGCTCACCAGACTGGTGGTTTGCAGTCCGTTGCCGATACAAGAGCTGCCTGTCCTCCAGCAGCTGTCTGGAACACATTTTGATGGATGTCATGCTACAGTCGTTCACTCACAGCTGTATGTGTGAGGAGATGGGTCTGTCAAAGGGTCCCTGGTTTCTCTCTGGCTCCTGGAAGTGTGAAAATGCTGCCTGTCGGCTCTGGAGCTGGCTGCCTGTGTCGTTTAGCTTTAGGATGTCTTCAGGATTCCTGTCTCATCTCAATGAGGAGCAGACCACCATTGTTTGTCAAGCCTGCTGTTTCTACACCTCGTCACAGTGGATTTTTCTCGGTGCTGCCCGTGTGGATGATGGATCTGTATCTGGCAGCCTCTGCCTGGGACGCGCCTGGGTTGGCCGTTCAGCCTGCGGGCTTGTCAGGGTGATATTTATGTCTCTTAACCTTCCAAACCAGGGCCACCATGTCACTAGTTCATTCATATGTACATTAGGATGTTTAATCACACTTCGGTTGCTTATGTCAGCGATTGGAATAATTACTTTTGAGTAGTAATTTGCATTAATTTTGATAAATTGCTCATCCTGTAAATGCACAATGGAAGTATGAAGCAGACTGAACAACTTAAGGTAATCTACAGTGGTCACTCAGTGCTGTGACGTAGAGGTTAGCACTGTACATGTCAGGCTATGGTGCTTGTTTCGCAAATCCTGGTTAGATTTTTTTTCAGTATTAATTGCAAAAAGGTACAAAAAATGTTTTACAGCAGGTTTTAGAAAGAAATATTGTCAAATGCACCTGTTTCAGATGCTTGTATAAGGAAATGGCAGAGCGAGTAGCTATGAATCCGGGAGAATTGTCACTGCTCATTTCCGTGTGTCTAACATGGCCGCCCTTCGCTAGATGCCCGGAGCAATGGAGCGATCTCATGACAATCACACTGTCACAGTTCGCTCATGTCTGAGACGAGCATGGCTGTCATTTTTTGAGCTGTCTGATTTGCTGATGATGTTTACTTGCACCTGGCTTCACCGCTCGGTGCATTCATTTCACAGAGCAATGGTCCGGATCCGATCTGCAGCCATCGGTTTGACCCAATCAGTAGTTTATTTATGTGCGCCAATTCATGTGTTAGTGGTGGCTAACTATTCTGCATCATTTCAACCAAAAATTTAAATTCAGTCATTTACTGGGCCTCAGGTCAAACCTGTATGACTTTTTTTTTCTTCTACTTTTTTCAGTGGAGCACCAATGAAAGCTTTTTGAAAACTTGTTGTCATATAACAGGTCCATTGTGATCTTGTCCGTCAAGGTCCATAAAGGACAAAAACACCATAAAAGCACTAAAAAATAAGCCTTTATGACTCCTGTTATTCCAAGTCTTTTAAAGTTGTTGTTTAAGAAACGGACCAAAACAGGAACAGACTGGGGCATTTTAACTTATGACACATAATATCCTCAAGCCTGACACATCTGAAGGCACCATATTTTATTTTGAACATAAGGCTAATGGCTAATTTGTGAACTCATGTGGCTTCAGAAAACTGTTTAAAAGTTTGCCAATGTTTAGTGTTTTTATAGGCCACTGATGCTGCATTTATTGAAGGTTTTAATTGAATTCTTATCAACCCCAAACTTTTGAACAGAAGTGTTTAGTGTGTAAGTTCAGTGAATAATAATAAAAAAATCACAGAAGTTTTATTTTTGTTGAACTATTTCATAGCTAAGAAGCTAATATTACTTTGGCCCCAGGTTTATTTTGGTCCCTTTTTATTGAAAATATTGAATATAGAAAAGACAGTATATGAAGGGGAAAAGAGTAAGGAACAGTATTGGGAAATGGGCCTTGACCCTGCATCGTGTCTAAGCATGCTTGTTAACTGCAAGGCCACAGCCCTGACTAAACTCCTCCTACTTGTCAACATGCCAATTTACCTTAAGCCCATTTAATATCAGCCGCAAATGTTTGTCTTTACACGTCAGTCCACCACATAAGTTCTGAGCACTAACAAGAATGCTGTTTCCTTTAAGTTGGGTTTGTGTCATAGTGTCAACCACAGTTCTCTTCTACTCAATGTGAAAATGTGTTAGAAGCTGATGAGAATGTGTATTGGTGTATTTTCAGTACTGTTCATCATCAGACAGTGATTGTGTATTGCTGTGCATCCTCAGACCGGTCAGCATTAGCATCTGATGAGTCACTGGCTCAGACCAACAGCTATATGCTGCTCGCGTGCGGCGCATCTCATGTTGGCTCAGGCGGCATCAACTGATCCCAGTGTCCACACAATGTGCAGCAGGGGGCAACCAGACAGGGTGGCGACCGCGCAGCCTGCAGGCATCTTAAATCACCCTGGGTCAGGCGGCCTTTCAGAGAAGAATCTCTCCTTTGGGTCTTGAATTTCTTGCTTTTCTCTCTCTCTCTCTCTCTCTCTCTCTCTCTCTCTCTCTCTCTCTCTCTCTCTCTCTCTCTCTCTCTCTCTCTCTCACTCATGTGCTGCATCTTCCTGACTAAATGACAGCAGCCTTTCTGACTATCAGGAACTTAACTGTTTGTTTGTATTGGGAGTTTTTCTGCCTTTTGTATGTGTGCGCTTGCATTTGGGTTTGTTTGTTTGTTTTTTGGTTATATGATGGTAAAACTATTTTTTTTATGTTTTTTTATTCATATTATATATTTGTTTTACCCTTGTCCTCGACCCAGAATTTCAATAAGAATATTTACTCTACTGTTCAAAGGTTTGGGTCACTAATGTATAAGAAATTAATAGATTTATTCAGTAGGGATGCATTAAGTTAAACAATTTTAAATGTTCTGTTCATCAGAGAATCCTGAAAACGGTATCACAGTTTCCACAAAAATATTACACACTACAACTGCTTTCATCATTGATAAAAATAAATGTTTCTTGACTAGCAAATTGTCATTTAATTTTTTTTCTTATGGTCTGTGAAAACTGGACTAATGGTCTTGTTGAGCTAAAGTTAAAAATCTTACTGGCCCCAAACTTTAGAATTGTAGTGAATTTATTATAGATTTTTAGTACTTTTGTCAAATTTGAACATATTATTGAATTTGTTTTTAGGATGTATAAAATGCTAGCTAGGAAACTAGCTTTAGCAAAGCAAGGGACAAGTTCCTTTTTCTCCCAAAATATTTAAATTGTCATTTCTATCACAGTCATTTAAGGTTGGAGATCATGTGATGGAAATGATTCTGTAGTGCAAATATTTATGCCGGATCAGAAAATTATACAAATGAATTCTTCTTTGTCCAAAAGTGGCTATAGTTGATGAATCCCAGTTGAAGATAAACTCTTAATAATTGAATTTTTAATAGAAGCCATTATACGATCATTGAGATATGTTCAAATGCACTGCAAAGGATCATTCTGACAAAGCCATCACATACAGTCTTAGATGCATTTAACATTGAGGACCCTTGGACCCCTCCATCATGATGGAGCTGGATGGAGAGCAGTTTTAGTACAGGAGGGGAGAGACACTGATTCCCTTGAGAGCGGGAGGCTCTTATCATGCCTTTGGGAGAGGCCTCAGGGTGACACTGTTAAAAGGATGGCACTCCCAAGTCGCTAAAAGCCTGTTAAAGTAACTGCTTTTATTGCTCCTATTCTGATTCCTCGCTCACAGTCTCGACCTTCACGAGTCCTTGCATTGGAAATGAGGGCAAGCACGAACACTTGGCACTGAGAGGGAGGTGTGTGTGTGTGTGTGTGTGTGTGTGTGTGTGTGTGTGTGTGTGTGTGTGTGTGTGTGTGTGTGTGTGTGTGTGTGTGTGTGTGTGTGTGTGTGTGTGTGTGTGTGTGTGTGTGTGTGTGTGTGTGTGTGTGTGTGTGTGTGTGTGTGTGTGTGTGTGTAGGTCAAATCTGATTAGTGTAGCATACTGTAGGAGTGTGAAAAGCACTCTCTCACTTGTACGCACAGAGAAAAAAAATCATCACACTCTATGGATCCAGCCCACTGTTTTAATATAACAGAAAATGCTCATAATTAGTGTATCAACTGAGGTTGCTTGGCTTCTGAATCATAAAAAGGCTTTTGTGTGCTTGTATATGATCCACATCTTCATTGAGTCCAGTTTTTTTTTTAATGTTCATGTCTGCTGATCAGAAAACAAAGATTCATTGATTCAGTCTTGTAGTTTGCTCCCGACCCATTTTACTTCCATGCTGTGATGTGATGTGATTGATGGGGCAACAGGATATTCAGGGACAAAAAAAAAGTAGGGCCGAGTTTGATTTTGTAATCACGATCTACGTGATGTCATTAGAAAAGGAACATTGTTTTAGAAGTGATTTAAAATTGACAAATATTTTCCATCTTGGATATCATACGCAGATGAACAGTGCACATTCAGACCAAAAAAGGCTTTGACACAAGTTAAATTTGTAAGTTCAGTAGGTTCGTTTCTGCCTGCAGAATAATAAGCTTTGTTCCAAAACTTAGTGAGCTGCATTTGGAAGTAACATTTTGTGGCATGTCGCATTGCATGTAACCCTAATGGAGAAGGCAGTCCCAGATTACATTACTTAATGACACATGTTTTATTAGTAATTAATCTAATCAGTGTTATTTTAGTATTACGTATTTACTATTTGAGTATTTATTCATATTTTGAATTATATTTGTATCATTTTAGTATTCATTTTAAGTTTAGTCATCATTTTTTGATGTTTTTATCAATTTTATCATTTTATTTATTTAATATTTATATTTATTTATAAATATTTATTATTTATACTTTTATTTATTTTACTTTGAGTAATTTGTTCATAATTTAGCTTCATCTTCAACTAATTTTTATTAAAGGGTTAGTTCACCCAAAAATGAAAATTAGTCTGTGTTTTACTCCCCTTCGAAGCATCCTATGTGTATGTGACTTTCTTCTTTCAGACGAATCCAATCAGAGTTATATTAAAAATTGTCCTGGCCCCTCCAAGCCTTACAATGGGACTAAACGGGTGTTAGCTGGATCCTGGTTGGAAGATTTGAAATAAAGTACTGTAATAAAACGTCCCTTACACGGCTCCGGGGGGTGAATAAAGGCCCCCTGTAGCGAATACATGCGTTTTTGAAAGATAAATATCCATATTTCAAACGTAATAAACACTTCTCTCTCACTATATCTAACTGTCATAAGCGGAAGCTTATTAATTCTGTCATTAATTACTCGCCCTCATGTCGTTCAAACCCTTAGAAATTGTTGAATAAAGTCTTTATTTTTGTTTTCTTTGTGCACAAAAATTATTATTGCAGCTTTGTAACATTACGGTCGGAACACTGAAGTCACATGAACTATTTTAATGATGTCCTTACTGCCTTTCTGGGCCTTGAACGTGTCAGTTGCTTTACTGTCTATGCAGGGTGAGAAAGCTCTTAAAAATATCTTAATTTGTGTTCAGAAGATGAACGAAGATGAACGAAGGTCTTACAGGTTTGGAAAGACATGAGGGTGAGTAATGAATGACAGAATTTTCATTTTTGGGTGAACTATCTCTTGAAGATTTTGATCTTATATTTCTGTTTTATTTTAGCTTTTGTTTCAATTGATCGAAAACTATTTTAATAGTTTCATTTTTGGTTAACAACAACAACACTGAATCTAATTGCAAATTAATTGTTTAATTATTTTGTGTGTTTTGTGCTTATTAAGCCTAATATTGCACTGATTCCAGAAAGGTGTTGTATGCACCACGTTGTGCCTGAAAGGCTGATTGTTTGCTTCTTCAGGCTCTACTGAAATAGAGTCTCCATTTTTGTGGCACACAGACTTGCTGTCTATGTTGTATGTTCCAAAACATGTTTCCACTAATGGGGCTCCATGTATGCAAGAATGCTTCTGTAGAGGCCAAATCTTAATCTTCAGTGTCTTGTCTCTAACACATTGTCTTATGAGCTCTCTTAAATTGTGCGATTACACATTTTATTTACAGTGTAAAGTCTGTGTTTTAGTAATAAACTATTTGAAGGTTGACATTTTTATATAATTCAGCCATAAATAACTTCACAAGGCCATTGCTGAGCTGTGAAGGACACATTTTATTGATGAAACAAAACTGTGTGTCAGAATGTGGGTAGTTTTTAGTGCAGAAAGAGGGGAGCTAATCTGCCATACACATAGTATTTATACATACAAACAGCCACACACTCGTACAGACATGCACACAATGTCCCGTTAATCAGGGCCCCTGGGGGACGCCTGCTGCCATTAACTCCTTAAGCGATTTAATAGGCCTATTTGGGGGTTTATTTATAGAATGATTTAGCACGTGTTGATTTCCTGCGCTTGTTTACTCTGACTTCTTCACAGAAAACTTTTATGGACTTTTAAGGTTTTCAGTAGCCGCCGTTGACAGGCGAGGAAGTGAATTCAAGCTTGAATCAACTGAATGTGCCATAAAAGAGAGTTTGTGGGACTGTGACATAATCAGCATTTGTCCTCACAACTGTGGCCAAAACCACCACTACTGCCACCAGCTCTTTAGTAAGAGCATGATAGCTTTTTAATTACCTACCTGTTACATAAACACACCTATTGAAGAGGATCACTGTAATTAAACGCCCCGACGACAGTTGCGTTAAGCTGCCTGAAGCCTCCACATGTAATTCTGGCCTGTATACGCCACAGCATTCCTGTACGTTATTATAGAAAAGACTCATTCATACAAATACAAGTGTTTTCGTTTGACATTTTTGGGGTTTTCTCAGCTGTGATGATTTATTTGACTCAAAAATGAAACTGTAAACTGTTGCGCATATTATGTTTGCTGTTGACCTGATTCATCAAACTGAAGAAATTACAACCAGGTGTCATTTTCATGCTTCTTGTCCCTCTTTCATTTCTTATTTTCTCTATTAACAGAGCTGGCAGTAGTGTACGGTATAGTCACAGAAGCGTACACTTGTATGTGTGTGAGAGGATATTTTTTAGTCTGCGTTGACAGATGTTCCCAATCCAGCTGTGACAGCCTCCACCCGCTCTACATTCCATATCACACACACACACACACACACACACACACACACACACACACACAGGAAATGCTGGTATGTAGCAGGCAGGATTTCTGTTGCAACAGATGCGCTGATACAGCAGGTTTGAATATATTAGTCCCTGTAACAAGGTGAGAATGAGACATTCATTATAATTGATAATGATACTTTAACTATATTTTAATATATTTATTTATGAATATTTATTTTTGTATTATTATTATTATTAATATGAATAAAGTTTAACCATTTTTATTTATGACTATTTCTTTTTGTATTATTATTATTATTAATATGAATAAAGTTTAACCATTTTTATGTAATATTTCTTATTTTAATGTTATTTTCATGATTTCTGTGTAAAAGTATTTACATATTTTGTGTGTGAGTGTAAGAAATACGTGAGTACTTTTACATAGAAATCATGAAAATAATGTTAACACACCACAAACACACACACAGATATATAATATATGCACACACACACACACACATTATGTGTGTATACTATATACTATATAAACACTAAACCCATTTTTGAATGTTCATATGCTATTGATCTGTTGTGAAAAAATATATATAATTTATTACTTCTGACTAATTTTATTGCAAAGTGTAGTGTCATAAAACATTTTAAAGCTTCATATTTTACATATATTACACTAGCACACATGAAGCTGACTGTGCTGGGCACTTGAGTGTAGAGTGGCCAATAAACACCTTTTCAATCAAAGAAATGGACACAGCAGACAGCTCTGCTTAAAACATGCAATTACTGAGACGCATATGAGGCCAGGGGAATCCTGTGTGTGTTTGGAGCACACCCGTGACCACCCAGATTTATTGCCTCTGTTTGGAATTGTCAGCTGCCATCAGTAGATGAGAAGAAGCTGTTCCATTATTGGCTGGATGTTTATGGGTGCATCTGTAAATGTTCACTGAGCATGTGCTGTTGCTGGACCTCTGTGTCTGCTAGTTTTTAAAGCTAGTGTTTGATTTCAGTCATCATTCATTGACGTAATAAGAACTTTGCTAACTTATTTGATCTTTTAGAACATTGCAGGAAAAGAACTTACCAGATGCTGTGTCATGGTTCATTCTAGTGGTCGACCAGTGTTGTTTTTTGTGGCTGATACCAATGCTGATATCTAGAGATGAGGGCCATTAGCTTATATAATGCAGATAATACAGTTTCATGATAGCAAATAAGAACTGAAATCAAAGAACTCAATTTTACACAGTATTTACTCAGTATTAACTTTTTTTTAAGTTGGGGGGGGGGGGAATCTGAATTATCTATTCAGAAAGCTGTTGGTAGATTCCCAAGAATGAGCTGCACTTTATTAAATGGCTAAATAGCAGGCTGATTCATAATTGGCAATTCATAATTATTTAAGCTTTTGGTGAATTAGTGGCTAATTCATATGAGTTTGTATGATCTCATTTGTACATTTTCACCAAATCTGCTCATGCCCCAGTAACAGTTATGTTTAGGGGCGGGCCCTCATGTTTACGTTTTTTCTTTGTACAGTTCACATTATGTGAATTCATATGAAATTTTGCCTTGTAAAAATAAATGTTTCCTGTGAGATTGGGTTGGTCCGGTCTATTACTATAACAGTAAACAAAAGCCAATGGAAACTTGTAAAATATCAACGATGCAGAAAATAATCCTTCATCCAACCAAAATTTGGAAACATAACAAACCTTTTTAATATTTCTATCCTGAAGAAACATAATTTGCTTGTATAAACAGTGAATTTATCCTCCAAATACCGTATACTTGCTTTTTCCTACTAAAACGTGTGTTACTAAAACGTTCTTTCTGCCTGGTACTTGAAGTTTTACTTGTTAACCGCAGCAGGTGGTATTGCCTTTACTGGATAAATGTGCTTGCCAAATTGTAATCTAACCGCTCATTGTAGTGTTAGCCAGTTGCCTTGAGTAAAGCACCATAAGTGGGTGTACTGTGGTTTTAGGTGATATAAAAGTGAGCTGAAGCAGAACAGCAATGCCATTATGGTCAATGAAAAAGAAATAAAGACACATTTAAGAAATTAGCTTTTAATTGGTGCCTTTTAATCACTTTTACAACTGAAATCATTGCGTGTATGATTAGTAAACATTAATTGCATATTGAGGCTTTCTGAAAGCTTGATCATTGGTTATATTCAGCTAGTTTCTTTCAAACGAGTTTTAATCAGATACTGACTTTGTGGCAGTGTATATGAATATGTCTCCTATGTTTGTTCCTTATTTGTGCCTTTGATGTGCATGATGTACACCACATGTATCTTGTCCCTCTTAACTTGTTTATCTCTATATTTGTGTGTGTGTGTGTCTGCATTCCCTTCCTGTCGGCCTCCAGACCAAAGCCTCCTCACAGTAAGAGAATAGACTGGTTTATTGGAGGCCTGTCAGGCTCAGACTGAATTTACTGCCCACAGACAATGTTTATCACTCAACAGAGGGTAATGTGAGTAGAAAGCGCTGCAACCAGAGAGGGAGGGAGGGATGGAAATAAAAGACGTGAGGGAGGCGGCAAAGCAGATCCAGAGTCGGGGAGGGCTTTCTGGCCCACTTCTCACTATAGCTCATAAATCTCCAGACCCCATCCTGAGATATGTGTACTTACAGAGAAAGTGAAGAGAGGAAAGAAGGGAACAGAAAGGGGAGGTGGAAAGCAGCATGACACCTTTCCTATACGGTGCTTTATTTTTTGCTGAAGCATGGAATATTTTGTGATCTCTCTATTGCTGTCTTGTGTATTTGTGTCTGAGTGGGAGTATTTTTTTTTCTTTTAGTGTGTGTGCATGAATATATTTAATTCAGTTTTAAACACTGCTAAGCCATAATAGAGGCATCAATCACACGGAAGATCATGGTTCCCTTACACATAGAAAACCATATTATATCATGATTTAGTTGCAAATTAATAATGTACGGATAGGCTTTAACATTTTTGACTGATGTATTTTATTTTATGACCAACCAAAATGATTTAAACAAGAATATAATATAGATTTGAAAGTCTCTAATGCTTACCAAGGCTGCATTAATGTGATCAAAAATACAGTAAAAACAGTAATAGTGTGAAATATTATTATTGTTTTAATATATTTTCAATTTTAATTTATTCAGCAGCCATTACTCCAGTCTTCAGTGTCACATGATCCTTCAATCTTCTTTGATTTGAGATATAAATCTTTTTTAATATTAGAGATGTCTTTACTGTCACTTTTTATCTATTTAATGTGCCCTCAATTAATAAAAGTATTACAAAATATATTTTATTATATGATATGATATTATTGCAGAATATAACATGTTTTAAGTGAATCCAGGAATCAATCATTTGCAGCAGGAAAGGCAGTTTGAAACTTATCACAGAAAACAAGTACTGCTTAAAATTGAGGACAAAATAATCCTGATCTGCTTCTGATCAATACAAGTTAAGACTCTGCTAATGCTGGCTGATGGTCAGTGATGTATTGTGAATCCCTGGTTAATCTGTTACCAGTTCCCTGACTGTGAAATCTTATTGTTGTGTATTGTCATATGAAGTTATGAGTTTCTTGTTTGAGTTTCTTTGTTGTGTGTGTGAGTGCCTGGTGCTTGGTGTGAAACCCTGTGACCCAAATGCCGTCCTCACACCTCGCATTCACACTTTCACACTCCACGGCTGCTGACATTTTACTGTGGCGTGGACGATGTGATGGGCCGACCGAGTGTGAGGTGGATTGTGGGTGTTGTTTATGGAACAGCTCTCAATACTTCTGAGGTGTTGCTTTAATATTTTTACCATTAGTTTTCCTTATTCTGTGTGCTGATTTTGTTTATATTTTTGTTAATGCCTACTTTACCTGCTCGATATCTGTTTGTATTTCCTCTAATATGGTAGCCTTGTCTAGTTGTTAACTGTCTCTCTCACTCTCTCCTCATTCCTCTTCCCTGGCCGAAGGGCTCCCTATCCACTAAGGTGCTGAATAATTAATGGAGGCAGGCTGGGTTGATTAAAACAACACATCAGTCTGACCTTATTTAGTGAAGGCATGACTCAATAACAGGAACCAGCAGTGTCCTCCTAATGACAGATTACTCCTGACTGCGTGTGCTACTGTAAAGGGATTACAGTTTACACACACACACACACACACACACACACACACACACACACACACGTAATGAGCTAAGACAAGAGACACTTATGATGGTACCCATACTAACTATACCCATTAAACTGTCCACATGAATGTATTTAACTCACAGGAATTTTTACAAACACTTTTTTTTACATGTGCTAACTAACAGGCTCTAAACTGTTTGTTGACCAGTGAAGAAAATGAAGTTATAGCTACTGTATCCAAAAGCATTTTATTGAGAAAAAAAAAATATTAGCTTCAGGAAACCTTGTGCTGACAAAAACATATTGCGCTATAACTTCCTGTATTTTGTGAATTTGCTTTTGGCAAGCTTATTTCTCTCTTAAATGTGTTACATAACGATTTGCTTTAAAAATATTACTGACAGTTTTAAGCCAGGGGCGTCCTCACATTTGTTTGTCAGTATTTTTAGTCTCTGTGGATATTGAGGAGTTAATGGTGACATTTCTGCAAGAGCAGAACAGAACTGGAAGTCACTGGCGCAACGTCAGATACAGATTTGCCAGCAGTTGACAGCAATAAAGCTGTGAATTCCTCGAACAGAAGATTGCCGCATTAAATCCACTGCTGATTTCTGCTTGTATGTTCAGAAAAATAATATTTTGAATATGGAACAAATGTCTATTACAAAAATGGAAATGTGATGTCTTGATTTAGGAACAATTTCATATAATAAACGGCTGGTAAACCTATCGCCAAACCTATTTGCCATCATGACCGTATCAATCATGCCAGTCCAGCAGCTCACTGGAATGTACTGGAAAGAACCGATTGAGGAGGGAGGAATAAGCCGCCTCTTTCGTCTGCATCAAAAGGAAAAGTTATTTTGCTAATCATTCGTGGCACATGGAGCGAGTTCCTTTTCGCTAATTGTGTCCAAGAGTTGCTATTAGCATATCTGCTTTGATTTTGTGCTCTGCGCTGTGGCAGCTGACAACGGCTGTTCTTTTATTTCCTAATGAAGACTGGCAGTTAGAAACTGCTGAAATAAAATTGTACAAAATTATCAATTTACATGTACTATGGGGTCAAATCTGAGATTATATTGTATGCATGAAGCTTATGATCTAGCTAATATTTGTTATGTCTGAACAACCAAACCTTACATTTTGATATCCAACACAGAATGAACATACATTTTAGTAGTAGCTAATTATTTGAAATCAGTATTTTTTTAAAGAAATAATGCTTTTATTCAGCAAGGACACATTACATTAATTAAAAAACAGACATTTTAAATTAAAATAATATTTCACAATATTAATGCATACTTTTCATCAAATGAATGGAGCATTACTGAGACATATGCTTACCAACTCCAATTGTTTTAAAAGTAGTCTATATCTACAGATGGGTCAATAGAGAAATGTTCTCAGTAGAGGTCTATAAACCTTTTAAGTTTTGCAAAGCACAAGCTAAAATTGAGTTCCTATTGCTAAATCACAGAATGTACTGAAAGCCTTGATTAAATCACATAATCACACTGGAACAGTCGCATTGATAAGTATGTATGGATGGCATGTTTTCAAGCACTTCTTTAGAAGTCTTGTATTACACTGTCACGTCAATCTCTTTGTTGACAGCATACTGAATCATGGCCAGCTGATTTTGTCATGATTGTGCCAGCTAATAGTTTTGACTTGTAATTTTGTTATCAGGTTTCTCTGGGGACTTTTATTTCTTTTTCAAAAGCATCCCAATGTGTGTAGAAAACTTTTCTTTGCTGAGCAGATACCGTAGTCTGAAGTCTGAAGTTTACTTCAAGTTAAGAGATATCTGAACCTTAAAAACTCTAAGGAAGAGGGGAAAAAACCTCTGAGTGAATTTGCTGAGCTCAGCCCTTTTCAGTCTCAGTGTCCTGGCTTGAAGGCAAAGTAAAAACAGTATATTGACATTTACAGGAGTGTTTTTTCTTCTGGCATGGAGAGTCTAGATAGTGGGGAATGTTGTGGTTTTGTTTGTGTGCTTTCTTCCATTTATAATTAGTTGAGAATGTGTGCATTGAGCAGAAACAATTTTTTTCTGCGCTCTTATCATCATGCTAAATATTTCCTGGACTTTGAATGAATTTGATTAGGAAGTCTACTCATTCGCAGATCCTAAACAGTGATGCTATTGTACAACCATATTATCTTAAGGGGCTAAATTATGAACACAGTTGACCTATCTTCTTGCTGCTGATCCGTGTTCAGGAAGCTAATGTAGAGAACCAAACCGCTACTTGAACCCAAACAAAACCGGGTGAGATCAGAAGAATGCGTGTTGTTGTTGTTGTTTTTGTGGAACAAAAAAGGTGATGTTTTGAAGAATCCTGGCTGCCTTTTTCCATACAGTGAAAGTGAATAAGGACTGTGTCTGCCAAGACGACTCATGACAAAAAAATATGTTTTGCCTTTCTTTCCTTTATATATAGCTCGCAAATCAAATATGACATGTTTTGATGCACTGTTTAATGTCAACATGTGGTTACAATGCACATGATAACTACTGCCAAAATGGTGTTGATTTATCATTTGCAGTCATTAACTAACTTAAATTTGTGTCTGTTCCTCACATAAAGCTATTGCAGTATTTAAGAAGACCTTGAATGTAATTTATGAGTCATATGGAGTACAGTACTTTTATGATGCCTTTTTTTGCCTTTTTTAACTTAACAGACCCAGTTCCCATTCACTTTCAATATTTATTTATATATATTTTTTTTTATTCCCGTTGTCCTCTATGGAAATCATATGGGCTTGGAATAACACAAGAGTCAGTAAATTAACTGAATTAAACTGTGAACTGTTCCTTTAAGGTTTAAAACCTTTCTATTTTCCAACCTTTAATCTTTCTACCACGTTGTCCATTGTTAGAACTATGTCATATGTTAGTGTTGGATTAACAGACATTGACTGGTTTCACACTCGTTTTGTTTCTCAAGGTGTCAGCACATATTCTTCAACAAGATAAATCTCTCATAGAAATGTATTGCATGCGTTTGCATTTGCATGGGATTAAAGGGCAAATCTATTTTATTGATCATGTCCTCTACTTTTTTTAGCTGTATTAGAGACAGACCTCAGTTTAAAAGGTGCTGAAAGTAAACCGTAACTCTTGTTTAGATGCAGATTATCGAATTGCATGTGACGTCAAAAATCAGCTCTAATTATACTGAAGAAATATCCTGTAGCTCAGTGCACTTATGCTCCAGTTCAACTTCTGTCTCATCCAAAAGAAATCTGGTCTGCTGAAATATGTGGAAGGGCTTCTAGAGTGACAGCATGCTTGTTTTCTTAGACTGGAGTTTGGAGACGGGAAGTGCAGTGGCTCTCGGAATGGGGACCAGAATGGCTGGCCAATTGGGCCAGGGGTCAGGGTGTTTGTTCCTGTTCATGTACCCCCTCCCTCCTCCCCCCAATCCCCACAAGGGTTTGCAGCTGCTCTGGAGAATTAGGGGAATCCCAACCTAACTAATAGTATAAACTGCAGGCCTCACAGTAAGGAAGAAGCAAGTGACTCAAAATAGATCATGTCCTGAAAGTAATTGAAGATTGTTTTCGAAATTTTCAGGAATGTGACATCTGCATAAAACATTTTTGAGCGTTGTGTGCGAGCGCTTCAGAAGGTTGACCTAATTAAGTGATCTACATTGTGTGTAATCATGTCAGAATTGTTTAGCATGAGGTCATGGGAGTTGAGTGTTGAACTTTTTTCAGAATCATGGAAAGACTGCATTATTCATTTGAAGGCAAATGCGAGTTACTCCTTCAGAGGAGGACCCAGATGTGAGACCTGGACTGTTGATAGGGAGGGGGGTGGGGTCCAGATGGTCCACCCGGGCCTGGTTAAATATTATCAGTGCACTGGCCTCCCCTACTGCCTCACTGAGCCTGTAATCCATCGTAACTATCCAGCCCTCTTTCATCTCCCTTCTCTTTTCCCCCTTTGCATTTCCCTCAGAGGAGTGGATTATAGGAAGTGCTCATTCTGCATTCAAGAAGCACACTAGAAATGGATAGAGCGAGAGATCTCTTTATATCACACTGTCAGATACAGTGTGGACTGCATGTACTACAGATGTAGAAATATAATGAGATGCTCATATTATAGCTCCAATGTAGCATTTGACAAACTGAGAAACACATGCTTTGACAAGCACAATCTGCATAATATATAAACACATTTTCATGTAAGTTGATCATGTATTCTCTACTCAATATTTAAGCACTGTCTGTAAGATGAATAAATCTGAAGAATAAAATAATTGTTATTTAATCTCATGCCTTCCAGTCTTTAAAAAGCAGAATTAAACATGTAATACTAATGATAATAATGTATTTATTATCGTACCTTAAGTTATTAGCACCTTATATTTGTGCTGTCAAATGATTAATTCAAATGATTAATTTAAATGCTGTCAAATGATTAATGGATTGTTTACATAATACATTTGTGTGTGCTGTGTATATTTATTATGTATATAAACACACACACATGCATGTATATATTTAAGAAAATGTTTACATTTATATATTAAATATATTTATATATAGTATAAATTATATGAAGGTGTACATGTCTGTGTGTGCCTTTATATTTACATGCTAAATATACAAAATACACACACATATATTATGTAAACAAAAACTTTTATTTTGGATCTATCTGTCTAACTATCTGTCTGTCTGTCTGTCGGTCTGTCTGTTTTTGTTTTATTCATTTGTACACATTTTTACAGTTTTACAGGAGTTTGAAAACCTATGACCTAAAATTATCTAACAGCTATTTAGGCATTGTTTTAGCAAACTCTCATTCGTTCTTCCTTCATTCTGGTATGTAACACCCACTTTTCACAATCTAGTTGCTTGTCCTCTTTGAAATACTTCACATTACAGAAATACAATGGGTTGCGGACAGCAGTCCATGCTGACTTTTTAGAGCATGCATCATATCATTCTGTACAAGAATATGATATCCAAACAGCTCATTTACATTTCCCTCTTCATTTACTTCTCAAGGACTAAACCTTTAATCTCTTCGTGTTTATTCTGAAGCACTCGGCCTATCAGTGCTCCGTGAGTCCTGATCAACCCATCCCGTCCGTGGCCCCCGTCTGCCCCCTTCCCCTGCACAAGTGCATGAGAGCGCTTGAGGAATGCTGTGCCGCTATTGTAATTGTATCAAGGGGAGGGAGAAAGATGGGTTAATTACCCTCTCAAAGTGCCCAGTGCACTTGGAGAGGAGGGTCAAACAAGTCATAATGGCGCATTTGCCAGGCCATTGTGAGAGTACTGTAGCAGAGCGGTCAGCTCTTGTTCTCGCTTCAGACCATTTTAGGGGCTTTCGCTGATTAAAGGGGGGATTTGCGTCGCCTGCTTTCATGGGTCCTTGGCCAGGAGAATCGATATGTCAATAGGCTCAGTATCTATATGCAAAGCAGGGGTTTGGCCAGCACATTCAGAGCTTTTTGATATGCATAGGGCTTAGGGTTAAGCCACTGGCAGTAAAGACCGAGCATTATCACAAAGGCCGCTTGATGTTCTTATGTGTGGTGATATGGGGTCCTCCATGGGGAGTGGGTCTGCTTTGATAAGATAGAGAGCTGGTGGCCTGGAAGGCTGGCTGGCTGTAGTCTGCCAAGGTGCGTTTGATGACTCAGAACTCCTTTAAACAGAGAAATCTCCGGCTTTTGTTTTGGCCGCCCATCTGTGTAACATACCAGATTCTTCCTGCCTGAGGCCCACCATCACAGTGCAGTCCCGTTAGGTCCTTTGTGTGTTTGTCTCCACGTGAAAGAGAGCCGGAATGAGAAATCAAGACTGAGAGTGTTGGGGGTGAGGGTCTTTCCTCTAGGGGGTGTCAAGGTAATGGGCCTGTTTAGAGAGCAGCCCCCTATCTCAATGTCGTGCCGGGAGTAGAGATGATGGGGCTTCCTTTCATGCCGTTACCATCCACAGAAGATGGAGTAGTGCGGGGACACCAGTCGGGGTCAGCGGACCTCCCCCACCCCGTACTCTACTCCACCTCGCTCTTAGGCTCTTTGAAATGGTGATGATGATGGGGTGACCCCTGCTGCCCCCCGATGCGACACCCTCAATAAGGCTTGGGTTTGGTAGATCATTCCACTGCCCCCACTTTTCCCTCCCCAGAGCTCCACAGCAACCACTGCCCTGGCCCCGGCCCCATTTGTCATGTCCAGACCCCGCAAGCTGCACCTCTATGGGGCTTTTGTTCCTCAACCTGCTGGCTAAGCAGGGGATTTCTGATGGACCATTAACATTTGAACCAGCTTGGCACATTTCCCTATTGCTCTCGATCTGCAACCCGGCCATTACTGGTGAAAAGAGAGAGAATTTATCATATAGGTCACTATACATTGCAAAAGACCAATGATAACATGTTAAGGGCTGTTAATTGTGGGTTTGTTATATAGTATGATTTGTTAGGTGATAATAATAAACATGCCGTAGTACAGGGCTAAAAAGTGTATAATACATTTCAGTGAGCATAATCATCACTTTCTCTGCTGATATTACACAAACAGTCATGTGTGTCATTGAGCTGTTCATCTGTTGTTTGGGTCAGTAGGGGTCAGAAGGTCAATAGAGTGTCATGATAGCCTAGGGGACAGGTGAAGTGGACTTGACCACTCATGCCGCACCTTAATCTTAAAAGAAATTGTCCAAACTGCCCATCACCAGGCCATCAGAATTAGAGGAGATTTTGTTGACTGTAACAAAATAGAGAAGCATTAAAGGGACAGTTTAACCGTTTACAGTTCAATTGTTTTTATCCATATAATCAAAGTCAATGGGGCTCAAAACAATATTAGACTCTTTAGACTTTATATGGAAGCCTATTTCTGCCAAATAAGAAAAAAATGCATTACTAAATCAAAATTATGAGAAAGTTCTAATTATTATGCAAAAATTATGACATTAAAATGTTTGGTTTTCATTTCATGATTGATTTTTTGTAACTTGACTGACTAAGATTGACTATAGTCAAAATCTGTCAGTCGTCAGTAGTTTGGTTGTGTATAGGTTTATACTGTTTTACTCCATTGTTGTATGTCTGTATTCATGTAGCACCGTGGTCCTGTGAGGCACGACATTTTGTTCCACTGTATGTCCACACATGTAGCGGAATGTCAATTTAATGTAAATATTTTGAGTTAATGTATCTCATAATGCTAACTGTCTCATAGTTAGTATCTCAAATTTTAATTTCTTCAAATAATTTCAACCACTTACGTCACAAATATGATTTTTCGTCATAATTATGATTTACCAAAGCATGATTTCTGTTTCTTATTTGGTGGAAATAGGCTTCCATATTTGACTCTAATTGTATACTGGGACATTTTCCAAAATATCTTATTTTGTGTTCCACAGAAGAAATAAGTCGTGCAGTTGAATGACATGAGGATGAACAAATAATGACAGGATTCTCATTTTGGGTGAACTAACTTTTTAAAGTCTTACAAAAAAAGATGTTTAAATTATATGAGTGCATTTAAAAATCTGTGGTGATGACTATATAACAATAAATCTGTAATGGCAATGTAAATGTCTCAAATATTATATTATATTCAAATACATATTCACCCTCAAATACACAAACCCACATTCAAACAAACAAACAACTCACCATAAGGATGGTAAGATTCTGGATCTATTCTCATCACTTAATCCTTGACCTTGAGCCAAGAGTAATGAGACAGGACTGCTCAAGCAATCAGGATCATCCGTGGCCCTGTGGACTAGTCAATAGCCTTCACCCGCTAACATTACACATCTGGCAGAGTGGTTCACGGTAGCTAATCTCCACCATATGTTTACCACAGCAGTAAGCATCAACTGGCATATAGTAACAGCACAAACCTTTCAATGCATTTATATTGTTCCATAATTTACAAAAGTCCATGACATTTGATTATTAATGGCTATATAAGAAATAACCCTCTTTTTATGTCACTTGCTTTAAGGAAATTGCTTCAGCGAGGTTCACAGAAGAGTTAATAGTGTGGATGTCCGGAGATAGCGATCAAGGTTATGTCACTCAGATTAAACATACTGCCTATGTGATCGCATTTTATGGGAAAATGGTTCACTTTGTCATATGCATTTTTTATATAGCTGGAGTTCAAAAGCTGTCACCGTTGAGAATGTCGAATGGTATCTTTCTCTTGACCTTTGTCGGTGTTAATAGCATGAGGCACAACCATACTGTGCTACTATATAATGAGTCAGCACAGGAGCTCATTGTAACAGTATTGAATGATGGCCCCTCCCTATTAGACAGATTAAAGGCATTGTGGGTGAATGCAAACACCCATCTGTTCATCAGGGCCGGGCATTCTGGGACAAACTGGGTCACGTGACTGACAGAATAATGATAAGCATTTAAATCTGCATGATATCAGTATGATAACACCTCGCAGCATTGACATTGCATAATATGTGCTCTCGAGAACGTGCATTCGCTCCTACAACATATATCGCGTAGCATTGATAAGAAGTCGAGCTTGATAGAAAATAAAGAAGCTTTTTATGCGTATTTAGAGGAAGTGGAGTGGGGGAGGTGGATTGAGGGTAATAAATAGCCTCACACTTTCAAATTGCCAGCAGGTGTGCTCATGCATTTCCTCCTAAAGCCCCATAAAGTCTTTGAATTCCTAACAGCCGCCATACAACCCCCTCCTCCCCTGATATACTGCCCCTCTCCACTCCTGCAGTCTCAAGGTATTGAGAATCTCAGGTCATTTGCCTCCATCAAGGACATGTGTAGCTTATTATGTTAGTCTGTTGTTGTTTTTATTTTAAAAAAAATGCCACACTTGTGTTCAAGCAATTGTCAATTAAAAATAGTATTGATGCTGTGCAATCTTGATAATGGAATATTTAGCAAAGTCACTAAAATTAGAGATTTTGAGTCAAATTTCATCTTATTTTGTGTGAAGTCATGGTCAAATTAGAGACATTTTGCAGGCAATGTATGAAGCACAGATCACACAGAAAATGTGCATGACCAGTTGAATCCAATGTGAAATCTGCAGGGGAAAGCTTTCGCCTCAACTGAAATTCTGAAGTAAATTCCTATTGAAATGACTGGATTTAGCCTGCCAAAAATTGCTGAACAATGCTAAATGTGACCGCACCTTAACTGTGTTTACTGTTTGTATAGTATTACAGACGTTTGGCCTGTGTTATGTCTTCTGTGAAACATTTAAACTGGGACAAATGTAAAGTAATATTATTTACAGCCAGCCATTTCCCTCCTCCCCAGACCATTATATAGCCAGATTTATGTGGGTCTGGTTGGATTAAAAGGACTGTCCATTAATAAACGTGCATTTATTGAATGAGTGGCCTTTTGTGTGCAGGCTAATATTTTAGATGGTGAAAAATCAATGCAGTACCTCTTACATGTCAAGGACAAAAATGTGAGGGCTGAAGCTGGAAAATAAGGGGAGGCTAATACGTCGTTTCACTGATGGATGGAGCCATCAGCGGATGGCAGCAACCTTGGTGCGTTGAGCTGACGGATGCTGTCGGGCTGCTGCACGAGTGTTCATTGCCTTGTTATGAACACTACTCTCTAGACAGCGTCTATGGATTATGTGGTGGGAAACTAGATAGTGTTGTTTACCTCACTTTGTATTGATAAAGCAGTCTTGGGGTCAGTGAGTGTCTGCTCTTTACAAAGAAGATCTGTGTGTGTGTATATAGACCTATTATTATTATTATTATTAAAGTACAAGTCCTGGCATTTATAGTGCTACATTTTAACTGATTAGAATTGTAATAGACTGGTAAAAATTATAAATATAAAAAAGTCCTGTTTGATCAGACACCCACTTCAAGAAGAGAATACAAAAAAACGAAATATAAGTATTAATACAAACATTACATGTGTGTGTGTGTGTGTGTGTGTACAGTCAAACAGAAAAAAATGTATTCAGACACCTTCGACATTTCTCTCATTATCACAGTTTATTTGCTAACATGGTACAAAAATATGACAAGAGTTAAACTGTGTTAGAACAAATTCGTCTTGTTAATGTCAGATAACTTTGGTAGAAAGGTATGTAATGAATTAGGTTGAATAGCTGTTAATTTTAAGTACACAATTATATAATACATATTTAGGTCAAATAATTGCCAAGCAATGCTTAATTTTGTTCAGTCTGGGGTGTAAAAAGGTTGCATTAACAATTAAAGAAAAATATTTAAGCATATCATGGTCAGGTCAAAGTTTCTGAATATTTTTTACCCCAAATGTTTATCAATTTTACTGGTAGTCTACTGTATGAATAATTTTTGGATATAATATGTCGCAGTTTACTTTATTTTGATATCCTCTCTTATACAAATGAATTGTAGAGTCCTTCACCCAGTAGTACAAAAAAATATGCATAAAAAATGATATATGGAGTCTGAATATTTTTTATTTGACTATATGTGTATATGTATATGTACATACGAAGTTTCCCTCACCTTTACATGGCAAAATGTGTAATCATTAACAGTATCTATTAATGAGATTAAGGGATACATACTATTTCAGTTCTTACAAAAGTTTATATTTGGATGTATTATGTAGTTGTCCATAACAAATTTAACATTTTGTCTCAATCTCAATATGATGCAGTTATTAATCTTGAACTATATAAAACTTTAAAAACCCTTTTTGATGAAACTAAAATACTTATAAAATGTTTATTTCAAAACGTTCTAACCCAACTGTCCCAATGTCCTGATAACTCTGGTCCAGTTTCTTGCTTTTTAACATAGGTCTGTTTTGGTTTTTTTGGAAAGAAAATGGCAGTCAAATAAATGTAAACGTGTATGTACAAAAATATTTTTTATTAAACAAAAATACTTATTCAAGTATGTTTCTTTCACATTTATAATCCAACTGTAGCCTGCTAATGGCCTGATAACTCTGGTCCAGTTTCTTGCTTTTTAACATAGTTCATTTTTTGTTTTTGTAAAGAAAACGGCAGTCAAATAAATGTAAACATGTGTATGCACATACTTCGACTTGTTATGGACACAGATGCTCGTTGATAGATGGCACATTGATAAGACTGAGATTAGGTTTATCGGCAGCCAATCGGAGAGCGCCGCAGTCACAGTGGGCGGGGTTTGTGCGCAGCTGCTGACACTCGTCAAGAATTGCGGTGTGGGATAGCCTGGAAAGTGCGTGAAGACCAGAGTTACCCTGTCGAGGAGCGCTTTCGTTTTTCAGGGAGAGATTTCCCACAAGTATGCGAGGGGTTCGACACAAGACGCAAAAGGCATTACTTTGAGCTCGCGTCTGGAAACACTGGAGCAAGTTCGTCCCGCGTCTGATCGGCAGCCTCCAGCGGGATTATTCACAACACCAACCCCTCTCATCGATGCAAACGACTGCGAGTTTACAGTAAATATGCGTCTGCCTGTTAACGAATAGCATTTAGAAGACGTTTCGTTTGGGAGCTTTTCAAGATAATCGGCGCTAACAGTTTTCGGAGGTTTCCACGGACTGAGCGTGGGACTCTGCTGTTTACAGTAACTCATGTAACGTTAGCAGTTTCGCATCGATCTCTGGGTCTCTTGTAGAGCCACAATTTCAACAGCACGCCGTGTTGCAACAACTGGCGCAGGGTTTTAAATCTGAAGAATGTAGTTAATTCCCCGTGGACAGCGCAAGCTTCTGCTGAACTGATTTATATAAACACACCGAAAAGATCAGCGTCTCTCATCAAGTGAGAATTCGCTCTTCTTGCTCCCGTTTTGATTATTTTTTTGACCTGCTATTTCCCCGTTATATGTAGTATTTCGAGCCCTTTTTGCTGCGACAACAAGGAAGCATTGCCTTTTTGAGATTATTTGCTTTTATTTCACGATGTACGAGAGTGTGGACGTTGTTGGGCTGACCCCTAGTTCGAACCCGTTTTTAAGCATGGATTACTACCACCAGAGCCGCGGCTGTCTGATCCCGGAGAAAGGCCTCGTGTCGGGAGCGGCCCGCGGCTTCAGGACCCCGCACTGGAGCGACTCCAATCACTGTAGGTGGCCTTTTGTTTTCTTTATCCTTAACTCAGTCTCTGATCTAACATTATGCGCACAATTTCGTTCCGAGTTCCTCCCCCGACTGCTGAGAGAGTCACTGGGGCTCTTCGCGTCAGCTGAGGAGTGTGGGTGTTTTCCAGCGTGTATACATGTTGGCTGTGTCTCAAACCTAGTGAGCTGACAACTGCTAATGCTCTTAATATATGTGTAATATATTTTAATGCCTGTTGTTATAGAACAAGGCTCAATTTAAACACGTATTTCCTGTTAGTGATATTAATTCACTGATAATGTGAGTACTCCATGTTTAGTGTAGGTTTATGAAATGTTGCATTTATAGGTAATCATATTATATAGTATCTCAGTCCAAACGCTTAGTATTACAATCCTTTCAGGCACTGCATTTCCACCATATTTCTATTGATATTGTCATGAATGAGTATCAAACTAAATGTACATGGGTTCAAATTCCTTAGGCTTGGGGGTCAAAGGTCAATTTTGAGGCAGTTCCTCCCAGTGACCACTATACATTAGGCATGAACTGAAACAATGTCAGTTCATTCTTAGAAACCATTAACTTGTTTAGTGTAGTTTTTTGGTTTGTTTATGTGCAGTAGTGTTTGCATAGCCTAACTTCAGTAGTAGAAAGCTTTTTTTTTTTAGATGTGAAGTCATACAGATCAGATTGGTTTAAAATTCCATATTCAACCAGTATTTACATGAAAATCAGGTATATGTTTACATGTATATTAATCAGTGCTCGCTATTTCTGTACATTGTGAAACCTACACTATTTCGCACCATTTTCTCCATGTGATTTTGTGTTACTCCCATGTGCATTGTGGTTCCTGTGTGTTACCACCTCATTTTACGCATAATCTTAGTGGCTGCTGTGGAAAAGCTTTTTACCGTATACATTTTATAGTTGCATCATTCATTTTGAAAACTCTCATTCTGCAGTATTTTACCTTCAATAAAATGTAGTGTAGTGTGAAAAACTGAGGGAAATGTGTAAAAATCAACTAAATTTAGCTGGTGAGCAAGATCTGAGAAGTTCCATCAGCAGCTGTGTGCAGCCAGCTTTGAAAAGAAACTACATTAATAGCATCAGTTCCTGTGTGCTAATTTTACTACGGTCTTACAAGTAAGGTTGACATGTTTTTAAAATGGAAAGAGATTTATATTTGCAAAATAAAAGGTATGAGAAGATAGTGTTTTTTTTCCAGTAGCGGTTGTGTCTGATTGTTTGGATTCTTTTAAAATACTTTACTTTGTATGTTAGTTCTTCCCAAGCATGATACTTGGGAAATGAACAAGGTTTGAGTATTTTAAGTATCAAGTTATTATTCAATTATTATTGAATAATAGCAATTACATAGAATAGCTATTCAATCTTTAGAGCATAATGGAAAATATTTATTTTTTTAGAAGAAATAGGGACTGCTTGCTATACCACATCTTGTTCAAGGACACTAGACAACGACGATGTCTTCTCACAACGTATGGTATGTGTTTGCAACACGAGCGTGACATTTCAGGGGGCAAGAGTCTGTCTGGAAACATGGTCTCCAGTGATTGTTGGGGCATGTCAACATTGCTAATCTTGTGTAAGCCTGTTTGAGGGATGATTTGTTCTGCAGCTCAGCATCCTTTTCTTATGGAGAACAGTCCTAGCAGCCAAAGTATTTATGGTTCTTGAAAAGGGCACGTAGAGCAAGGACACTCAGTGGTGCGTCCATGTGCGGCTCGACCCCTGAGCTTTGAGGAGACGAGATCTAAATGAAGTCTTGTAGAAATAAGCGACAGTCCTAGGATCTTCTGTAAAGTTGTTTTTGTATAAGTGGCATTTTTGTGTGGAATATATAGTGTCCAGTTATCTCCTTTTCTTCCAGTATGAGAGTTATGCTTTTAGTCCAAGAAGATATTTAGTATGTCTCCATATTTCTGCAAGAGTGTCTTTTAGAGGCGGCGTATATGGGTCTGGAGTAACCATGTGCTTGATTTTTTTTTAACCCATCACAGTTTCCACTTTAAAGAGTAAATCACAAAGAGCTCGAAAGACCCTCAAGGGCCATTGACTGAAGTACAATGAATTACTTTGCTCTTTCAGATAGTCTTCAAAATAATTAAAGCCAGACAGCAGCCCTTAATGACCACATTCTGAGTCTTGCATAAGATCATGAGACTTTGAATAATGGGTGTTTTCAGACTGTGTTCCTTTAGGTGACACTCAAATTCAAGTGTGCTGTTGTGTTGCGTTTTTCTGCTACTTCTGTCTGTGTATTATCTTGCGTTCTTCTGAAGCGTGCAATGTGATTGGTTCTTCGTGGCCTTCAAACACGAGCACCTTCATGGCCATCAGGAGCGGATTAGGCCCTCCACCTCCCTGACCGCCAAGCCCTGCTACCTCGGCGCAGTGAGAGGCTCTGGCGCTCCGTGTCTCAGGGAGGCATCCATCACGGTGTGTTTGAAAAGCTCTCCATCATTCTGAAGGCTGCCTGGGACCCAGCAGAATGAAAGCAGGCGGTCGGATCTCTCTGCTGATCCTCCCCCACTAAAAGACTGTTAACTTTCTATTCACAAGCCTCCTCGCGACATTCCAGTGTAGTTCTTTGTTTTAACAGAGAGCTTGATCTCTTGTGAGCATGCATTGTTGAAGAGCATGCCTAGATTGTGCATCTCGTTGATGTATCATCACTTATAGTATCACCATAGCAATATATATATATCCAAGCTGTGAATTTGCAAACAGTTCATAAATGCTAATAAAGCAGCATTTCCATTCCACACACTTCTGGGAAACGTGATGCTAAATAGAAATGGAAGTTGTTGCCACTGGGCAAACCAAAGTGGCTCTTTAAAAGTAGTAAGTTTACAGAATACTCAGTCTAGTAGTTGGTGAGAAATGCTTTATGTCAGGGGTTGGCACAGGATCAGAAAGTTTTGAGATGTAGTGTTAAATACTTTTGGCTCTGCAATTCAAAACAACCAGAGCAGGTTTTTTTCTTCTCTGCATTAGGTCATGTGACTTAGATCTAAAGGTCAAAGGACTTTGATGGACATCTATACAATTTATCCACCTCAAGCAGTCCTATACTGCATCTTTAAATGCACATTTTGGAAATGTTATCAACATGTAATATTTATTTTTGTCCATTCAGCTTTCTTTTTTCTCCCCCCCCCCCAAATAATTTGCATTAGGGATACATGATAGAGTGGAAGCTTGATATAATTAAAATTGTTGACATTTATACATTTTGGATGCTCATTTCCTTTTCTCTACATTTAGATTACCTTTGCCGTCATCTAATGCGAATATAATGGTTTTGTTTCTTATTATAGACAAAATTACACAATCAATAACAGGCTGAACACAAAAATAATTATTGACTTGTTATAGCATCCCTAATTTGCATAAAATGTCAATGAAGATCAAGTCAGTGAAGCGTTTGTGGTGTTTCATCGATGGCTTGATGAGTCTCGCATGGAGCCGCAGTGTGGAAGCCCTAACTAAGGAAACGCATGTGGTGTTTTATTGTTTCCCATGAACAGTGCTGTGCCGGTGGGAGCAATAGCCCAGCCCGGTTGCAGCTGGGAGGGGATGGAAAGTGGGGAGGGGAAGGGATTCATGTAGAATAAGGGCAGAATTAGAAGAGTTTGAGAGGGTAAGAATAACTGCCCTGGTCCGTTGGTTAACCAAGGCTTACTGAGGACCGGGGTCTGCCTGAACTCCAGACAGCGTGGCTGGTCTGCTGCTGTACACAGAACGGGAGAGCTGCTAGTTTGCATTTTGCCAGCGGCTCTTGTTGGCAAGAGCGGCACTTGTGTTGCTGTGGTTTTGGCTGGCTGACCGAGTGTTTATTTCTTTTAGCCTTAAATACAGAGCAGGACTTGCAATAGATACTGGGCCTGCCGGCGCTCTGGCAGCACACATCCAAGTGGATCAACAGACACGCGCGCACACACCCCCCCCACATCTGTGCCATGTGGACTGTGGGGGGAGGCTGAGGCATACACAAATGTAACCAGCTGGTGGTGTACCGTGAATGGCTGTGGTCCGAACTCTGCATAGCACAGTTAAAATACATGCATTTTTTGTTTAGTCCCTTAAACAATGACTGTAAGAGAACCCAACTGGAAGCTCTATAGTCATTTAACGTGGGTTTGTTTTTGTTGTTTTAGTTATGGATGCCCAATATATTTTAATATTTTGATTTACATACTACATATTTATTTATTATTATTTTATGTATTTGTACATATTGGATACAGCTGTCCATATTATACTTATTTTTCTGTTTTTACATTTTCGATTACCTTTTTAAAATGCTTGCATTAAGCTAATCCTAAACACTTTTAACACCGTTAAATGCAATCTTTTGCAAATCTCTAAATGTCAATTTTTCTCTAAATCCATTTGTCATATGTTGTAATGTCTACAATTTATTGTTTTATTTTTTTAGACAAAATTTGGGAAAACTGGACCATCCTCTCTTAGATTCGCTCCAGAATGTCAAGTTTCCATCTCTGATGAAGTGGTAAATGTATCATGAATGACAGAAGGGATCTGTATTAGTTTACTGCCAAAGAATGACCCTTGACAGGTTAATAGTCAGATGTGCATGTTTAGTATACGACACTCTAAACATCACTCGTTTGGTGTCATAAAATTTCAGATCAGAGAGACTACTTTTACCTGAAGGCTGAACATTAGCCGAGCTGCTCTGTAATCGTGGCAGGAGAGAACAGTGAGGTTTGTACCTGCACAGCGCCATAGGGCAGAATTTTGCAACACATGGCGCCCTTCCAAATCAGATGTTCAACCCTCCAGCTGTAATGGCTGTTGCTTGCTTTAAAGTGCCGCCTTGTGATGTAGACCGCAAGCACATTTCATACATTAGATCTTCTCTTAGTCATGTGCTATCAGGTTATGCTGCATTTCTTTATGGCGGCGGAATCTGTGAGTGAACCGGTGCATGAGAATGTTTGTGAGGACAAGGTTAAGTTCTGTGTTTCTGCTTTAATTCAATATTCTGAATGTTTTGTAGCACCTTTTGCTGCTTTCTCTAGTGCTGGGAGACAAAATAATCTCTTTTTCTTTTTTTGGCTGAATTGCGACATACTATATACTAGTGCTGCACTATACACCGGTACTACGGTAGTATCCAGATACTATGCTTAAAAATACCTGTGGTGCCATTGCATTTTTGAAACGGTAGTATCGTCCATTCTGTAGTACGTAAGATATGTTGTATGCACGGCAGTAACACGGTTTAAAACATTCATTTGAACATGCATGCCAGTAGAAACATTACAAGTTGATTGCCAAATGTCTTTCTGCTACTCTGTGTAGTATAGTCTGTGTATATGGTATTGAGTGTTTCCCGACGCTTCAGTTCAGTTTGCAATGAGAAGTTGCACTTGCACGTCATTATTCATGCTGCTGTTTATCAGAAGAAAGGGTCTAATTCAGACCCTCTGATGTCATTTAAAAACAGCAGCTCAAGCATCACTTATTCAACATCATAATATCTTACAAGAAAGTATTCTCACAGTTTTATTCATTTGACTACTTCTAGAACAGGTGTAGTAGTTTATTTCTGCAAGCATGTTTGCGACCACAAATGCAATTCCATTCATCAACATAGCAGCTTTGCACTTAGTTCTTATTAATATACATGCTGCTAACTTGGAAATGTCAAGATATGTGAGCAAAAAATGCTCCTGACAGTTCGGCAATATGACACGAGCAAGAGTGCTGTTTTTGTTTCGTTTCTGTGTTCGAATCCGAATCCGCGTTGGCTTGGGTGAATTACTGATTAACTAAGCCATTCATAAAAACAGTCATTTGATTCGCTCCTGAAGGATTCAGCCGTTTTGAAAGAATCGTTTGAATTACTCCGTGATTCATTCACAAACTTCTGCCACCGGCCGTTTTAAGTTTCCCATCTAAAAGTAGGCATATTACATTATTTTCCAACATATTTCTATATTCAGAATTTAGTATTTAAAACATTAATCTCATAACATTATGCAATTATAAATACAGTCTAAATGTATAAATGCAACATCTAAATGTCACTTCATGCAGCTTCTGTGCAGTGCTAAGATGAGTTTTGTTTAGATCATTTCATGGATATCAATAGCCAGTCATTCATTCACATTAATGAAGTATTCTGTTTTCATTTAAATCTATTTATTTATGAAGTTTTGATTCATTTTGTAGAATTGAATTTTAAATTAACACAATACTGCATGGTATCGTGATACTTCAGCTGGTGTAGTATCGTAAGACATTTTTATGGTATTGTGACAACCCTGCAAGATATATCTCTGTATTTTCTACACTTTCTATTTTTTAAATTCACATCCTGCCCAATGTTGACCAATGAAACCATGTTCATATTAAAGGCAGTGAAAACAAATAAAGTGAATGTAACTATGTTGGCTATGCTATATATTTTTATTATGCTGTATATTGCATTATAGCAATGCAACATTACAATCTAAAAACTTCACTAAACTAAAAAGCTCAAAATTGTAATCGGCTATTTTGATTACCCCATTACAATAGTAACTTTGCAGTTACTTGTAGGTTTAAAATTCTACATATGGCACGTTACTGTCCAGCTACAAATATTTTAACAAAATGTTTATTTCGGATTTTAGTGCAGTCCACATTTCAAATGCATTAAACAGCCTGTCAGCAGCACATGTATCTGTCAGAACATCTGATGGGGCGAGTCACTTTAAACTATACATGTGAACTATGTGTTACAAGTGATTATAAAGCCCTTAATATAAAGTCTTATGTTTATGACAAATTGGATTATGTACTTTACCCGCAGCAGCTCATTTAGCGTCTTCACCTATTTTTTGGATGTGCTTGTATCAAACTACTGTATATGCTATTGTGTCATGCCATATCGATATGTCTTGTAAACTCGAGATATATCTTATTTTTTGTTTTATTGCGGACTCGATGTAGTTTAAGGAAGCAGGGGCTGGAGTGGACAGCTTTATGTAGCTAAGTTGGATTTGGAGGGCGCCGTGCCCAAACACGTTGACAGATTTTGGGCCGAGGCTAAAGCTGCCTAAGCCATGCTGCCCGTGCTTCAGATGCTCTTTGACTCGAGCGATTAACTTAATCACAGATGGATGACCGTACATCTGTTTTATTTCCAAACGCACCAGCAACAGTCCAAACAGAGCATCGGAACTCCATTTGAGTGCTATTGCTGCATCGCAACCGTAGCAGTTGATAATATACATGGAAACAAGAGCGATAAGCACCAAAGTTAAGTTGTTGGGAGATGAATGTCGTCCAGCTGTGTGTAGTTCATTTCAAAAGACTGCGCTTGACCCATTGTGGTGTTTTCTGATGGCCAGTGACATCAAGTGAATTCCTGAGGGCCAGATTTCGGCGCAGAAAAAAAGAATTTGTGGACAAGGTACTTAAAAACTCAGACAGGGGGGTGGAGGGCGTCTCTTATATTGCATGCCATAAAATGTCAAGCTAAAGAGGGCAAAAAGAGAAACCAAGACCAGCTATAAACACAGGCAATAAAAATAAGGGAGGCCTGGGGGTTGAAACCTGCTCTGGCGAGGGGCCCTTTGGGAAGGGGTTGGGCAGTGCCTCACAGGGACCATTGGGCTGGGGAAGGTTAAAAGAAATGAAATCAGCATGTCTATAATGTCCAGCAGATTTTTGTTGTCTAGTCCTGAACATCCCAGATGGCCTTTCACTTTTTGCTTAGTTTCACATAACAGCGTGACTCATGCCTTGGAGTTTTGTTTTATGGATCACATCTCGACTTCCTTACCGTGATGTCGAGATGAAATAATGGCTTTTGGCGCTTTTCCACTCCATGGTACGGTACGGTTCAGTACGGTTCACTTTTGGGGGGTTTTCCACTGAGTCCAGTACCTGGTACTTTTTTAGTACCACCGTTACCAAAACGTGACATGTAAACTCTACTGGTCACTGATTGGCCGGAGAAAATCGTCGTCACTGAACTTGCGACATGAGACCCAACATAGACCTGCTAGATTTAAATCAGCACAGCCAGCGAAGGATTGGACGCAACTTCTGTTTGAACAAATGCACCTTTTTGTATCAACCAAAAAATAGCTGTTTCGTTGTCTGTTGAGGAAGTACAGACGTTCCTCTCGTTGATAGCCGAGGAGCGGATCCAGCGAGAGCTGAATGAAAAATATATTTTTAGAGTGTTTTCTGTTTATATTTTTACCTTTTGTATCTGTGTTTTGCTTCAACTAAAATCAATCTGATCGAATAAGTGTACCTCCAGACTATATCAAAAATGTATTATTGTATGAGCACTTAATGAACCTCTTGAAAAAGACAAATGATTAATGCCATGATGATGCATACCAACACATAAATAAAAAAAACAAGGGATACATTGTAAGTTTTGAAATATTCAAAAGTTTATTGATAATTCACTTTACAGAACATTCTACATGAATAGTTAACTATTCAAGTAACGCAGCACACCTGTATGAACATCCCTGCCCTCCTCCTCTACAGCCTGTGGCACTGCCACCACAGTCTCTGCTGCTGGGGGTAAATCCCAAGCATTCTCATAGGCCTCTCCATTGCTGTTAAACACATCCACATACCGAGAATGAAGAACACCATTCCGTCGATATGCTCCTTTGTTGTGTGTTTGTTTGTGGCGCGTTTATGATGATGTCACCGCAGTAGAGACGGCGCAACTGTAACGACACGTGAATAATCCCGCCCACTCTAAAGCGGTACTAAACTGCAGTGGAAACGCAAACCGAGCCGTGCAGAGTCGTACCACGCAGTGTAAAAGCACCATTTGTGTGCGCAGCTTCGTTCTGTCATTTCATTTTTTCCCTCTAGTGAGATCTCAAGAGTCAGAAGTATATTAAACACCGTCGTGGCTGAAATAGTCCTCCAGCGAGGGTGCGAAATGGACTGCTTTGTCCTGCGGAGCGTGCGTTTTCCTCACTCGCTAGATTGTTAATTATCAGAATGAATTCTGTAGGGCGCCGCAAATGAATATCGTGGCTTAATGAGGCGCGTACAGTTAATAGAGTTGTGGGACCGACTACTCTACTCGTCCTGTGATTATCTACATCTTACTGATGGGAGAAATAACTCCTGGTGTCTGATGGCTATTGCCTCGTAAGTTTTTAAAAAGACAAAACATCAAGAAGTGATGAAGCTGCCTCTTAGTATTCATTCTTTAACACTAATTAAAACGGCGTCACTGAATAAAGACCAGAGAGATGGACGCGTTACATGCTGATGCACATCAAGCATTTTATACTCCTCTGTGAGATGTTTTTGACAAGATGAAGGGCCATTTGTAGGGTCGAACAGCAATAAAGTCGCTGTAAACGGATCCTTGACAACCAGTCAAACTAAACAACTCTCTAATCCCACTTCCACAGCGTCTGACATTTGACCTAGTTGGATTTCCTTGCCCTCTCTCTCTCTCTCTCTCTCAGCTCTCTCTCCGCTCTGTTTTTCATGAACAGAGCAGATAGCTGTAGTTATTAAAAATAAAGCTGAAATTAGTGTGATTTATCAAATCGCAAAGACTGATTTAATTAATTAAATGTTGCGTATTTCAGAGTGAAGTGCAGTACTGTATTTTACACGCACGCTGTTCATGATCAGGTTTAAGGGCTCTCTGTGGTTTTCGTCCAAAAAGGTTGGTTTAAGTTTTTTGAAAAAAGTAGTGAAGACAGCCATAAATATATTATTTTTACTGTTGTGCTGTAAATCTTTTTTTTTGCCAAACTGTACAGACATAATACTAATTTCCTTTTTTTTTAGCTTATACACCTATAATGATATTATAGCTACTGTAATAAAACGTATTGCCTATTTACATCCTTATGTTTGTCTGTGCATATTTTTCTCTGTAGCTCAGGCTTTGCTGAGGATCAAAAGGCTGTTGGCTTTTTTTGGCTGTGTAAGAAAAATACTTAACCAGTGCTAACAGTCTCACAGCCACTCTTTTATTTGGAGTCCCTCTCTACGCATTCACTGAGGCATGGGCTGTTGCGGATGAATGTAGGTCAGCAGCTATTAGTGGCAGATCAGGGGTTCCCTCAGCTATGACTGAGCCAGCCCCCTTTGCTAGGCCCTTTTGTAAAGTCCACAATATGCTGAGCACGCCTGTCATCATATAAACCATTCTCCGGGCTTCAGGGCTCGCGTGACAGGCCGGTTGTGATGCGCAGGGTGCGGTGGGACATAACTGGGTCGGTATCTGAAGGGCCAACTCGAAGCGAGCTATTTAGAGGCAAAGCGTAAGCTTTTAAGATCCTGATTCCTGTACAGTATTGAAGAGTTTGTCGAAAAGCTAATCTCATTACTGGCCTTGATCTAATTAAATCCCTTCCCTCTTTGCCTGTCTGTGTGTTTTATTTGCCTGGTTTAGGAAGAAGGTCAAGTCTTGAGAAGCAGCTGTAATAAGGCTCTTTGGGAAATGCTAATTTTGTCTCCACGTGCTGCACCACACTTATTTGTTTGCTTTCAGGACTTTCCTTTTCCCTCCGCTGTCCAAGGAACCCATAAAAATGTGGCTTAATTGGAAAATTGCTACCTCTTGGTTTTGACCACAAAGAGCCCTGGCAAGCGTTCGTTCTTCGCCCTGCTGAGTTCAGCTGCTGTGATGAAAGGGCACTGCTTCTCTGCGCCACCGTGGGCTCGCTAGCAGCACTGGACCACAAATCAGTTGTTCACTGCCGTTTAGTCTGGTATTTATATGTGCAGGACTGAGGCTGTCACTGATTGTGTTACATCTATGCTGTTAAAATGAATGATTTTGTGGGGCAATGGATGTTAAACTACTGTTTTGTTAAATCTAACTTAAACAGGACATGCAAGTTACTTTTATACATTTACAGTGAGGTCGCTATGTTGGAAATATATACAAATCCTGGACACAGTTGAAATGTTTTTGTTTTTTTGGCCCAGTTGGGATAGTAGGACAGTTTTATATTTTTATTTTATTTTTTGCACTGCCAATAGCCCTACCACAAAAAAATACATGATTATTTTTTGCAACATGTTTCTGTGTTAGTATGCATTTTTTAAGCAACAAATAATTTAAAGATTTCCATAAGTGTTTTTTTAGCTTATACATCTGTAATGAAATTATAGCTATGGGAATGACAGCTATAAATATATAAACATGCTTTTAATTAGATTGTGAAGACAGTGTTCATAGAAAACCAAAGTTTGCGAGACCTATAAAGACACATGAATATGTGAATTGTGTGACCAAACAGAACAAGTTACCGTTCGGTCAACTTGAGGTATGAAATTTCATGTCTTTATGTTAAAGTTGACATATTTCAAATCAAAGTCACTGACATTATGCCTATTATTGTCCAGTTTGCACTTGTTTTATTATATATATATATATTTTAGACCACAAACGCAAAGCACCACAAATGATCGTTCCTCACTGCACACGTATGGTCTTGTGATCTTCATGCATCACACAACAATGTTTTCGAAGTACCTGTGATTAATTGAATTAGAAATTAACAATAGATGCAGTGCTGCCTCACCATACCATTTAGTCCATTCACCAAATGTTCCTGTGGCTCAGTGGTAGAGCATTGCGCTAGCAGCGCAAAGGTTGTGGGTTCGATTCCCAGGGAACACACATACTGACTAAAAATGTATAGCCTGAATGTACTGTAAGTCGCTTTGGATAAAAGCGTCTGCTAAATGCATAAATGCAAATGCACCAGCTGACGGAACGCCACACAAAGAGAGTGTGTTTGAGTTGAGTGAAGTTTGAATTGCTCTCTAAGCGGTCTGAAAGCTCCACAAAATCCATTTTATACAGTAGACTTTATTACTTGAACAACAGTACTGGTTTGTGGGCAAATGCTGTTCCCATGACCTATTGTTTGCTGTGTAAACAATGACTCCTGAATCAGAGCACAGAGGTAGACAACGTCAGTCCTGGAGTGCCACTGTCCTGCAGAGTTTAGCTCCAACCCTAATCAAACACACCTGAGCAAGCTAATCAAGGTCTTCAGAATTACTAGGGCTACAGGCAGGTTAAACTTTTTTTCAGGGTTGGAGCTAAACTCCGCAGGACTTCAGCACTCCAGAACCGAACTGCTTAGTAGCTCGCTTAAGAGTTCAGAAGAGTGAGGTGGACATCTGTGTTTCCTTTAAGACATTTGCAGCTGAAGTTATTACGGTGTTGCAAGATGGAATTTGACCTGAACCATTTGTGCTCTGCTAGACAAGCTCCCCTGAATCAAGTTATTGAGACAACTGAGCTGTTTGGACATAAACAATGTTGTTGTAAATTCATCTCTTTGTCTGATGTATTCATGAAGTGGATTGATTTTTTCAAGTATATATATAATACATTTTAGAACATGTTCTGTTGCATGCATAAAGGCCTGGGAGACTGAATTCCAGCAAAAGGGGTACGAGTAAACAATTTCACCACTTCCCTAAATACAAAAAGGTGACTATTTGTGGGAAAAACAGTCTATCATGTCCTCATTGACCATTAGGAGAGAAGCAGGGCTTAAAGAGATGAGTCACCAGACTGAGCTACTGATCCAGGCCTGTGACTCACCGGCACTCTGGTGCAAAGTGACCTACATCGTAGTCTCACATGAGTGTGTGCTTTTTATCATGCACGCTCCCTCGTTTTTCTCCAGCGTCTCCATCTGTGCCCAGCAGCACTGGTCCATTACTATAATGGTGTTGGTAATGATGAGGCCTTGATTCCATTTGTATCCACCTCCCTTTCCCTCTCTCACTGGGTTAACTTTGAATAACACAAAAAAACGGGACTCATTTTTTATTGAGTGTGTGTCGGGTAAGTATAGGAATGCTTAATAGTTGTACCAGGATCCGCTTTCCCTCAGAGAGCTACCGCCAACGCTGAGAGGTATGCAGCGTTTTCCTTTCATGGTCTGCCCTATTTTTCCTCTCCCTCTCTCACACACGCACTCTATCTTTCTCGCTCCCTCACACATAACTCACAATCTTTCCTGTATTTCTGTCACTTAGACACACACCCACACGCTCAAAGACTTTAACACATAATAGTTTTTTCTATGTGCAAGTAACATAATTGTCTCCCTATATGTGGTGTCTACTGCAGAGAGCTCACAAATAATGGTTAACTTTGAATAACACATTTCTCAAGGGTGCGACTAACAAAAATTCTAACGGGACTCGAAAAAAAAAAAAAAAAAATTCCGCGACTTGAAAGTTATTGTTCAACAAGACACATACATTGTGTGTCGGGTAAGCCCCCCTCTATTGGCCGTGGTAGATATTCCTGAATGTGTGTGTGTGGCTTAATGCGTGTGCTGCTAGTCAGACAGAGAGAGAGAGGTAAGTAATAAAGATGCGCACAGTGTTGCCAGCTAGATTTAGCGCCTTTTTAGACCCCCATAGCGCTTATTTAAAAAAAATAGTGACAAATTAGCCCTTGGACAAACTTTAGTGAGTCTCTGTGAGATTTCGTTGGCTGCCGCGGCGGCGCGAGACCGCCACGCGGCTCTTTCTCTGCATCGGCTCTGTTCAGTGAATGCTGAGAGAGCTAAAGATATATTATGCTTCTCTAAGTTTGCATGCACATTAGCTGAAATCACAGCACTGGAATTGTCTTTCTTATATTGTGTATTATTTGATTTCTCAGCCAACGGCCAGTAAAATTATAAATTATTTTTCCTCTCCCTCGTTCTGACACAGAAACAGTAAAATATATAAAGTAAAACTGTTTTATTGAGAATTTGGCTACATTAAAATACAGTATGAGAACAGAGAGACAATAGACAGAACAGGTTTTTTTATTTCTTTATTGTACTTTTAGTCATTTAGCAGACCCTTTATCCAAAGCGACTTACAAATAAGAAAAAGTAACTAAAATTAAAAGTTAAAACTATACATATTATATACACTTAAGAAGATAAAGCAATTAAATAAATATGACAAATGCATACAACTACATTTCAAAACTAAACATTTAATTGAAAACAAAAAATAAAGCTAAAAACAATTCAAAATATTAATTCAAGAAAAGGTATGAGTATAAAAATGATTCTTACATAACACGAAAGGCCCAAGTATACTTATTTTTTACATAGTAAGAATTGGTTATAAAAACTGTAAATACCTTATATATATATATGTTTAGTGAAATTATTTGGTAGACTTTGGATTTTTTTTATAGGTTTAAGGGGGGGGTGGTTTGAGAAGCACTGCACTAGAGCATCCCTTCACTCAGAAACAGTGGAAGATCTGATAAGAATCAGTGTAGAGGGCTAAGTCTGGAAGATGTTTTTTCTCACTCTATGAAGGATGCAATAAGTATTGACATGAATGTTGTTTGACGCCCTAAAACACTTAATTTAGATTTTCTTTTTATTTCATTTATCTTATGTGTTTAAATATAAGCTCAGTGAAGCACTTTAAGCACCAACACTTTTTCAGTAAGTTACCTTTCTTGTAGAATTGTGCTTCAAATTGTTTACTAGTCAATTTTGCCTATATACAAATTTGGGTGCACCTAACTTTTGTGCTGGTGCACCTAAGAAAAAAAGTTAGGCGCACCAGTGCAACCAGTGCAAAAAGTTAGTCTAGAGCCCTGCTGTAGGCCGTTTGGCCATGTCCTGTGAAATGTCAGAATTAGGGCTGCAACTAACGATTATTTTGATAAATGATTAGTTGGCCGGTTATTTTTTCGATTAATCAGATTAAAAAACATTTTATTTTTTTAGTTTATTGACAAAAAACACACTACTCCACATTCTGTCCAATGTCTTTCAAACAAACATGCCAACTAAATGATACACAAACAGTACATAATTTATTAGACCACCTATCATAATTAAGCGAAAACACAAATATTTTAGGAATCTGTTGAAAAAAAATTACATCTAAAAATGTTATTGTCATTTATTGGGCAAATAACAAACTGAAACAACCAAATTGTATTAATTCCCACTAGGGGTGGGCGATATGACCAAAATCTTGTATCACAATATGACAAATTTTATATCACGATAACAATATATATCACAATATAGTGATTTTTTTTTTTTTTTTTTTAAAGGTTATTATATTAAAATCTTTAATACCATATAATTTTCATAATCCTTGTCACTAATGCCAATATCAAACTAATACAAGCCTAAAGAGAGAGAGAAAAAAAACCTCAACCTCACTGAAGATCATAAACAGTCAGTGATGAAATAAGCATAAGAAACTAATTGCAATAGGACAATAGGACAAAAAATACAATAAATAAGAAACACTACATACATTGTGTAAATTAATTAGTCTTCACTGTGTTAATTATATCTATCGATCTATGATAGATATAATTAACACATGTATCATGTATAGAATCTATGCATATTATAAATATATCATTATTATTGTTATTTTTTATTTATTCTCATTAAAGTTAAACAAGTGATTTAGTCGAGAGCAGTGAGAGATGTTCTAGAGGTGTGCTATGATTAATATGAATGAATATTGGAACGCTTCCCCTTTAAGACCGAAGTCCGGATCTAATACAATGTTACATTGCGTTTTCTCTTTCTGCCGTTTACTCGCTCTTAAGACCTAAATAGCTGTGTTTATGAGGATACTTGCAAAGACGGGGATTCTGACGCATATAAGTGTGTTTTATGTAATTGTTCAAAGTCGGCAAAAAAGAAAAAGCACGCTCTCTCACACCGAAAGAGACAGCGCACGCATATAGCTCTGTTGTTTGATTTTCAACGGCTTAAAATCGGTTGTTTTAAAACTGCAGTGCTTTAAAACCGGCAGCCATATCACCCTGCAGCCCAAGACCGGTTGCCCACTGAAGCTAAGCAGGGTTGTGCCTGGTCAGTACCTGGATGGGAGACCTCCTGGGAAAAACTAGGTTGCTGCTGGAAGAGGTGTAGTGAGACCAGCAGGGGGTGCTCACCCTGTGGTCTGTGTGGGTCTAATGCCCCAGTATAGTGAAGGGGACACTAACTGGAAAAAGCACCGTCCTTCGGATGAGACGTTAAACCGAGGTCCTGACTCTCTGTGGTCATTAAAAATCCCAGGATGTCTTTCGAAAAAGAGTAGGAGTGTTACCCCGGCATCCTGGCCAAACTAGCCCACTGGCCTCTGACCATCATGGCCTCCTAATCATCCCCATAAAACTGATTGGCTTCATCACTCTGTCTCCTCTCCACCAGTAAGCTGGTGTGTGGTGGGCGTTCTGGCGCACTATGGCTGCCGTCGCATCATCCAAGTGGATGTTGCACATTGGTGGTGGATGAGGAGATAGCCCCCTTACTATGTAAAGCGCTTTGAGTGTCTAGTAAAGCGCTATATAAATGTAACTAATTATTATTATTATTATTATAAAACACATGACCGTGCTACAGATGTAGTTTAGGAATGAGCTCCTCGTGTCCTTGCTGGTCGTTCTCAACCTGCTTCTGTCCCCCGTTCACGCCCCGTGGTGGGTGGCGTATAAAGATCGCAGTCACTCAAATGATGAACAGGTATTACCGGAAACAATGTATTTTGTGACACCACGATATAAACGATAGAACATAATATGAAACGATAGACTTTTTATTTCGTCGATCCGATATATATCGTCATATCGCCCAGCCCTAATTCCCACTATAACAAAAATAGCCTCCTATGCCTTGCAACAGCTTGCATTCTTGCTGTCATTATGTACTTTTTGACTGTAATTGGGTATCTGAAAAAAAAACACCATGAAGTGCTCTGCCTTTCGTTCATAGATAACAGCAATAATTATATTATAGCATTAGAAATAGCCTACTATTGTTACTAAAGAGCTTACATATATTGGAGGACTAACCAATACAGAAAGCTGAATAAATATGACCAAAATGTTAGGGTTGTTTTATTTCACGGTAACGATATATATCACACTATAGTTATTTTTCCTTTAAATAAGGTCTTAAATACAACCCAGCGCTGGGTAAAATATGGACGAACTGATTGGGTAGTTTAGACCCAACTGTTGGTTGTAAACAACCCAACATGCTCTGTCCAATATTTACCCAGCACTGGGTTGTATTTAACCCAGCATTTTTTTTGGTATGATATACATTTTGATACCATAGGAATTTCCCAATTCTTGTCAGCATTGTAAATATCACAAACTAAAATTAATTAAATAAATTAAGAAAGAGAAAACGCATATGTAACAGTAACTTAGCTATATTGGATCCGGACTTCGGTCTTAAAGGGGAAGCAGTCCAATATTCGTTCTGTCTGCCGTTCATGTTAATCAAAGCACACCGCTAGAAAATCTCACTGCTCTTGACTAAATCACTTTTGTAACTTTAATGAGAATAAATAAAAAAACAATAATAATGATAGATTTACAATATGTATAGAATCTATACTTGTAACGAGGTAGTAGATACGGGAAGGAAGGAGGCGGGAACCGGAGAATATTTAACAAACATTTAATAATAAAATAAACAAACAACAGAAAAGCGGCAGCCCCTCACGGTCGACTGCCGCACACAAAAATAAACTAAAATCCCAGGCCTGGTCCTCTCTCGTCTTAACTGTCGTCACTCCTCCTTTTAATCCTTCCGTAGCTCCTCCGTATTCGAGACCGGTGAGTGGCGCAGGTGATTCAAATCACTCCACCGGCCTCGCTCCGTTCCCACGGCTCTCGGCCCCGCCCCACTCGTCACATACCCCCATCGCCCCTCGCAGGCCGGGGGGTACTCCTGAGACTGCGCTCTACTCCCCCCCTCCCCCCTCTCCCGGGGGGAGCCCGTTAGGGCGGCCGCGGCGATCTGGGGGTACGGACAGACGAGGCGAGAGAAAAGGAGACGGAAGGATGAGGAGTGACAGAGAAGAGAGAGGGGAGAGAGGAAAAAAAAAACATCTCGGTCCGGTTCCCGGACACACTGTCGCTCGGTCCTCACTCCGCTGAGCGGCTCACTCGCGGTGCCATGCGATGGTACTGGACCTCTTTGGTGGACGGCCCGATGCTCATCCGCCTCCTGGCGGACGGCGGTGGCTCCTCCGATCGAGGGCAGCCGGCAGCGAGCCCCCCGTTCCCTGCTCCTCCCCAAGCATGGCGGATGGCAGCAGGCTTCGGCCTCCAGGCGAACGGGGCGACTCCTCCGCTCCCTCTCCGACGGCAGCCACCCCTCCTCGACCCAGGAGCACGGCAGCGAGTCTTCCGTCCCACCTGTTCTTCTTTTGCTCCAGCACCACCGCTTCGGGCAGCCACTGGCGGTCTCCGCTTCTTCCTGCTGCCCGATCTCCTCAGCACCGCGATTCCCCTCAGCAGCGAGGGCTCTTTGACAGCGTGTCCCTCCTTCCTCCCGGGCTTCGGCACCAGTGTAACGAGGTAGTAGATACGGGAAGGAAGGAGGCGGGAACCGGAGAACATTTAACAAACATTTAATAATAAAATAAACAAACAACAGAAAAGCGGCAGCCCCTCACGGTCGACTGCCGCACACAAAACATAAACTAAAATCCCAGGCCTGGTCCTCTCTCGTCTTCCACTGTCGTCACTCCTCCTTTTATCCTTCCGTAGCTCCTCCGTGGGATTCGAGACCGGTGAGTGGCGCAGGTGTCATTCATTCGCAATCACTCCACCGGCCTCGCTCCGTTCCCACGGCTCTCGGCCCCGCCCCACTCGTCACAATACTTAATACACGTGTTAATGATATCTATCATAGATAAATATAATTAACACAGTGAAGACAAATTAATGTAAACAATGTATGTAGCGTTTCTTATTTATTTGTTTATTTGTTTTTTTGTCCTATTGCTTGCAATTAGTTTCCATCCTTATTTCATCACTGACTGTTTAATTATCTTCAGTGATTGTTGAGTTTTTTAACCTTTTCTTGAACCTTTTTAAAAGAAAAAAAATCACTATATCGTGATATATATTGTTATCGTGATATAAAATTTGTCATATCGTGATATAAGATTTTGGTCATATCGCCCACCCCCTACTCTTAGCTGTTTTAACTGAAATAAACTTGCACTGACTGATCCTAAAATATATCAGTGCTTTTGTTTTGTCTCAAGATGCACCCCAGTAATGTTTTTTTCTTTCTAAGCATGTTTATAAAAATTACTTAAATGTCCTAATTGAACTATGATCTAATCCTGGTTTAGTCTAAGCCCTGTCTGTGAAACCATGCACATGTGTTTAGTGCTAATGGCCAATCCAATTATTAATTGGATTTTTATATATATATATATGTATCGGTTCAGGCACCGTTTAGGTACCGGTATCGATTTGGCACCGGTATCGAAAAAAAAAAAACAATACCCAACCTTAGTAAAAATGAGACAGACGGTCCAAAAATCTCTACCGATTAATTGTGTTTACTGGTATAGCACCCAGCCAACCCTAATTATAAGTGACTTTTTTTGTTTGTTGTTGTTGTAAATGTACTTTTTTATTTACTTTCAACCCATAACCCAAATCAAATAGATTTTTGGGTCCTAAGATAATTATATGTAAATTATCTATACAAGTTCATATAAAGCCTACATTACAGTTCAGATTAACATATGGTATTAATGTTGGTGGTGGTGGTATGTAAGATATAAATTAAAGTAATAGATCAGGGGTAGGCAACGTCGGTCCTGGAGTGCCGATGTCCTGCAGAGTTAAGCTCCAACCCTCCCTGAAATAAACCCCACCTGCCTGTAGTCCTAGTAATCCTGAAGACCTCGATTAGCTTGTTCAGGTGTGTTTGATTAGGGTTGGAGCTAAATTCTAAACTCTACAGGACAGCGGTACTCCAGGACCGACATTGTCTACCCCTGTAATAGATGTATGTTTTTAGAGTACATTTATAGTACTGGTTTATGCTCTTTGTATTTGCTAAATTCATGGCTCAGCAGTTCATTGCGTTCATTTAAGGAGTGACATGACGTCAATGTCAGCTGCTGCAGCCTACCCCTTTAGTAATCAAGTCTGCTAAGTATATTGTATATCACGGTATTTTTCTAAATTATACCGGTTTCACGGTATATGACGGTATTTAATCATGCATGATGGACTACTGTAGATTGATACAATGCCATATTTTAGTGTCATGAGTGAATATTGTAGAAAAATTACTAAATATGTGGACATTAACTAAGCTATTACTTTATTTGGAACTATTTTCATTGATGATATTTGTACTTGTTTATTGATCTGTTGTATGATTTGATAGCTGTGATCTGTATTTCAGTTCAAGACTTGCAAATGTGATACATCGGAACCTCATTAATAGCCAAAATTCAAGCTGTGAATGATGCGAGCGGCGTTACGATGTTGTTTCATGTTACATGTTTCCTACATGTCAGTAATCTAGCGTTTAAATGGAGTGAACACCAGTTTTTCCGTTGTCTCTACTTTTACCCACTCTCTCATCTGCTGCTTCTCTTGCTGTGACAGGACGTCAATGTCAGCTGCTTGTGCAGCCTACCAGTAGTGCCTTTAGTTCTTCTTACTCTCAAAAATCAAGTCTTAGTGGTTGTGCTAAGATTACATTTTTGCCCTGTTGGGATTTCAGACCCTCACAGACTGAAAAGAAAAGAATAAGTAAGATCATTGAAAGCTACCACCTGCGATCCAAAACCTGACAAGCTGCCTGTATAGTTGCAATGCTTTCTGGGATTGCCTCTTTTATGAAGGATACCCGCATAGCTGACAGAAAGCAAAGTATTTTAGAAGACTGCATACATTTTGATGCCTTAAAATGCTGTCTAGGTTGCCTGGTTACTGCGTTTTGGAGCAAAGCCTACGAGTTGGCAGTTTTAATGTGAGATTTAACCAGCCTGCCAACTTTGGAAGTGAGTGTAAGTATGCCATGATGTCTAACAACTAAAGAACCCTTCAGTAACTGATGTCTTCTGTGTGCACGAGGGGCGCCTCGGACAGGTGGTGAAACTGACCTGTTTCCGAAAGCCTTGCAGCGGTTAATGTAAGGTTACTCTGGGTCGAACCTCTGGGCATAATTAAACTTGATTTCAGCACGAGGTTGTTCCTTTCAGAGCTACAGGCCAACTCAACAGCCATGACTAAGACGCGTCTCCTCAGAGATGCAACCGAGTGAATAATTAGAGCGTGCCACCTGATCACAGCTTCACAGGAAGCCGCTTGCGCTGCCAGTTCTGCGGTTATTCAGGGTTATTTGGGTTCAGGGAAGCAGCTTCTAACCCTCAAACTTTCGCTTGTATAAGAGCGAGGGATTTCTCTGTTCAGTTCAGCCGTTAAATTTTGAATACGCTCTATTTCTTATTGATCAGATGGAGTTTAAAGGAAGTTTGAGGTATTGTGGTATGCATGAGTAGATGGTGTCATTTTGCCCATCGCTACAGTGTGTGCTGTCAGAAGAGCGGTTTGATGTTGGCCTGGATAGCTGTCCCTGTTATGGAAAATGTGCTCTCAGCAGAAAGATCAGACGGCGCTTAGGGAACGAGCTTAGAAAGAGCGAGCAAGATTGAAAGGGAGCGATCAGTGAGAATAATTGTGGGAGAGAAAGATGGAGTTTAAAGGAAGTTTGAGGTATTGTGGTATGCATGAGTAGATGGTGTCATTTTGCCCATCGCTACAGTGTGTGCTGTCAGAAGAGCGGTTCCCATGATGTTGGCCTGGATCTGTTGAGCTGTCCCTGTTATGGAAAATGTGCCACTCATGTTGGAGCTGTTCAGCAGAAAGAGGTCAGACGGCGCTCTAGGGAACGAGCGAATAGCATAGAAAGAGCGAGCGAGATTTGGTGAAAGGGAACGAGTGCAACAGTGAGAATAATTGTGGGAGAGAAATGAACCGTTTGACATCTAAAAACAGTCACCTTCTTGAAGCTTCGTGTTCGTGAGAGCAGGATGTGTGATGCCAGTCGGTAGTTTTTCTCACTTCCTGTTCTCTCTGTGTGAAAATACAAGCTAAAGTACCATCTGCAAATGTTTCGTGCTAAGATGACATTTTGTTTTGTTTTTCTGATAAGTTTTTTTAAATTTTTGTATTTATTTATATACAAATGAATCAAATTAACACATTGTTTAAAGGCATTGTTACTACCTTTTTTATGGTAAAACCGTTGCATTAAAGGACGACATATTTTTGATACTTTGGGTTACAGCGGCAAATTTTTGACAAGACTATCTAACGTATAAATCAGTTTCATCAAGTTATCTTTTCATATTGATTAATTTTCTAATGATTTCTTATTTAATAAATATGATGTTAACAAATTAATTGTATTGCAGCATGTTATTAACTTTTTTATATTAAATAGTGATATGTCAGCTTTGGTCATCTGCCACCCCTAAGATCTCTGCATCTGCCATCAACAACAAAAAAATCAATATCAGTCGACCTCTAGTTACCATAGTCATTAAAAAACCTGAAATTATTAGAAACTTGTAGAAGCTCCCAGGACTGGAAAAAATCATGCACATGTCTTCCCTTTCATTCCCTCATCTCTTATTTCAAATTAGCAAGAAATAGCTTTTTGAGTGTCATTTCTGTAAAACGTTTATTTTTTTATCCAGTGTTTGACTGGAAATGGCAATGACAAGAAAATAATTGGTCAGAAGGTGTATTCTGTATATTTGGGAAAACCCTATGTTTCCCAAATTATTGCTTGTACTTCATAACTGTCCCTTCATGTGTCTTTTTCTTTTGTAGATTCCCCATATTATTTGAGCTTTTTCGCCCTTTTTTTCCTCATTTGCTTAATAAAACTGGTTAGCTGGTCTCTCAGCACACTGCATTGAAGTCAGTTGTGTCGTGTGCTGGGAATCGTGTTTACGTTTGTGGGGACGTTTGCTGTCTGTGTGTGGAAAGAGATAAGAACTTAACATCCTCATCTGATGTGCTGGTGCCAGGGTGGGTATTTTTAGCTTTGACTGTGCTTTTTCTGAACACAGGAAATAGACGCAGACGGTTGCCCACTGGCTCAGCAACAGTGCATGTGTAGTGTGATGGAGGTGAGGCCTCGTTTTCTACTAGACTGCTCGTAATAGACAAAGATAAAGAGAGAGCTCTACCTAACTCACTATTTAACATGTTTCACCAATGTTCTTATACTTAAAGAGGGCATTGTCTCATCATTCAGGCATTTGTTTGGTGCCCCACTGTTTGTATTTGTGAGTTGGGGACGGTGCTGTAGGTAGATTGTCTCTCTGAACGCAGACACTGATCTAAGTGAGTCAGATATCATATCAAACCTTAAACAGCAACACAAGCACACCTCACTGCCTGTCTAAACCACACGGCCATAACTGACTGCTTGATCAGAAGAGATTTGGTGTTGGATACTCTATTTAAAGACATAAGATTTGTTTAAATTAAATTGATCAATTGTGTCAGTGAAAGCTTTTATGTTGTTACAAAAGATTTCTATTTCAAGTAAATGTTGTTCCGTTTTAACTTTTAGTATCAGTATTTAAGTATCAGTTTCCTCAAAATATTAAGCACTACAACTATTTTTGATACTTTGATAACATTGGTAAGATTGATAATGTTTTTGCCATTACATAAATTACACTTTAATTTTTTTTTAAACGGTTCTTTTAAATTGTAATATTTCACACTATTGCTGTTTTACAGCAATGTGAACCATGCCTTTAGTGCTGAGATTTTATCCTTTTCAACAACTATTAGGGTTATTGAAACAATATCTGAGATTAACTGTAACAATAACTCCGATTACATGGCATTTGCTAACTGCACCCACATAGTAACATGTTCTCCTTCACTAGAAACCGGTGTCTTCATCTCTCATTTTTCTTCACTCCATGGCATTTGTGAGAGACACAGTGGGAAAGCAGAGGATAGCAGCCGGGGGAGAGACACACGAGGGTTGAGGAGTGAATGTGTCTGTGTACATTTGTTTTGAAAATATACCGGTGCCATCATGGCCACTATGCAGATGGTCGTTGACGTGATGGCATATTCATAGAAGGAAACATCAGCAACGTGGAGAATTTCAGCTATTCAAAATTCAGAGTGCTTGTTGATTTGAGCCCTTGACGTGTGGAGAGGACGTTGTGGGTTTCCCTCGTGATCTGCTGTTTAAATGGCAGCTGTTTCATAAGCTCTCGGTCATGGCAGCTCTGTGACGGTGCCGTGTGGCTCGGGCGCCCCCTCCACTCAAGCACAGCGTGCGGTTTCTCCCTCCACACCCCGGCTGACTGTCATGACTTTATTAATTAAGACTGGCACTCATCCCAGTCGGTAGCAGCTGAAACCGGGAGGAAAGCGAGAGAAAATGTGTAAGGAGAGCATGGCACCCAGCCTATCTGTCTGCTCGCTCCAGGAATGGAGACATTCTCCTGACAAGCTTGACCTTAGCTGCTCATCAGGATGTGCAAGTGCTCCCTCGCTGAGCCTTCCTGGTGAGCGGAGGAATCTTTTGAAGGTTGAAGGTCACTGCAGACTGTTGCTAAAACACAGTGCGGTTTTCTCAAAGGAACCTAATAGCCCTCGTGAGGAAATTATGGCACATTGAGTCAAACTAAAGGCTGTTTCTGTTCTCTTGTAGCTGTGGAGACCCAGAGCACAAGCTCAGAGGAGATCGTACCCAGCCCACCATCTCCACCGCCTCCACCACGGATCTACAAGCCCTGTTTCGTCTGCCAGGACAAGTCCTCGGGCTACCATTATGGAGTTAGTGCATGTGAAGGATGCAAGGTAAGAATCTATCCCGTCCCAGTTTTGCCGGACTGAGGCCTGCAAAGTGGCATCTGCAAAGAAATATACAAACTAATGGCCATTTTGGGCTAATCCGTTAAAGCATGTCTGTTAATTTGAGTGATTTTGCTTAAAAGTTTTTTTATGCTATATATCTTTAAAATAAGCCACACTTTGTTATATTTTGTTAATGCTAAGGCATTCAGCCATTTAAGTATCCAAATACTTTTTGGGGCCACTTTTTTTTTTATCTTTTGAAACATGAATATCTGAATTTAGGGATTCTATCAGATTTGTTTATTGATATTAAAGGAAATTGGCAAATTAAATTATTACAATTTATCACTAAATTAATCGTATAGTAATATTGTACCAATACATTGTGAACTCTAGCCTTTTATTTCAGTGCTACTTAATAATTGAAGACTGGTAATGTATACAATGTATGATCTACACCGAGAAAGAGAGAAACACAGGGGTTTGGGGTTGAACTATGATCGTTACAAAGCCCCATTATCTGAGCGCTGCCGCAGGGAAGCGTGGGTGGAGAACGCGCACGTGTGCGCATACACATGGTGCTGCTCGCTGAGAAATAAACATGACTTCATTAAATTTGCATGTGCTATCTTCTCCCTTTCTTGCTGCCTTTGAATGGTGGGAGGACATATCTGCACTAGTCTTTCCCTTAAAAAAGCACCCGTCACTCTCCTCCTCTCGCCCTACAGCCTTGTCTGCTTTGAGATGAACAAAGAGAGTCGGCGGCATTTGGGCTATATGTCCTTAAGTCAGTTTTTTGCATTACTGTTTTTTGCAAGGCTGTGTTATAATTATTAAGCTCAGATGAGCTTTATTTGTCACATACACCATTATACAGAGTATACCCAGCAGTGAAATGTGTTCTCTGTATTTGACCCATCCAAGTGCACACACACTTGGAGCAGTGGGCAGCCGACACTGCGGCGCCCGGGGAGCAGTTGGGGGTTCAGTGCCTTGCTCAAGGGTCTCACCTCAGTCATGGACTATTCCTGCCGGAGCTGAGATTCGAACCCACAACCCCGGGTTACAAGTCCGGCGCTCTATCCATTAGAGTCACGACTGCCCCAACTGCCAATGTTGTTGTCAACATTGAAAGTGACCCTTCATGTAGTTACCATTTTAACAACGTTGGTTGAAACTGACTTATTACGGACTGATTTGAAAATTTGATTTTTTTTTTTATTTTATTCAAATACAGTTGATCAATCTCAATGTTTGAGCAACACCAACTCCTACGTAAGCCACACTAAACAAGTGTTCTCTGATCCATCAATAGAATTGGATTTACCAGGGTTATGGCTGCCGCGGCTAGTCGATTTTTAAAAATCGTCGACTTAATTTTGCTCGCGTCAACTAACAAAATACCGGAAGTGGTGCATTTCACGGACGAGAATCCATAAAACACATTATTAGACTATTTTCCAAGGCTCCATGATATATTAAACCCATTTAAAAATCATTATCAAGCATAATTGTGAATTCACAAACGCTATGATTTAATAAATTAATTATTTATTTATGTAAATAATTAACGATGTAGTTCTAATACAGAATATGCACTTTAACTATTCCCATGCGTGTAGGTTACGTATGTGCATCACACAGCGGCTCTGTTCACAGTAGTTACACAGAAACGGTTATCATTTACACTTGGAGCATCTCAAACTCCATCTATGCATGTTGTTGTGAGTTTGGATTTAGTATAATGTTCATCTGGGAACGCAACATCCACCATTTCATCAGATTGGTAAGGTAAATCATTTATAAGCACAAACACAGGAGAATACATTGCGATTTCAAAATAAAAGCTCAAACACTCACTCTTGAGTTTACACGTTTTGATGTCCACATATTCATTTAATTACAGTGGCTATAGCATTTTGTTCTAAAGAAATGGCCAAATATTAAAGTTTAAGTGGATATTTGAATTAAATGGTGCTTGGTCAATATTAAACAAGGAATAGATCGCACAGTAATGTTAAAAATAATCATCAGGCCGTCAGCGCCCCCTGCAGGCCTTTGTTGTTATGTGTAATCTACATTAGCTCTATTGTTTATAAAACATTATGTATTTTAACAGTTTTGTTCAATAAATCCATATGATTTCTTGCTTTTGATACTTTATTTGAACTAATTATTATTGCATCATTACGGCTGAAACGATTCCTCGAGTAACTCGAATACAAAAAATCATCGAGGCAAGTTATGTGCCTCGAAGAATCGTTTTGTCCATTTACTAGGGATGCACTGAATTTTCGGCAGCCGAAAATATATGCCGCACCACGCAGCAGTGTCCAGGTTTCTCCTCTCACTCAGCCGTCATCACTGCGCCATGTGACGCTCCGCTCTATCATTCTGCTCCGTTACCGCTCATGCTCACCGGAAAAGCAGAGTCCGCTCAAATAACGCGTCGACAAGAACGGTCTATGTAACGTTAGTATACTTGTTGCTGTTTGCAGTAGAGCTGCTGTACTGTGACATGCTGTGGTACAGCTGTAAAATCTCCTTCACTGATCTGCTCCCCGCTATGGTCTGCTCACATTCGCTGATACTACATGTTTACTTGATGTTTCTTTACACAGATCATGAGCATTAATTTCATACACTGATGATCTGATGAGGCTAACACGAATGCTGAGAATGAGGACGAGACAACCTTTGCACACACATACTGCGCGTGACGTCTCAATGAGGATAAACACACAACACAACTGCGTTTCACCGTTTCATTTGAGTAAAATAATATCCTCATATCATATACACACAGAAATGTAAAGGTATTCACGGCAAATTCAAAATTCCTTTAAAAAGTTAAAATAAAATAAAAGTTTAATTAAAAATAAAAGTAAAATAAAAGTTTTGAAAGCAGAAATTTTTTTTGTTCAGCAGAATGTACATAGATGTGCAGATATTTTTATGTATACACTAGTTTCACAAAACTGAAGTCAGGCCATTCTGTATTTGCTTCAAATTTCGAAATTATACAATCTTATTTAGATAAAAAAACTGCTCATGTTGCATGTATGCAGCATCTTTGTTTGGCTCATGATTAAAATGCAGTTGTTGCCTCTAATTTTAAATGGAAAGAGCACAGAAAAGCCTTATTTGGTTTATATGAAGAGATTTCTTTTATTGGTGTTATTTATTTGATTTGGAGCATGTTTTTAAAACTAAATTTAGTATTGTTATTTAGCCTACATTTTACATTATATTTACATTTTGTTATTTAGCAGAGGCTTTTATCCAAAGCGACTTACAAACAAGGACAATAGAAGCAATCAAAACCAACAAAAGAACAATAATATGCAAGTGCTATATTAGTATATTATTATAGTGTTATATTTCGATTTTACAAAGACGTGCTGTATTTTGTCCAAGCAATAATAAAAGGACACATTAAATATATAATTCGTCTTAAATATTTTTGTGTACATTTTTTTTAATCGTGAATCGAATTGTGAACTCAAAATCGTGAATCGAATCGTGTTTTGAGTGAATTGTTACATCCCCATTAAATAGTATTTTATGTAACACTGTCACTTTAGTTGTTTGTAAACTGCAACAGTCCTCCTGAAATATTGTCTTTTTCAATCATTGTGTCTTGTTTTCTGTGGCTATGCGAAAGAACGATCAACCTCTGAGTTTTTGGTACATTAGCTGTGCTCCAAATTCTAGTGAGCTGACTGCTGCCTGGTACACTAGTTACACCCAAAGTATACTTAAATTTTGATGTGAATGTTTGCCGTATGTGTACATACTTTTAAAGTACACTCCATGTGATGGCATGCTGCATAATTTTGCTGTTTACCATTTGGGACAAGCTTTACATCTGAAGCACATCTAAAATGTTCCCTAGGTAGGCAGATCACTAAGTTTTGTAACGGCTGCTGGTCTAAATCTTCGTTTAAATCTTCACGGCTACTAAGCACAAATAACTATCATACGCACAACCGCTTAGTCACGCTAAATAGACAAACGGCCTTATTTTGATCTCACGGTCTCTTCGCTCCAAATCCGTTTGAAATTGAGTGCACGTTTCATACAAACACACACACACACGACTGCTCCTCTGTTGTCTCAATGCGCCTAGGGGTTCCTGTTGATGTCCAGGATTAGTGAAGACACTAAAGAGGCTTAGCGCTCCTGCCAATGAAAGCCACAGCAGACCTCAAACCGTTTCCTTCCTGCCTTCCTTCCTGCATTCCGCTCACAGGATCTGCCCGGCAGGTCAGGACTGGGTCAGTCCAGGGTTCACAGAGGTCAGGTGATGCCTTGTGAGTGATTAGGATCACCAATCAGTTCTGCATCCATTATGTCCCTCATCCATGTCTGCTTCTACGCTTTCGTATCCATGACTCTCAGACCACACGTTTTATTCTCAATTTAAATCTGGATAAAACTTTATTTATTAAGGTTGATTAAAGTAACAAGGATTTCTTGTATCAAGTACCAATCAATTTAGCCTTCCGAATACCATCTGTTTGATGAGTGGTGGCTTACAATGGTGTAATAGTCCCGACTTCTCAATAAAAAAGCCAATCGGCAATTGATAAAGTAATTTGTCACTTCAGCTGCCTTGAGAAGCTGTGAGAGGTGCACTTAGGACTATGTATGCCAACTGGATCGCCTAGACTGAAAAAAAACCTTTTTAATATTATTCAGTCGCTCCAGGATTTGCGCGGTTTTTACCATGTACAGGTGCATCTCAATAAATTGGAATATCATGGAAATACACATCATTATTGTGAAATGTGTGTATTAAACAAATTAAAGGCACACAGACTGAAGTATTTTAAGTCTTTGGTTCTTTTAATTGTGGTGATCCAAATCACTATCTCAACAAATTAGAATATGGTGACATGCTCAGCTAATCAACTCAAAACACCTGCAAAGTTTTCCTGAGCCTTCAAAATGGTCTCTCAGTTTGGTTCACTAGGCTACACAATCATGGGGAAGACTGCTGATCTGACAGTTGTCCAGAAGACAATCATTGACACCCTTCACAAGGAGGGTAAGCCACAAACATTCATTGCCAAAGAAGCTGGCTGTTCACAGAGTGCTGTATCCAAGCATGTTAACAGAAAGTTGAGTGGAAAAAGTGTGGAAGAAAAAGATGTGCCTTATGAGGATTGTCAAGCAAAAATTCAAGAACTGAACTTCACAAGGAATGGACTGAGGCTGGGGTCAAGGCATCAAGAGCCACCACACACAGACGTGTCAAGGAATTTGGCTACAGTTGTCGTCAGAGGCGTCTTACCTGGGCTAAGGAGAAGAAGAACTGGACTGTTGCCCAGTGGTCCAAAGTCCTCTTTTCAGATGAGAGCAAGTTTTGTATTTCATTTGGAAACCAAGGTCCTAGAGTCTGGAGGAAGGGTGGAGAAGCTCATAGCTCAAGTTGCTTGAAGTCCAGTGTTAAGTTTCCACAGTCTGTGATGATTTGGGGTGCAATGTCATCTGCTGGTGTTGGTCCATTGTGTTTTTTGAAAACCAACGTCACTGCACCCGTTTACCAAGAAATTTTGGAGCACTTCATGCTTCTGCTGACCAGCTTTTTAAAGATGCTGATTTCATTTTCCAGCAGATTTGGCACCTGCCCACACTGCCAAAAGCACCAAAAGTTGGTTAAATGACCTGGTTGCTGACTGGCCAGCAAACTCACCAGCTGAACCATAGAGAAACTGAAATTTTTAAAGCCACAAATGCCTGCCATTTGAAGCAAATTTGAGTACATATACAGTAAATTAACATACTTTCCAGAAGGCCAACAATTCACTAAAAATGACAATTAAAAGAACCAAAGACTTGAACTACTTCAGTCTGTGTGCATTGAATTTATTTAATATACGAGTTTCAAAATTTGAGTTGAATTACTGAAATAAATGAACTTTTCCACAACATTCTAATTTATAGAGATGCACCTGTAAATGCTGCCTAGATCTGCCACTCTCTATTGTTATTGTGAATAAAAGTGAAAGCAAATCACTGCTCTTAATTGAGTGTTTTCTTTAATAAAACATTAAATGCATGATTTACTGAATTGAAGAACTGTTTCAAGTCTTTGAAAGATGCCTCTTATGCTCACAAATGCTGCGTTTTATTTGATAAGAAATTGTGAAATACTATTTCAATTTTGAATAACTCTTTTCTATTTAAATATATTTTAAAAAGGAATTTATTCTTAAGGCAAAGCTAGATTTTCAGCAGTCATTACCCTTTCCCCTTCTCAATGGGCCACTGCTGCAGCCCCTAATCCGGTGGAATTACCCAGCTGCCCCTCTGTTGCCAGAGCATTCTTCACACCTTGTGATGATATTGAGCTTCATTCCTGTGGCTTTCAGGCCAGACCAACATCGGCACAGAGCAGAGCGAGTGAAGCAGGATGAGGAAAAGAGGTCTTTTGATTGTGGACTGGTGTGACTTTTGTCATGGGTTTGTTATCAATGAATCAGCTCTTCAGGTGAGACGGCTGTCGGCTGTACAAAGGGTGCCTTCGCTCAGGATTCATGGTATATTTGGCTTCTGATGTAAACGCATTTTGTGAGGCAGTGTAGAGCTAAGGCTTTATTTTCAGATGAATTGTGCTACATTTTTTTATGAAGGCTGTGCAAAGTCCAATTTAAATGGATTGCTTTTATTATAAAAGTGGTTGAGTTTTCAAACCTTACAAGCAAAATTGCTGCCCACTGAAAAAAGAAATGTGCAAAGAGGAGCATGCAACTTCATGTAGTGCATCTACAGCAGTGACAGACCTGCTGATACTGGTCCAGGATGAAGCATTTCATCTGCATCTACAACAATGACCTCCAGAAGATCAGAGCTGGAATGAATAAAACATGCCTGATGAATGAGAGCTCCTCTGTAGGGAGATCAGGCCTCTGGGCAGCGCATTAGAAAACCATTTCGGCTCGGCGAGCACACGTTCTGTCACACATCTGCCATGCTCACCTTTTCCTTTATTACTTTTTCATAGCCGAGACCGAATGTGAGCGGGACATGTCCTTTCAGCATGCAGGACATGTCCTTGGACACACGCTTTCGGTGAAATGACATGAGTGTTTTTAGATGGCAGTCACTGGACAGACCTGTCAAAAGCACACTCATACTAAAAGCTTCTCTGGGTGGCCTGACTGATATGTTGAAGGCTTTTCCACTAAAAGCCTTTGGGATTATTCTTTCTAAACCAGAGAGGGACGATGTTGTTTTTACTGTAGGCTTGCTTTGAAAACAGTAGCATGACTAGAATGCATATTTATATACAGTTCATGTGTAAATAGATAATTATATCAACATAGCACCAATAATAATAAGTAATAGTGTTGTTGTTGTTTTTCCTACTGTAAATTGTAATGCCTAAATTTACTTGTAGTATTATGTATCCAGTAACTGGTTACATGTAATCTAGATTATGTAATCAGACTGCAAAAATATTTAAAAAAATGTATATATTACTTTTTAAAATGCAGATTACGGTTACTTTTTATTGATTATATGATTGCATAATATGTTAATAACGTGTAAATGTGGCTTTTATAAAATGTATTCACCTAATTTGTCAGGTAGAAATCTGCAACATGGAGTAACTCCAGATCTTATTACGTATTCACACTGAAGCATTGAACCCCCCACATACTGTGTTCCCACTGTTCAATCAGTGAATACCTGCGTGCCCAGCGGCAGTCACGAGTGAGGCTTTCACTGCTTAATCCTCAGCCAGAGAGCCGTGGTTGCAGCACAGCAGCTGAAATCCCTTCCACAAGCCTACGCAATCACTGTTTGGCATCTGCTCTCTGATCGTATGTGGCTTCAGCTGCATCGTTCCTGCTTTTGCCATGTACTTTTGTGACCTCGGACTGACTCTCTACCCTCGAGAGTCTGACCAAGCAGTAATTAAGATCAGGAGAATAATGTGAATCTCTCATTTGCATCCCTTCGCTCGAGTCTATGTGGGTTAAGCCCCGCTGGGTATTAGCCAATAGGAACCTCTGGGCACTTGAAATGGGAGATAATACCCAGGAGCCATAATGCAGCCGAATCTAAGCCGAGCTCAGCCATCCATTATGCCAAGAAATAGTGTGTGTGTGTGTGAGAGAGAGAGAGCTGTATCTACGCCATGGTCGTTTATTCATATTTTTACATGTTTGTGTATAGTGACGATGTATAGGCACATGCATAATGTGAATATATTAATATCTGGTGAATCATTAGTGACTTTATATAACTGTTCTTCCTCAGTCTTGTCGACTTCTGGGGGCTGGTGTTAATTCGCTTGTGTGTGTCATTTGTAAACCTTCCCGTTATAGTAAACCTCTGTGCTTGCTTTTCTCCACAGGGCTTTTTCCGAAGGAGCATTCAGAAGAACATGGTGTACACCTGCCACAGAGAGAAGAACTGTATCATCAACAAGGTCACCCGAAACCGCTGCCAGTACTGCCGGCTGCAGAGGTGCCTGGAAGTGGGCATGTCTAAAGAATGTAAGTGTCTTTGTTGCTATACTACATGCACTAAACATCCCTTAATCATGAATGACTGGGCAAGTCACGGAAACTCATTTGTCAAAGGATGTTGAGACTTACTGTGCTGCTCTAGTGTACTAATGTTTTGGTACCAAAGTACCCCCAAATGTGATGAACCCCTTGCGAGAAACCCACTTCCTAACATATAAAGGCACCTATATACATTCTTATGTGTAAAAGCCCATTTAAAGTGTAAAAAATTTAATGTTTAAAATATTATCTGGAATTTACAGAACAGTATTTAAAGTACTGTATCCTTATTAAATATTTTTATCAAGCAGCACAACTGTCTTCATTAATAATAAGAAATGTTTCTTGTGCAGCAAATCAGTTTCTGAAAGATCATGTGACACTGAAGACTGGAGTAATGATGCTGCAAATTTACATTAACTTTTGAAAATGTATTAAGGTAGTAATTTTTAACATTTTACTAAATTAGTATTCACTGTATTTTTGATCAAATACATGCAGCTTTGGTGAGCATAAGAGACTTGATTGCTATTATACTATTTTGTACAACCAGAACTGCATACTACAGCGTATGTTTAGTACGCTATGCTAGGAAGGTCTCCATCTACTGGACAGAGTGCTGAAGGGCTCTGCACGGATGACCAGTGAAATGACATTTGCCAGCATTATTTAAAGCACACTAGTTATTGTCAGATTTCATAGTGATGTTAAAGGATGTTTGTGTTGCAGGCTTGGATACAAGCATGTAATGAGGAGGTTTGCTGTTTTTTTAGATGTCTGTATGATTTTGTGCTAGGACAAATGTATATCATCTACATCTTTTTATAACCGCTTTCTCTAACTCATACAAGTGGCACGTTATTACTTTATCTGATGTATCTGTTGCAGTAGGACGTAATTTAGTTGCGTTTGCCTTTTAAGAAAAAAATGGGTTGCAAATGTATGTACTTTTGTTCTGTTATTAGGATGAAAGTGCGTACACTTTCCTTTTTGTGTTGTACTGAACTATAGTTTGCTTTTTCTATCATAAAATCTCTGCCCCAGATTTGTTATTTTTAATATTTCATTTTCTCGGCCCGGATATGATGGCGCGCTCTTGTCATCATAAAGTTGTTTGCAAGCAGGTTTCATATTTTCGCACATGTCGTGTCGTGAAAGATTACTTCCCTGCCTTAATAGTTCTTTAATGGCTCCATTAGATTGTGTTTTCTGAGCCCACGCTGGCACCCAGCTCCCTCTGGAGAAATGAATGTGTGGCTGTGGGGAGAAGTGAGGGAGAATCATCCTTTACCACCCTCTCGCTCGCTCTCCTGAGGGAGAAGAGGCGTGGAGTTATCTTTAGACAAAAGGAGTCCTAACCAAAAACAGCAAGAAAACATGAGATAAAGGAGTGATTGAGGCTGTGAGAACAAGAAAACCGAAAGATTGTGAGGTTCCAGGAAAACAGAGAGCCGGAGAGAGGGAAGAAGGCAAGGAGGGAGGAATGCAGGCGCAGAGGGAGAGCCTGTTTAAAGCTCTTTAAAGCGGGCTGATATTTGTCATGTGATTTGATTAGGTGGGATTTTAGTGAAAGCAGAGGTCGTTTGTCACAGTTATTTACAAACAACATAAATTTGTCATCTCTGCACGCTGCACACCATCAGTGTGCGTGTGTGTGTGTGTGTGTGTGTGTGTGTGTGTGTGTGTGTGTGTGTGTGTGTGTGTGTGTGTGTGTGTGGAAACGATGAGTGCGTTTACATGCACGATCTTACATTGATTATTTTTACCAGTGAAGTTTGCAATTCTTCAGTCCCATTAATGTTTTCTTATCCCAGTTTAACGTGCAAAAACAACTGTGAGTAAGGAATTCTGTGAGGTAGAAGTGGTTTAAAGCGTAAATACTAGGATACTATCAAAAGATTGATTAATTGTTTCAGCAACCCGACCGGCTCGATACAGAACCGATGGCATGAGATTGACATGGGATTATATTTTTGGCCCATCAGTGGCACAAGCGGGGCATTATTGTCCTGAATTTGGTTGCAAGTGTGGCTGGAATGACAGACAACATGTAAGATCACAAACACTGCTGTTCAAAAGTTTGGGGTCAGTAAGATATTTTAAAACATAGACGTACATGTTTTCAAATTCTCATGCTCACCGAGGCTACATTTAATAAAAAATACAGTAAAAACTATAATATTGTGGAATATTGATACATTTTAAAATAAGCTGTATCTATTAATATATTGTAAACAGAATTATTTGATGGCAAAGCTGAATCATCAGCAGTGTTCAGTGTCACGTGATCCTTCAGAAGTCAATCTAATAAGCTGATTTGCTGCTCAAGAAACATGTATTAATGTTGAAAACAGTTGTGCTTTTCAGAATTCTTTGAATAGAAAGTTCAACCGAATTTTTGAATTTAAACCTTTTAAGATTTTTTTTTTATAAATGGCATTACTGCCAGTTTTGATCCATTTATTGTATTCTTGCTGAGTAAAAGTGTTAATTTCTTAATCTTACTGACTTTTGAATGGTACTGAATGCCTAAAACTGTATTTTTCAGGGGTAGGTCACTATTGGTTTTATGCAAAACCTAATTTTTCCTGTTATCCTGATTTTGCTCTACATGTAAACACTTGTTAATGGTGTTTTGGTGTAAGTGTTCACATTTATGTTTACATTGACGTCAAAGCCAAAAGGAAAAAGGCATTTTCAAAATCTTGTTGTAAACACTTTTTTTGCATTGGTGTGTTTGTATAATGAGCTAGTCTGTGAGTTCCCAGTGTTTTGCCTCAAACACTGGTATATTGTATGCATTTATTAATGCCTCTAAATATTCACAGTGGGTTTTTTTTCTGTATGACTTTTCTATTATTGTGTAGTTTACTCTGTATTTTTAAGGCAGGTGAATGCATGTTTTCAGTGTCTCAGAAAGAGAAGAGAAGACCTCAGAGAATCAAATCCTTGGCATTTTCCCTTTTTTCTGATTGTTTAGCAATTGAGGCTCTTTTTGAACTGTCACATCAAAGCACTTGGTTTTTAATCAGCACTTTCTCTCTCTGGAAATACTGCAAGAAATGTATTTCTATATGCCTGTTTTTTTCCCCTGTCTCTCTATATGTATATCCCCCCCATATGTTCTCTGATTTTCCTACTTAATCAGTCTCCTCCTCTTTCATTCATTGTTTTGAAGTAAATTAGCTGCCAAAATGATCGAGTTGCAAGAAGAACATTCATCTGAAAGAGGTTTAACGGTGTATGATCTGCTGTTTCCTCTGGTCTTTTACTGCCATCTTGTGGCACATTTATATGATTAGTTATATTTTTCTTTCTTATTGCCACTTCTGGTATAAAGTATAGAAATCTTTGTTTTGTATGTTTATGCATAGTGGAGTGGGTAAATCTGATGGTTTGACTTTTTTTTTTTTCTGTCCTTGCAGCTGTTCGGAACGACCGGAACAAGAGGAAAAAGGAAGAGAAGAAGCAGGAGTGTTCGGAGAGTTACGTCTTAAGTCCTGATACGGAGCAGATGATCGAGCGGGTTAGGAAGGCCCATCAGGAGACCTTCCCCTCCCTGTGCCAGCTGGGCAAATACACCACGGTAAGTCAGAGACAATGCAGCTCTTAACGGTGACACCTTCATGGAATTATGGGTAAATAAGTCACAGAGTAAGCAAACATTGTCTCTGTCCTCGATCAGAACAACAGTTCAGACCACAGGGTTCCTCTGGACGTTAACCTGTGGGACAAGTTCAGTGAACTCTCCACCAAATGCATCATTAAAACAGTGGAGTTCGCCAAGCAGCTGCCCGGCTTCACCACACTCACTATCGCAGATCAGATCACCCTGTTAAAGGCCGCCTGTCTCGACATTCTGGTAAGAGCACGACACACTCACATCTTGTCTAAATAGTGCATGAGTAGATACATTGCAGCAGTGAACTTACATGTGTCTTCCATTCTCGCCTACAGATTCTGCGAATATGTACACGTTACACACCGGATCAGGACACCATGACGTTTTCTGACGGTCTGACACTGAACCGCACGCAGATGCACAACGCTGGCTTCGGTCCACTGACAGACCTGGTTTTCGCTTTCGCCAACCAGCTCCTTCCTCTGGAGATGGATGATGCAGAGACAGGGCTTCTCAGCGCCATCTGTCTGCTGTGTGGAGGTACTGCAGCTTTTTGACCCAAATCCATCACAAACACTTTTTGCCATATTTTGGTTAATGAATGTTGGTTTCATATTTTTTTTTATTCAGTCAGTAGTCACATAACTTTTTTTGGTTTATTCATTGTATTTTATCTGTCCGCCCTTTACTTGTTTATACTCTACTTGTATACCAAACTATAAGTTCATCTAATATTAAATGAAATTTCCATTTTTGGGGGTTTTACAGTAAGAATGCTCAATATATTGTAACTGTTGTCAGACAATATTGGCGTTTTATATTTAATATTAGCCTATTAATTTATGAACTTTGTTTTTGGTTGTCTTTTTTTAATAGAATAATCTGTCCTTTATATTTGTATTTATTTAATATCAGTCTATTTATTTACAAACTATGTTTTTGGTTTTAATTTTCAATCTTTTAATAGTAATTTGTATAAATTGTATCTGCTACTCATAAGTTATTAGCTGGAATTATCATCTAGTAACAATAGTTTTCTTCCATCTGAACAATGTTTGAATATAATTGAAACTCTCTAGAACTCATGAAATTGCTCTTTTTATGCTTGCGTGACTTTGTTAGCTGGTGTTATAAAACACTGTGCACTTGTGCTCAGATCGGCAGGATCTGGAACAGTCGGATAAGGTGGATGTGCTTCAGGAGCCGCTGCTGGAGGCCCTAAAGATCTACGTGAGAAAGAGGAGGCCTCATAAACCACACATGTTCCCCAAGATGCTGATGAAGATCACAGACCTGAGAAGCATCAGCGCTAAAGGTGACATTCACAGTCACTCTTTGAACATCAAGCTTGAATCAACCAGAATCCATTCTAAAAAAAAAAGTTTTTATTATTTGTCTTTCTCAATCAGGAGCCGAGCGAGTAATAACGCTGAAAATGGAGATTCCAGGCTCCATGCCTCCACTCATTCAGGAGATGCTGGAGAATTCAGAGGGTCTGGAGGGTGGCAGTGGGGCGAGAGGAGGAGGAGGAGCGCCACCAGGAAGCTGCAGCCCCAGTTTATCTCCCAGCTCGGCACACAGCAGCCCATCAGCTCACTCCCCCTGAATCTCACCTCCAGACAGGGCTCCGTACAGAATGAAACTGGTTCCAAACCAGAAATAAGCCACAGCCGACCAGCGCCAGAAACCAGAATTCCGGTAGACTTTGATCCGGGCTGACCGGCCCCGAACAGTTAATCTGGCCGGCTTTCATTAGCTGAAGACCAATTGAGTCACACACAGGCTGAGCCTGCCCAAAACTCACACTGTCATTAAAGCCACCAGAGATTCAGTGACTACCAGAGCCCTGCAGCTTTTCACGTAGCGGTGGACTATGAAGATGGCAGAACAAACGTCCTTTGTGTGCAGAAGCGGCTCCTTACTGTGTCTTCCTAGCTCTGCTCCCATCGCACAAACTGCGAAGGCCCAGATAAGCACTCCTTCTCGTCTGAGGAGTGCTTTTCTCTTGAGCCTGTGACATTATTTTATAAATTTCAATCCCTTAAAAGCAAGCTAAAGGACATTAGGATGTCAAATGTCCACAAGTCAGGGACATTTTGAACTTTCCAGCTGTTTTGGTTCTGTTTCTTTGTTTTCTTACAAAAAGATATATGAATATATTAAATCTATATTGACAGAAAAATGAGATTTGAATTTTGTGTCTTAGGTGGAATGCCGAGCAGTTCTTATCTTTTCTCTCTCACTTTTCTCTCGAGTTATACACGGTTATAGTTGACCCACAGTTATGCTCACTCCAAGACAGTCCTGTTCACGTTATGCACAAGGGCATGTCACACTAGCACTGAAAATCATGCAATGGGGTTAAAATGCAATTTTGTCCAGTGAGGAAATGATTTGGAGATGTATTCACAATGATCAACTTGGCAGTTGTGGCAAAGAAATGAAGGATCTCGTGTAAACAAGCAGCTTGTGATTATGAGGTGTATGAGATCTCAGAGCGGTAAATGCCTTTGTGTAGCTTTTTAATATTGTTTCTTAATTTTGTAATTGTCAAAAGACAGCGACCACCTCTACACCGTATTAGCAGATTATAAAATAAAAAAGATTTCCAAACATAATGACTCGCAAAGAATACAAGATGTATTTTTAGCGAAACGCCCACAAGAAAAGCAGGTCATTTCAGAAGTATTGAGAGTGTTGTAACTGAGCATTGAAAACAGAATGTCATGCCTTTTTTTTTTTTTTGCCTGCACCTCCATTTGTAATCATCTCGGTCCCGTTGTAGCTGTCACATGTGTGCTGAGATGCTTCCACCGACGCGTCCTTCTCCTCTGTACCTTACAACATCACTGCCTCTGCTCTCCTGCAACAATCATTGAACAATTGTCAACAACAACACTGCCTCTGTGTGACAATCACTATGTAAAGCTCACAAATAACTCTGCCTCTGTAACACACACTGATCCGCGCCAGACATCTGGGTTTGTGAGAGCGCTAGCCTAGTTTTTTAGGTCTAAAAGCATCAAGTACTGATTTCACAATTATGAAAGCCTAGAAATGCTTTATTAAGGTAAGACCTTGTACTGACATTTCTGATAATGTAGCATTTTTTATTATTAAATTAGTCTTATCTGAACTACCAGAGACATTTTAGCATTCATTTACTCATTTTATTCCAAACCATATGAACTTTCTATTGTGTGAGTTATGAAAAAGAACTGTCATACAGGTTTGGAATAACATGATGGATTTTCATTTTTGAGAGAACTGTCCCTTTAAGTCAAACATCAGCTTGATAAAATGAATGTTTAGTAGGCTTCATACAATCCAGTTCTGGCGGATCAGTGTCAGCATATCATTATTGTACCGGTTTACAACAGCTCTGCCTCTGCATCACGTCAGCTGAACCCGTTGTCACGAACCTTTGAACAGTGCGGTGGACCGAAATGACTTCCTCTTTAACATGTTCCTCTGAGGGTGGCGTGTGAACCGTTTCACTGCATCTATGCACATGACATGCACAGAGCTCGAGTCTATTCACTTCTATCTACCTGTTGTGAAAATCACAAGCCTCTTCCAGTCGCTCGGTACTGTCTATTTCATTTGATTCTGCATTCAAGGGTTCACCGCTTTTGAGCCATACTGCGTCACAGACCTTCTCTCACTCAAAGAATGACAAGCAGATATTACACGACGTACAGCACAAACCCTGTACTGCTTTAACAGTTGTTATACAGTCAAACGCACAAAAATGTTTCTGTTGTGTCAGGTCCCTAGATGATAAGAGTAATGTTTAATAAAGACTTCTGTTTTGTGTTTCTCAGCATGCTGGGTTTTTGTGATCTTTTTTTGCCCCCACAAAGCTGTGGTCTCCTTGTTTCTTTGAGCATTTGAAATATTCTCAGGGTCTGACCACATCAGCACCGTTTTAGATTAACTCACTCTGAAACGTGTGAGGGGTGTGAAACGTGTGATATTTTTTTCATATCACAGAATATTATGTATCGGTTTGTGCATTGTAATTTTTAAAGGCATTTTCCTGCAATATTACAACCAAATTTAGTTGATTCTTAAATATAGATGAAATGCACCAAATAAATGAATAGTTGTGAACAGCTCCACCACTGATTAATAATATACACTGTGTAAAGTGCATTACTTTGTGTGGTTGTAGTCTGGTACAAACACATTTGTGGCATGATTAATTTAATACATGAACATAAGGTGGAACATTTCAAATGGCTTTGCAGGCTGATAAAAAAAATGTGACACACGTCAGTAAATTGCTTCCATGCTTGAAAAAGTGGTCATATAACATGTCTTGGTTCCCCCCCCCCCAAAAAAAAATATTTTGACAAAAAATGTCCTGTTCAACAAAGCCACCTTCCTCTCTGACACCGAAGGGTGCTACCATCCGTTCTACAATGTTGTTCAGCACTAAAGTCACTGTTAACCTATTTTGGGAAAGAGCAGACCAATGCTACATTGGTAAATGTTGACTACAGCACATTAATGACAACACTGTGTATCTGTTGCTCTGTATACTTGTCATTGCCTGGACGGGTCAGTGGATAACCACTGTCTCCTTTGATACTGAAAAAAAAATTCCATTCAAAGGTGAATTTAAGACAATTAAACATTGCAAATTTCAATCAGATCATCAACACATTTTGAGCACAAGACTTTGAGTACATTTCAAGCAGTCTTATTTGAAGAAACAACTTGTGTAAAGATCAAAGTCAGCTGACAGGCAGCTCATTTTTTGCACAAATAAAAGTTTTGTGCTAACAGCCTAGCGTGTTAAAGTTCAGTTCAGTGTGCAGGATGCTGAAAGGGCTGTGTGATTAGTATAGTAGGGAAACAGGAATTATTTCAGAGCTTTTAGTGGTCACGCACTGAGCATCATTTCTAAAAAGAGTCATAAAGCTTCCTGTTATCATTTGAAGAGAGTAATTTGAAGTCAATATAGAGGCACCACTGAAACCCTGTGAATATAAAAGCCATTTGACGAGCCATTCTCACTGAAAAAGAATAGTGAAATACATAAATTATCTAAATCATTTTCTTATTGAGGAAAAATTAAATATGCTCCTTATTAATACTGTGATAATGATTTACATAATGTACGTTACCTATATTTTGGGTGCCTGCAAATATTAATGCTTAAACATCTTGCCACAATAGCAAAACATTTCACTGTACTTTGGATTATAATATGCAAGATGTGCTCTACAATAACCGAAATGAAGACAATGCTGAGGATAACCATGAGCTTGTAGATATGGATGATGGTGATCATGAAGGTGTAAACTCTGATCAAGAGTATGTTATTGTAGATCAGGATGACTCTGTACTGGAATATGTCAATGTGGAAATAGACGATTCAGAACAGTGTCAATGTTGATATTACAGATCACAGAAGTATGTTGGACTATAACTGTAAATATTTATGAAAGCTATTTAATTATTAATTTCTATTTAAGGGGGTTTATTGTCAATGTGTTATGTCTGCCTTCTATCCCGACTGCTCAGCGGTTTATAGTCAAAATTACCACAGTACATAAATAATACATTTTAAGTTTAAACAAACAGCTTCACATGTACTTGTATTCTGTACAAGTCAAGCCAAGTCACCTTTATTAATACAGCGCTTTTAACTATACAAATTGTGTCACAGCAACTGCACAATATCAAAATAGGAAAATAGTGTGTCAATAAATGACTTGATTAAACACTTATTTTTCAGTTAAAGGCATTTAATTATTGAATCCTTTGATGTCATCGTCCAGGTCAGTTCAGTTTAACCCACAAGTATCTGTGCAATCAAGTCGACGATATCGCTAGAAATGAAGTGTCCCCAACTAAGCAAGCCGGAGGCGACAGCAGCAATTAACCAAAACCAAAACTCCATTGGTGACAGAATGGAAAAAAAAAAAACTTGGGAGAAACCAGACTCAGTCGGGGGACCAGTTCTCCTCTGGCCAGACAAACCAGCAGTTTGTTCCAACTACAGCAAAGCCAGATTGTAAGGGCTCAACTGGTTCCAGTGGTCTTTTCCCGATGGCTGCCTGGGTGACAGGGTCCTCACTGGGGATGTCTCTGTGGGGCTCATCTAGGTGTCTGGATCTCCGCTGGCGTTCAGGGCTGTAGAGGTCTAGATGCTGATCTACAATCTAATCTGGATACGGACCGGATCTGGTGACTGCAGTGACCATCTGGGCTGGATATGGACTGGATCTGGTGACTGCAGTAATCATCTGGGCTGGATATGGACTGGATCTGGTGACTGCAGTAATCATCTGGGCTGGATATGGACTGGATCTGGTGACTGCAGTAATCATCTGGGCTGGATATGGACTGGATCTGGTGACTGCAGTAATCATCTGGGCTGGATACGGACTGGATCTGGTGACTGCAGTAATCATCTGATCTGGATACGGACCGGATCTAGTGACTGCAGTGACCATCTGGGCTGGATATGGACTGGATCTGGTGACTGCAGTGACCATCTGGGCTGGATATGGACTGTATCTGGTGACTGCAGTAATCATCTGATCTGGATACGGACTGGATCTGGTGGCTACGGTGACCTCGGAATAAGAAAGAAACAGACTAATATTAGCGTAGATGTAAATCTTCTTACGATGTAACAAGTACATTGTGTGTTATGGGAATGTGTGTTATGGGAAGTGTTCCCTGTTTCGGTTGACCTAATTAATGCAGCCTAACAATCCTTTAACGTATTTGAATATTAGATTAGATTAGATTCAACTTTGCTGTCATTGCACGTGTAAGATACAAGGCAACGAAATGCAGTTAGCATCTAACCAGAAGTGCAATAAGCAGAACTACAGGATATACAGTGCCTATAATGTTACATATGTACAGAAATATACAGATACAGCAGTCCTATGGACATAATTTAAATTTTTTGAAATACTATCAGTATGATATACAGATGGGTGATTATGATCATATTTTACAGATGGATTATGCAGTAAATGTATGTACACTATAAGCAAAAACGATTAACATAATTACAAATGGATATGAATAAGCGATACATTAAGATATATAAACACTAGTGCAATGGACATTGAGAGTGCATAGAAAATAAAAATGTCCAGTACACCGTGTGTAGATGGATCCATTCCATATTCTGAATGTACAGATGGTAGTGCATGTAATAAGTTTAACAGAATGGGTTTTTTTTGTCCTCTATATAAACAGATTTAGTGATGGGGAGGGGTGAAGTGAGGGGGGTGTGTGAGGGGGGATCAATGAGCAGAATCAAGGATAACGATATGTTATTGTCAAGGTCAGGTCCTCCCTGTAGGCAGTCTCATTGTTGTCTCTGATGAGGCCAATCATCGTGGTGTCATCTGCAAACTTGATGATGGAGTTGGATCCATGCACAGGCCTGCAGTCATGGGTGTAGAGGGAGTAGAGGAATGGGCTCAGCACACAGCCCTGTGGTATGCCGGTGTTGAGTGTGATGGTGGTGGAGCAGGTGTGGCTTTCCTAACATGCTGAGGTCTGTTAATCCAGTTGCAGAGGGAGGTGTTAACACCCAAGTCACCAAGTTTAGTGGTCAGCTTGCAGGGAATGACGGTGTTGAATGCTGAGCTGAAGTCAACAAACAACATCCGTACATATGTGTTGTTGTTATTTAAGTGTGTGAGTACCGAGTGCAGTACTGTGCATACTGCATCCTCAGTGCTCCTAGTGCTTCGGTAGGCAAATTGGTGTGGGTCCAGTATTGGTGGGAAGCATTTCTTGTGGTGTGCCAGGACCAGTCACTCAAGGCACTTCATAACAATCAGTGTGAGTGATATGGGACAGTAGTCATTCAGTCGGGGAGGAGTGTTTCGGCACTGGCACAAGGGATGTGGACTTAAAGCATGTTGGCACAGTTTCCGTCGGGGCCAGCAGCCTTGTGTGCGTTTATCCGGCTCAATGCTGTGTAGACATCTGTGGAGGTGAGTTTGAGGGTTTGATAGTATGCTGAGAGTGTGATCTTGGTGGCCGTCTCCTTGTTGTTATTGTCAAAGCATGCATAAAAGTAATTTAGCTCATTAAGGAAGGAGACATCTGTAACTGTATGAGTGGAAGTGCATGGCTTGTAGTCACTGATGACCTGGATGCCCTGGCACATGCGTTGGGGGTCAGAGTTAGAAAAATGTTCCTCTATCTTTAGCTTGTAGCAGTGCTTGGCCTTCTTGATGCCCCTCTTCAGGTTAGCCCTGGATTTGCTGTAGGCCTGAGTGTCATCTATTCTGAAAGTAGTGTTGCAGGCTTTCAGCAGGAGCCGCACCTCCCTGTTCATCCATGACTTCTGATTAGGGTACGTTGTGATCTGTTTCTCTGTTGTAACACTGTCAATGGTGTACTGATGTAATCCAGTACAGAGGAGGTATAGATATCAATGTCCGTGTGAGAGCCACTGGCAGCCTGAGAAGCAAACATACTCTAGTCTGTGTGTTGAAACCTGTCCTGAAGTACAGACTCTGCTTCCATTGGCCACACTTTGATGGTCCTCACTGATGGCTTCACATGGTTGATGAGGGGTGAATACTTGGGGGTGAGAAACAAAGAAAGGTAATCAGACCAGGGGGGGGGGGGAGTCACGATGTAAGCTCCAGCAATGTTTGTGTAAACATGATCCAAATTTTTTCTCCTCTAGTGTGGCAGGAAACATTCTAATGGAATTTGGGGAGCATTGTCTTTAAGTTGAGTGATTAAAATCACCTGCAACAATAAATGCAGCCTCCGGGTGTGCAGTCTGTTGTTTACTAATGGCCGCATGCAGTTCGTTGATAGCAAGCTTGGCATTAGCATCCGGGGGAATATAGACTGAAGTTATAATGGTGGAAGATAAAAAGGTCTACACTTAACTATGAGAAACTCTAGGTTAGGTGAGCAGTGTTTCTCAACAATGTCAGAGTTCGAACACCAAGCTTTGTTTACATAAATGCACAATCCTCCGCCTCTGGTCTTGCCGGAGTCATCTGCCGTTCTATCTGCGTGTCGCATCCGGTTAGATCAATAACATTATTGGGTATATCGCTGTGGAGCCATGTTTCCGTGAAAACCATGATATTGCAGTGCAGTCCAAAAGTCTCTTACTGATGCGAAGTCGTATCGCATCCATTTTGTTCACCAATGACCGCACATTAACGAGGAAAATGGTGGGTAAAGAGAGCCGGTGTGGTGTTAGTTTTAGCTTAGCTCTTAGCCCTCCGCGCTTCCCTGCCTTTTTTTACAATCTCAGCGCTGCCCAGAAGTGTATTAGAAGTGTATTGGTGTGTTATGTGTACGCCAGGTTAAAGAGATGGGTCTTTAATCTAGATTTAAAATGACAGAGTGTGTCTGCCTCCCTGACAGTGTTAGGTATATTGTTCCAGATTTTGAGTGCTAAATAGGAAAAGGATCTGCCGCCCACAGTTGATTTTGATATTCTAGGTATTATCAAATTGCCAGAGTTTTAAGAACACAGTGGACTTGGAGGACTATAATGCGATAAGAACTCGCTCAAGTACTGAGGAGCTAAACCATCCAGGGCTTTATAAGTAATTAACAAGATTTTAAAGTCTATACGATGTTTAATAGGAAGCCAGTGCAGTGTTGACAGAACCGGGCTAATGTGGTCATAATTCCTGGTTCTAGTAAGTTTTTACCAGTTTTTTATATTGACTACGCATTCCATAAGTTTCTCAATTTTGGTATGTTTCACCGGGCCGCGAAGATATATAGAGCCGTGTACCATCAGCATAACAGTGAAAGCTAACCCTGTGATCCCTGATGGTATTTCCCATGGGTAACATGTACAGGTGCATCTCAATAAATTAGAATGTCGTGGAAAAGCTCATTTATTTCAGTAATTCAACTCAAATTGTGAAACTCATGTATTAAATAAATTAAATGCACACAGACTGAAGTAGTTTAAGTCTTTGCTTCTTTTGATTGTGATGATTTTGGCTCACATTTAACAAAAACCCAACAAATTAGAATACTTCATAAGACCAATAAAAAAAAATGTTTTAGTGAATTCTTCGCCTTCTTGAAAGTATGTTAATTTACTGTATATGTACTCAATACTTGGTAGGGGCTCCTTTAGCTTTTAATTACTGCCTCAATTCGGCATGGCATGGAGGTGATCAGTTTGTGGCACTGCTGAGGTGGTATGGAAGCCCAGGTTTCTTTGACAGTGGCCTTCAGCTCATCTGCATTTTTTGGTCTCTTGTTTCTCATTTTCTCATAGATTCTCTATGGAGTTCAGGTCTGGTGAGTTTGCTGGCCAGTCAAGCACACAAACACCATGGTCATTTAACCAACTTTTGGTGCTTTTGGCAGTGTGGGCAGGTGCCAAATCCATCTGGAAAATGAAATCAGCATCTTTAAAAAGCTGGTCAGCAGAAGGAAGCATGAAGTGCTCCAAAACTTTTTGGTAAACGGGTGCAGTGAAGTTGGTTTTCAAAAAACACAATGGACCAACACCAGCAGATGACATTGCACCCCAAATCATCACAGAATGTGGAAACTTAACACTGGACTTCAAGCAACTTGGGCTATGAGCTTCTCCGCCCGTCCTCCAGACTCTATGACCTTGGTTTCCAAATGAAATACAAAACTTGCTCTCATCTGAAAAGAGGACTTTGGACAACTGGGCAACAGTCCAGTTCTTCTTCTCCTTAGCCCAGGTAAGACGTCTCTGACGACAACTGTAGCCAAATTCCTTGACACGTCTGTGTGTGGAGGATCTTGATTAGGGTTGGGAATCAAAAATCGATTCCGATTCCAGAATCGGATACTTAAGGTCAGGAATCGGATACTTGTTGTCAAATTAAAATTTCGATTCCGCCTATCAATTCCTATGCGCTTTTTTTTTCTTCATCTGTGAGGACAGGTGTGATCTAGCGATCTGCCAGGACCTTCCTCGCTAATCTAAGCGCTACAAAGTTTGTCTGCATTTGCGATCAGAAGCCTAATATCTGTGATATCTGTGAAGAAGTATAATATCTGTGATAGCTAAACATGTTGCAAGAGAGGTGTCACCACCAACATGACATTAATTTAATAGATCGTTAAAGATCGCGAACATGACTCAAACACTAACGTGATTCTATTCCTAAATTAAAATGATTTGTCTGTTTCATTCCTCAACCTTTGAGGTGTGCGATCACAATGTTGTGATCACTTGGTTCATCCGTGCAGCAGTGCCACCACTGATCTAAGCTTGGCCACACTGCTCAAAACAGCAGTTTTTGTCCCTTTTTCTTGACAAGAAATGCCTTTATTAAGACGCGGAACCGGTGTTTTTTTTGCATCCACATCCAACGAGACTTTTCAGACGCGCACTGCAGCTTTGCCTCAGCACCAGGCGCGAGTCAAATGAGCGCGGAAAAGGTACATCAGCCAAATGAGCTTCGGTAGAACAACGAGATGCTATAAGGCTGTATGTGTAACGGATGTATGCCAGTAAGGGCTGTGTGTAAAACCTCACTCTCCTGACCTCAAAAAGAGGCGCTCTAGCGACTGACGCTAGAGGCTGTAGCCTGTGGCGTTCCTTGTTAGAGTGCCCGCCTCCCGCACCGGAATCCCGGGTTCGAGACCCGCTCGGAACAAGAACGAGTTGTGTGGTGGTATGGACCCGGGGGGGTTACATTGGTGCCGTGACCCGGATGGGAGTGAGGTTTAGGGGGGTGAGTGTAACGGATGTATGCCAGTAAGGGCTGTGTGTAAAACCTCACTCTCCTGACCTCAAAAAGAGGCGCTCTAGCGACTGACGCTAGAGGCTGTAGCCTTTGGCGTTCCTTGTTAGAGTGCCCGCCTCCCGCACCGGAATCCCGGGTTCGAGACCCGCTCGGAACAAGAACGAGTTGTGTGGTGGTATGGACCCGGGGGGGTTACATATGTCAGTAAAACAATCTTTCCTGTCCTGTCTGCCGTCACTGTGCTCACGGCGCACGCCCTGATCGCGTCATCATAAATAAGCGCACAAGAAACTGCATACGAGTCTGTCGTCAGTTAAGTCATGAAATTACCAAAAAAGGCGATTAAAGCTGCAAACTGTGCATGCATGTGTAACGGATGTATGCTAGTAAGGGCTGTGCCTGTGTGTAAACCTCACTCCCCTGACCTCAAAAAGAGGCGCTCTAGCGACTGACGCTAGAGGCTGTAGCCTTTAGCCTCCTTGGTAGAGCGCCCACCTCCCGCGCCGGCGTCCCGGGTTCGAGACCCGCTCGCGTGATGGTGCGGACCCGGGGGGGTTACATGTATGAATGCATTACATTTCATAACGTCTCTCAAATGCATATTAAAATATTGGCTCTCGTGCAATGGTTTGCTAAAAAGTGACATGGGATAAATGTTTGATATCATTATTTAATCACATTGTAATCGAAACTGGGAATCGAAAAAGAATCGGAATCGATAAGCAGAATCGGAATCGAAATCGATAAAATTCTAACGATACCCAACCCTAATCTTGATGCCTTGACCCCAGCCTCAGTCCATTCCTTGTGAAGTTCACCCAAATTCTTGAATCGATTTTGCTTGACAATCCTCATAAGGCTGCGGTTCTCTCAGTTGTTTGTGCATCTTTTTCTTCCACACTTTTTCCTTCCACTCAACTTTCTGTTAACATGCTTGGATACAGCATTCTGTGAACAGCCAGCCTCTTTGCCAATGAATATTTGTGGCTTACCCTCCTTGTGAAGGGTGTCAATGATTGTCTTCTGGACAACTGTCAGATCAGCAGTCTTCCCCATGATTGTGTAGCCTAGTGAACCAAACTGAGAGACCATTTTGAAGGTTCAGGAAACCTTTGCAGGTGTTTTGAGTTCATTAGCTGATTAGCATGCCATCATATTCTAATATGACTTGGATATGTTTTTGTTAAATGTGAGCCAAAATCATCACAATCAAAAGAACCAAAGACTTAAACTACTTCAGTCTGTGTGCATTGAATTTATTTAATACACAAGTTTCACAATTTGAGTTGAATTACTGAAATAAATAAACTTTTCCACAACATTCTAATTTATTGAAATGCACCTGTATAGCTTGAAAAGTAATGGCCCTAGTTCTGGGCCTTGAGGTACTCCATACTGCACTTGTGATCTATATGATACCTCTTCATTCAATGCTACGAATTGATGGCAGTCAGATAAGTACGATTTGAACCATGCTAATGCACTTCCATTAATGCCAACAATGTTGTCTAGTCTATTCAAAAGAATGATGTGATCGCTAGTGTCGAACGCAGCGCTAAGATCCAGGAGCACTAATAGAGAGATACAACCACAATCAGATGATAAGAGCAGGTAATTTGTCACTCTAATGAGAGCAGTCTCAGTACTATGAGATGGTGTAAATCTTGCCTGGAAATCCTCAGATATAATTTTTCTCTAAGAAGGAATATAATTGTGAGGATACTACCTTTTCTCGTATCTTTGACAGAAAATGGAGATTCGAGATCAGTCTGTAATTAACTAGATATTTGGGGTCAAGTTGTGTTTTTTTTAATGAGAGGCTTAATAACAGCCAATTAATAGGTTTTGGGGACATACCCTAATGACAATGATGAATTAATAATAGCCAAAAGAGGATCTATGACTTCTGGAAGCACCTTTTTTAGTAGTTTAGATGGAATAGGTTTTAACATATATGTTGTTGGTTTAGCTAATTTTACAAATGTATACAATTCTTCCTCTCCTATAGTAGAGAATGAGTGGAATTGTTTCTCATGGGATCTATAGTGCACTATTTGATGTGATACTGTAGCTGACGGCTGCCTGGTTACAATTTGATCTCTAATAGTATCGATTTTGGAAGTAAAATAGTTAATAAAGTCATTACTGCTGTGCTGTTGGGAAATGTCAACATCTGTTGATGCTTTATTTTTTGTTAATTTTGCCACTGTATTGAATAAATACCTGGGGTTATGTTTGTTTTCTTCTAAAAGAGACGAAAAGTAATCCGATCAAGCAGTTTTTAATGCTTTTCTTTAGAAAAAAATTGTACTTTCCCGCAAAGCAATACGAAATACCTCTAGTTTAGTTTTCCTCCAGCTGCGCTCCATTTTCCGGGCTGCTCTCTTTAGGGCACGAGTGTGCTCATTATACCATGGTGTATAATGAGCAAGCTAACCGACACAAATGACAAGCTAACCGACTAACAAATGCTAACGCGCTGCACTCGCGGTTTTAGATTAAAAGCGAACGATCAAATTAGTCAGATTAGTTTGATAGATCATATCAGTAATATGGTGCAATATAATACAAAGATGAGATGTTTAATCTTTGCTTCTACAAAAGGACACTTCCTCAAATCTTTCTCACAGCTTTAGCTGTGTTAAAAAATATATATATTCTCAGAAAGCTATTCTCAGAATCAATACCTCAAATTCAACATGATTTCACATTGAACACTAACCCCATTTGCATGTACTATTCATTTGAGTATATTGGGTTTATAGTAACTCTCACAGTTAAACAGCTTCACTTTAGTTGAATAAATCACTTGATATGCAGGAGTCCTATATATACAGTAGTCATTTTTTACAGATAAAAAAAACACATTTTGTATGGAACATTAGATTTATCACATTTTCCATCAATGAAGAAATTTTACCACAATAATTGTGTAGTTGCAGCGTCTGGAAAGAGCTTATTAATGTAAATTAAAGCAACATGGCTAAACCTTGCTCCCTTCCTGAAGACTTCGGTTCCTGTCCTTCTCCAGCCCACATGCCTGTTATTTTCATGCAATCCATATAATTCATGAACATCTAGATTAGCTGGTTTGATTAGTGTTGGAGCTAAACTGCATGATGGGAGTCCTCAAGAAGCAGGGTTGGCTACACCGAACTAAACTCAGATAAAAACAGTGAGGGTCACATCATAATTATCACTTATATAAAAACGATTTATGGTGTTTCCTGTTTAGGGGTAGGCTAATAGACTGATGGACAGATCAGTTCCTACCATACACATAGTGTACGTTTCCGTTCTTACCAAAGCATCATCAGCTCTTATAACTTATCAGGAAGTTACATCTTAATTCATGTGCATTTTGAAAGGACGCAAGCATCGCAATGCCAAGACCTTCTCTTCTCACTTTGATACTTGGTAAACTCATTTTTTAATTCTTGCAATTTATGTTATTCATAAGAGATGGAGATTAAAGCTGAAAATAGAATTGATAATAGTCTTCCTATATCACTGCACATTGCAATGTTAATATCACAGTAATATTTCATCCTTAAAACTGTTTAGTTAAAGATTTTGAACTGAATAAGTTGGTCGGTTATGCCATCTTTTTTTCATCATGTTGTCATTCAGACTTTCACTGAGCTTTTGCACTTGTTTTTTTTTTTTCTGAAACTGAACTGAAACTATTTAACGTTACTGACACCAGAAAGTAAACTGATACATATTGATATATCTGTATGTTTGGGTAGATATGATATGATTTTTAATTTAAAAAAGACATTTATGGTCCGTGTAATGCTTAGCAGTTCTTTTTGCCACAATTTGCCACTTTATCAATTTGCCACTTTAAAATGAATCAAAAGAAAAAAGGGTTTCAAACTTCGATTTTCCATTTTTTGGAATACGTCCGACGCTATCTCACGGCAATTCGTACATATTTTACGAGGTGGCTAATTCGTACGAACTCACTCGTACGATTTTTTTTTGTTTGTGTTTTTATTGCAATACAAAAACACAGAGTTGTACGGTGGCCGAGAGAGCTCAACGCGCTGCAAATAGAAAAAACACCTGCAAATTAAGGAAACAACTTCCTCAATTTTACAACGCACACGCTTGCAAATGCTCACAACACAACCAAAAAAGAAACGCGCTGCAAATAGAAAAAAACACCTGCAAATTAAGAAAAAACTTTCGTCAATTTGACAACACACAAGCTGCAAATGCTCACAACACAACCAAAAAAGAAACGTGCTGCAAATAAAATGTATTTGGTTATGTTGTGAGCATTTGCAGTGTGTTTCTTTATTTGTTTCTGTTGTGAGCATTTGCACCATCTGCTGTCAAAATGATGAAAATGTTTTCTTGATTTGCTGGTGCTTTTTCTATTTGCATGTGTTTTCTGAAGTTGCAGCGCATTGAGCTCTCTCGGCCACCGTAGTACGATTAAAATAATGATTTTACACAATACAATACACAAAGTATTATGAATATACATTAATATACATGTCAACTGAAATCAAGTACTACAGATTACAAGAGAAAAAGTAGGAAAAAAAAAAAAAAAAAAAAACATAAGACCTTGAGGGTAAGACATTTAAATTTCAATTACAGTATACAAATTAAAGTCATTGCAGAATGAAATAGTTTTTCTTGCTTTCTTATTTTCTGACATTGAAATGGTATTTAGATCATTTAAAAAAAATAATAATAAAAAATAAAGTGTGGTTTGTTGTTGGTAAATTTACATTTGTGAATAGGTTTAGGGGCGGGGTTAGGTGTATGTCATTCGTATAAATTCATACGAATGGGCAACTCGTAAAATAAGTACGATTTAGCAAAAATCGTATGAATTTGTAAGAGTGAGGTCGTACAAATGTGTACGAATTAGCCACCTGGTAAAATATGTACGAATTGCCGTGAGATCGGGCTGAATAGGTCACAAATGGATAATTGTCTCTCTGTTTAATTGTCAGTCCTACACTGTTGCTGCTTCCGAATTAGATTTTGTAACAAACAAACTAAAATTACTCATTATTTTAGTTTTCCCTTTTTGTGTTCCTCTTGCGGTTGGCCCGTACCATATCACAGCAGGGTGAGGGGAGATTAGTTTACAGCCAGCAGCCGCGGCGCGGATACAGAGCGCTGTCGTGTAGTGTGTCGTATAGCAGTTCTGGCTACGCAATATTTGTATCCGCTACAGTCACTCATACCTACATGTCTTTGCACTGTACTGAATCAACACTGTCAGCTTTGTTAGAGCTCCTTCACAGCAGAATTTGAAATTGTTACTACTGGATTTAACAAAAAGTTTGTTTTTCAATTGCAAACTACGTGTAAAGCAGATTATATGATTGTAGTTTTGCAGACTTGGTCTGAAGAGGTATATAAGAGGTATATAAGTGAATGGTTTCACTGAGTGTGCCTCCAGCCTACAACTTTTACAAAAAAATGGTAACACATGGATCAGTGACTATAAACATACTCTTGCTCATCTAGACACCAAAGCTGTTACACTATAAGTAATTATGAACAACCAACCTATTGCTGACTATAGAACCATTTGAAAGCTGTAAAAAAAAAATAGTTCCTAAAATTAATGTGTTGTGTAAAAAAAAAATCATAGTTCCTATGTAAGTGTTGTGTTAAAAAAAGAAAAAACTACAGCAAGAGTTCTAAAAAGATTGACAGGAGGTCAGTATGTATGCAGACTGAAAAGCTGCTTTTCTTTATGCCAATTGGTCATGAGCATAAAGAATGATAAATTATACCTCACCCTGTAAACAGCATTGCCTATTATTTTACCAGCACTCAGTAGAGGCACCACTGCGAGCCTTTCATATTTGTAAATATCTCTCAAAGCAGGTATGTCTTCATGAGCATCATTAACAACAGATCGGTTTGAGACAACACTGACTAATTAATAGGATGCAATTATCAGCCAATATTGTCTGATTCTATCTTCATTTTTTTATGTTTTTATTTGGTAAATCATATCTAATTGTAAGTATGTTTATATGTTCCTGTTTTTCATCTCAACAGCCAGTGCTCTGACTCTGACTTCTGTAACTGGTGAGTAACAGTCTGTTAGTCACTCATTTTTAAAACAGACGTTATTCTAGCTGCATCATGACATAACCAGTCACTGTTTTGGCTAGTCTTCAAGTTCAGCCTGTTGATGTGAGTTGTATCATAACGGAGTTATTTTGTTTTTAGGAGATTGTAGTATCAGACTGGTGAATGGTACCAGTGACTGCTCTGGAAGAGTTGAGATCCTTTATAATGGCCAGTGGGGAACCGTGTGTGATGATAACTGGGACATGAATGATACTGCTGTGGTGTGCAGACAGCTGGGATGTGGACCAGCTGTTAGTGCACAAACCAGTGCTCATTTTGGCCAGGGTAGTGGTCAGATCTGGTTGGACGATGTGAAATGTTCAGGAAGTGAAAGAAACCTCACACAATGTCCACACAGTGGATTAGGAAATCATACCTGTAATCACAGTCAAGATGCTGGTGTTGTTTGTTCAGGTAAGTCAAATCTTGAGCATCTTCACACATTATTTTGGGGGAAATGAGCAACAGAAATTACATAAAGATTGATGAATTTGATTATTTTTAAACATTTTTAAATAAATACAAATTTATTTTGCAGGTGAGCTGCAGATGCCGACTCTTTCCCTAACCTCAAGACATGCAGCTGTTTCTCCTGGAGAAAATATCCAGTTCAGTTGCACAACATCTAAACCAAGATGCAATACTAATGCTGAATTCCAGCTCTTCAGAAACGAATCATCTATATCCACACAGACACATGTATCTAGTGTGACTTTCAACCTTGTTAATGTAGACGTCTCACATCAGGGCAGCTACAGCTGTCATTACTCCTACCAAGACAACACTGTCAAGTCACCTTTGAGTAACACTGTTATCATCAATGTGGGTGAGTGCAGTCAGCTTAAGTCTCATAGAGTACATGCATTAGTAACGTATAAGTGAATTAATTCTGTAATTATGCTTTTTTCCCCCATTTTCTAAAATGACTGTTTATTAAATTATTTGCTGATGGGTTTCTGAAGCTATTTTATTTGTTTAAAGGATTTTGACCTTGTTTTTTGAGTTTCTATAATCATATAAATGTATTCTTCTTGTTTTCTAGTGAACTTGCAGCTGCCCAGTATTTCCCACAGTGTTCCTGATGGATGGTTTGACGTGGGGCCTCAGGGGCCAGTGATCACCAGGGGCCACAATTTCACTATCATCTGTTCAACTCTATCTCAGTATCCTGGAGGCTCTTTTCACCTGTTCAGAGGATCAAGCATCACCAGGAATGAGTCAGCTGTCAGTCACTCTGTCTCCTTCTTCTTTCCTGAGGCAGATTATTCACACGAGGGAAACTACAGTTGTGTTTATGAAGTCAGTGTCTCCTCACGCTCCTTCCGTTCATCTTCCTCTGAACTGCTGCTCATCACTATCACAGGTACTGATGTGTAAGAGACTAAAAACAAGCTGCACTGCTGGTAATGAAAGTTAACTCAGACACATGTGTCTCTCTCAGCCTCCCTGCTTCCTGTCATTGGTGCTGCAGTGTCTGCTGTGCTGCTCTTATTATCTGTCCTCATAATCATCCTCCTGCTGAAGAGAAGACAAAAGCAAAGGAACAAGGAAACACATTCAAAGTGCTCTTTTACAAAAGGTAATGGTCTTCATTCTATAAAAGAATTCAGGTGATGTCTTATAAAACTGTTTCTTCCAAAGTCACTGTCTTATATATATATATATATATATATATATATATATATTAGGGGTGGCACGGTACACAGATGTCATGGTTTGGTATGTACCTCGGTTCGGGGGTCACGGTTCGATACGATTTCGGTACAACAGGAAAAAAAGAAATCTACTATGCTCTGTTTCTTTTCATTTATTTTGAACAGACAGTAGTGCAAATTATAATTTTTTCCACCTAGATGTGAAAATACTAATTATTAATACTAATACTATTATTACATTGTTATATTATGCATACAATCGGTTTCGTTTTCATTGTGAATGTACACAAATAAAAGCAGACCTTTATCCAATGATTATTAATAAGACAACAAGTGTTTAAAGTTGATTATCCTGGTATAAGAAACAGTTGAAGGGATCGTGGGCTGGAGCACACACACACACTTTTTTAATTAATTGTAAATATTGAACATTTAACATTCAAAATGTTACAAACATGATCACGTTTGCATCTGTGTCACCGTTGTAACGCGACTGAATTAACGTAACTTAAAAAAAACTATAATTTACATTATAAATAATAGTTTAGCATTAAGATAAGTTACATCGCAAATATGGAAATATTATGGAATATTTGGATTCGTGCCGAATGAGAGGTAGGATACACGAGCACAAAGATCTTGTCAGTCCGTGTGAGAAGCTTTTGCCAGTCCATGTGAGAGTCGCGTTCAGAATCAGCACATGGTCACTGTCTCCACTCTCAAGCGCGCAACTCACAGCATTCGCTGTTCTTCTGCTGCCGCTGGCGGTCATCAAACAGCGCTGCATTGATGCGGGCGCCCCCTTCTGGATTGGGGGTGAATTGCCTGTATTCGTCTTAAAGGCGATTTTAGAGTGGATAACCGGGGCTTTATTGGATACAATAAAAGTGTCTGCTAAATGCATAAATATATATAAATAAGACAAATTCTTAAAGGGGAAACATCCCACCAACAGCAACTAAACATCATTAAAGAGTTAACATAACAAGAACTGTATGTGAATTCTGTCACATCTTTAAGTGTATGCCGCCACAGTATATGTGTATCAGGATAGAGTGTAGTCAGTGTCGTCTTTATGTGTATGCTTCGGATAACATGCTTCGGTGTTTGTCTTTTGGCTGGATGTTGTGAAAGGGTTTTTCTTTTCCATGGAGAGGATTCTCCGATCATCCACCACTGTTGTCCTCCGTGGACCTCCAGACCTTTTTTATGTTGCTGAGCTCACCAGTGCATTCTTTTTTTTCTCACAATTTACCAAACTGTTGATTTGAAAACCGCTGAATGTTCCTGCTATCTCTCTTGTGGATTTGTTTTGTTTTTGAAGCCTAACAATTGTCTGTTTCGCCTGCATGGAGAGATCCTTTGACTGCATGATGTGGGTTTACAGCAACAGCTTCCAAAGCCACTTAGAATCAACTCCAGAACTTTTACCTGTTTTAATTGATGTAGAAATAACGAAGGAATAGTCCACATCTGTCCACGAAATTGCTTATGGTCCAATTACAACCCGAATTCCTGGAAATGGTGGGACATTTTTTTAAATTAGAATAAAATGAAAACTAAAAGACTTTCAAATCACATGAGCCAACATTTTAATCACAATAGAACATAGAATAACATATGTTTAAAATTAGAAATTTTACACTTTGTTCCACAAAATGAGCTCATTTCAAATTTGATGCCTGCTACAGGTCTCAAAATAGTTGGGACAGGGGTATGTTTACCATGGTGTAGCATCTTCTCTTCATTTCAAAACAGTTTGAAGACGTCTGGGCATCGAGGTTATGAGTTTCTGGAGTTTTGATGTTGCATTTTGGTCCCATTCTTGCCTGATATAGGTTTCCAGCTGCTGAAGAGTTCGTGGTCGTCTTTGGCGTATTTTTTGTTTAATGATGTGCCAAATGTTCTCTATAGGTGTAAGATCTGGACTGCAGGCAGGCCAATTCAGCACCGGACTCTTCTACTACGAAGCCATGCTGTTGTAATAGCTGCAGTATGTAGTTTTGCATTGTCCTGCTGCAATACACAAGGCCTTCCCTGAAATAGACGTTGTCTGGAGGAGAGCATATGTTGCTTTAAAACCTTTATATACCTTTCAGCATTCATAGTGCCTTCCAAAACAGGCAAGCTGCTAACTGTAGGCACTTATGCACCTCCATACCATCAGAGATGCTGGCTTTTGAACTGAACGCTGATAACACGCTGGAAGGTCTCTCTCCTCTTCAGCCCGGAGGACACGGCGTCTGTGATTTCCAACAAGAATGTCAAAGACTCATTTGACCATAGAACACTTTTACACTTTGAAACAGTCCATTTTAAATGAGCCTTGGCCCAAAGGACACAACGGTGCTTCTGGACCATGTTTACATATGGCTTCCTTTGTAAAAACTCTGCCTCTCTAAGACATCCCTTTTATAGCTAATCATGTTACTGACCTGATGTCAATTAACTTAATTAGTTGCTAGATGTTCTCCCAGCTGAATCTTTTCAAAATGACTTGCTTGCTTTTCAGCCCTTTGTTGGCCTGTCGCAGGAATCAAATTTGAAATGAGCTCACTTAGTAGATAAAAGTGTACAATTTCTGTTTAAAATTTTGTATGTTCTCTATGTTCCATTGTGAATAAAATATTGGCTCATGTGATTTGAAAGTCTTTTAGTTTTAATTTTATTAAAATGTACAATATTTCCCAACGTTTACGGAATTCGGGTTGTACTTATGGTCCATTTGGGGGGGGGGGTCATGTTAAAGAGCTTTAATTCCTCAACATTTTCTCCAGTTATGATGAGATTACCCTCCATATTCATTATATAACTGTAACTTGAACATGTTTTGGTCAACAGCTCAAATAATAAAAATTGTTCCTGTGTCCAAATAGATATGGACCTAACTATTTACATATATATGTTCCCCTTTAATTGTCCTTCTTCTCTATGTAATTTCACTAGGTCAAGCTGCATCACATAGTACCAAAAATGAAGAGGATGATGAGGCTGATTATGAAAATGTTGAATTTGATGAAAACATGGATCATGATGAATCTGAACAGGACTATATTAATGAGGACTCTGATCATTCTGAACAGGACTATATTAATGTGGATTCTGATCATTCTGAACAAGATTATGTCAATGTGCACTCAGATTAATCTTAAGAGGACTGTGTCAATGCAAACAGTGCTGATCCTAGACTTCTGGGGACCTTATGCAAAACTGTCGCTAGCGGGGGGGGGGGGGGGTAGAGTATCTCTTTCGCTGCTTGGTATGCTTTCAACACCTTTTTTTCTGAATCAAGAAAAAAAGTTCAGTTGACAGTGGGATGAACAGAGAGACAACAGATTATTACAATTTTGCAAAGGTATTGTGATGATTATGAGTGACCCCTAATACAATGCATTCGTTCTGGGTGTTTATCACAGCCTGCTACACCTGTTTTTGATCACATTAAGTAATAAGTGAAATAGAGAGGGAGCTTTCTTTATGCAAACAGAATGTATTTGTTTTTTCTTGCTGTATATTTATTAATTAGGATTGCTTTGAAATTAAAATTGTGGAAAAATTAACATTTACATTTTTTTCATTTTGCAGACACTTTTATCCATAGCGACTTAATTAAGGAATGTATAAGGAATGCAACAAGCTATTTATTACAAGGAGGCAGGAGAAGTTTCAAACATTGTCCAGAAGAGTACAAGCTAAAAAGCAGGAGGGATAGGAGGAAAAGGGAAAGGAGGGTGCAGCGCATGTGGCTATTCTGAACGCAAGCATCAATGTCTTGAAGTCAATGTGAGCCGCAACCGGTAGCCAGTAGAGATTAGGAGAGGTACCATCCATACCAGTCGTTCTGAATCATTTGCAGACATTTGATTGCACATGTTTGAAGTTCAGCTAAAAGAGCATTGAAATAGTCCAGACTAGACATCACAAGGACCCGTAGAAGAAGTTGTACAGCCTGCTCAAAGATTTCCCCAAATTTATGGCAGATTTCATTGGGATTATTGTTGATGATCCTAGCCGTATGGTGAAATTGTGCTGTAACGTTGGAGTGGCTGGGAAGACGAGAAACCCTGTCTTTGCTAGATTGAGCTGTACCACTTTTGGTACACTTATACAGAAAGTTAAAATAAGGATGTGCAGTATTATGGGTACAGGCAAAAAGTGTTATGGCATATATGAGTCAAATGTTGGAAAATGAACAAACTCAATATGTTGTCCTTTAATACTACTAGTAGAAATGTTACAGTAAGTGCTTTTCCATTCTCTGTTGTTTATTGCCCGTTTTAAGCCTGTGATCGAAAGCCCTCAGTGGGCCATGGAAGTATTGCAAGGGGACTGTATATGTGACTCTGGACCACAAAACCAGTCTTAACCCTCTGGCCCTCTTCGGTCATTTTTGACTGAATTGTTTTTTTTTTTTTTTTTTTTTAAACTTAGATTCATCAAAATGAGATGACACTTGGTGACTTTTGTCACATTAGCTATATGAACAGACAAAACAATCATGGACATAATTCGGATATGTTAAAGGGTAAAAACAAATTGTCACACTTGACTTCTTCGCGGTCAAAAATGACCGACATAGGAAATGAATGGGAAATGCAAAAAATTTTGATTGAAAACTCAGTGAATCTTTTGGTGGTACAAACTAAAAATCAGCCACTGGTCAGAAAAAAAGTGTGCAGCAATCAAGGGGTGACTCTCTAGAGCACTGGTCCCAAACTCAATTCCTGGAGGGCCACAGCTCTGCACAGTTTAGCTCCGATCCTAATCAAACACACCTGATGCAGCTAATCAAGGTCTTCAGGATTACTAGAAACTTCCAAGCAGGTGTGGTTTGGAGCGAAACTCTGCAGCGCTGCGGCCCTCCAGGAATTGAGTTTGAGACCACTGCTCTAGAATATCAAGAGTGCAAAATAGACACCCACACGTGCACACACAGCCACACATGCACACACATATACACAGTGTTGGGAAGGTTACTTTGGAAATGTAATAGGTTACAGATTACAAGTTACCCTACTAAAATGTAATAAGTAGTGTAACTTTTAAATTACTTTATTAAGGTAATGTAACCGATTACATTTGATTACTTTTTGAAATGTCAATGTTTTCAACTGTTAATCATTTTGAAACACGTAAACCAAGCAGGGTTAACCTTACAGTAGTGCTCAACACTGATTACTATCAAACTTTCAAAATCCTTCATCACTTGAATGATGATTATAATATTTAAATGTTAAAGGAGACATTGGATGCAAAATATCTTCATTTGCATATAAACGTGTCTTAGTAGTGTGTAGACATAACCACTCTACAATGATACAAATCCATTCACTCTTTTTTTAACACTCTGGTGCTGTTCGGTCATTTTCAAAAATCGCTACTTCATCGGAATGGTACGAAACTTGGTGACTTTTATGGTAGTCGCTATGTGACCACAAAATAAAATAAATAATGATTATGGACTTGATTCGAAAAAGCTAAATGGCAGGGGGGAAAATAGTCTAATTTGTGTTGTTCACACTTATAAAATGACCGCCATTGGAAATGAATGAGAAATATGCAAAAAATACAGTCAATGAGTCTTGTGTTTGGTGATGAATTTATGGCTCAAGGTCTGCATTTAAAGTCACACCAGAGGTGTTCAGCTGGGATTAGGACTTGGCTTTCTGCAGACCAGTCAAGTTCTTCCACACTGACTGAATCATCATTTCTCTTTGATCCTTGTCTTATACACAGAGACACTGTCATGTTAGAATAGAAAAAGGTCCTGTGCAAACTGTTGCTATAAAATTAGAAGCACACAATTCCCTAGAATATCATTATATGCTTAAACATTAAGATTTGTACTCTTGGAAATTGCTAAAGTAGTCAAACATTTCATTAGAAGGGGGTGACCCATTACTTTTGGCAATATAGTGTATATCCAGATCCACAACTTAATAAAAATAAGTATTTATGGCTAAAAACCACTCGAAAGTTTATAAGCCTTTTATATAGAGCTATATAGGAATCTAGTGGCTAAACCATGGAATTGCAGGGTTCAAGCCAAAATGATGTCATAATTATCAAGCCAAAATGATGTCATATTACTTTAGGCCCCTCCCATGACCATTGATGGACTGTCCCGTATTAGCATATTTCCACCCTCATCCAGTTGTACGAAGTCCGTAATTTTCTCCGCGTTTGAGCAACTGTAGCGACAACAATGTCTTGTAAGCAATGCAGGTGTTTTGTTGTTAGATGTAGAAGAATATAAGAGTCCTAATTTTCTCCAGACATTAGAGCCACTGAGGGCGCAGTGGATTTGTTTTTTATTTTGATGGTACTGCACCAACGAATACACCTAAATTCATTTGCGCAAATAATTTTACTCCTTTGCATGCTGAATGAGGGACAATTCAAGGCAGGTTTTGTTAAAAAGTTAAAACTCAAGGATGGATCAGTACCCATTGTTCATGATCCAGCTGCACCACCAGAAGTAGTAAGTCTCACACTTTATATATATTTTTTAATGATTATTTGCGAATCACCTTTTCTCTTACATGGAAGAGGGTGGCGGGGTGAGCAGAGCTCATTATCATGTAAAGAGATATGCAGCGAAACGAGTCGCTGTGAACAGAGCTGTTTTTGACCAGGTAAAAAGGGTGTTGTTTTACACGACCAATGAGACCATTTCAAGAAGACCCTACAGAATCATACCAACTTGTGGAAAATGGGCATCCGATGTCCCTTTTGAAGCATAGCCACCACAAAATCAGACTTACTTTGAGATAATTCTGAATATAAATACATATTTAAAATCGTAACAAGAAATAGTTTGATAGTACTGTTTTTTAAATCAAATCTTTGCACAGTTATTACAGAAAACACCTGTTAATCTTAAAAATAAAGCATTTACATAATAGGAAATAAAAGGGTTATTAAATAAGCATGTTATCAACTCCTGAAACATTGGTTTTTCATATTCCGAGCACTCACTGCAGTTTCTGAAATAAATCAATTAAATTTGTATGTGGGAGTGTGTGTGAAAAAATGTTTTTTTCATAAGTAACTGTAACATTTCGTTACATCAAATTACGTCAAATTGCACACCTAGGTTCCTGACTGATGATGATCGACAGAGCAGCCATCAAGTGTTAAACAGTGTTCTAGGTTATTACTTGTGTGGTTTGTAGGTCCGATAATTTACAGCTCTGTTTTTTCAGAATTTAGTAGTAAGGAAATATTCGTCATCCAGTCTTTTATATCGACTATGCATTCCATAAGTTTATCAATTTGGTGTGTTTCACCGGGCCGTGAAGAAATATAGAGCTGAGTATCATCAGCATGACAATGAAAGCTAGTGAAAAGTATCAGCCCTAGTACTGAACCTTGAGGTACTCCATACTACACTTGTGATCAATATGATGCCTCTTCATTCACTGCTACGAATTGATGGCGGTCAGATAAGTACGATTTTAACCATGCTAATGCACTTCCATTAATGCCAACAATGTTTTCAAGTCTATTCAAAAGAATGTTGTGGTCGATAGTGTCGAACGCAGCACTAAGATCCAGGAGCACTAATTGAGAGATACAACCACGATCAGATGATTAGGGTTGGGTATCGTTTGGGGTTTTTTCAATACCGATGCCAAATCGATACTTTTAAAACGGTACCGGTGCCTAAACGGTGCCTGAACCGATACTTATAAAAACAAAAATTACCAATTAATAATTGGATTGGCCATTAGCACTAAACACATGGGCCCGGTTTCACAGACACACAGACAGGGCTTAGATTAACCCTAGACTACACCTCTCTTTATCAAAAAGTTGATTATTCACTTTTTCTAAATCTTCATCTTTCTCTTTATCTTTCTCTCCTTCCCTTGCTAGCTTGTACTTATTTGAACAATGCCTGAGACTTGCTGTTATGGGCACTTCCTCTGTCTGTTTGCCTCTTCAAGATTAATCGCTTTATGTATTCCCAATTGTAAGTCGCTTTGGATAAAAGCATCTGCAAAATGACTAAATGTAAATGTAAACCAGGATTAGATCATAGTTCAATTATGACATTTAAGTAATTTTTATAAACACGCTCAAAAAAAAAAAAAAACATTGCTGGGGTGCATCTTGAGACAAAACAAATGCACTGATATATTTTAGGATCAGTCAGTGCAAGTTTATTTCAGTTAAAACAGCTAAGAGTTACATTTTAGTCTAGCACTAGGTTCAAGCTATGTCTGTGAAACTGGGGGGTGATGTGTTTTTAATTCAAACTGGACACTAGAAGGCGCCCTCGCACAGAAAATTCACAGATCCAGTCACAGAAGTAGCGAACTCTTTTTTCACCGTGATATGGATAAGTAAACAGAAGATATAAACAATACAATAAACACTCGACTACGACAATGCATAGTTTATCTGTGTTATTCAAGCAATCTCTGTTATTTTCATAATAATTAAGTATATTTATAATCCATTGCTAATCGATGTATTAGTAGCCTATGGAGTAGTAGTAGCTTAGCTAGTTAATGGAAGGTCGTCAGAGCAAGTGTAATTACTGCATTCACGCGCTCCTCGGATGCTCTCATTCCCTGAGTTGTGCTTTTAAGTCAGAATGTGAAAACCGCACACTCGGGTTACTACAAAGATTTGTTGGACTTGTGTTATTAGAGCTTTCCGAATTGAGTTCATGTGCATTTTCTCAGTCAGGAAATTATTTTGCACGTGTGGTGCCGGTGATGATGCTTCTTACGTCCGTTTCGGAGAAACAAAGGACAAATATTTCAACCGATCGCTCAGGCATGGCACCGAAATGAGGCACCGAAATCTGCGTTCTGATTCGGTTCAGTACATACCGGTTCCATAGGTACCTGTGCCATGTTGGTACCGGGTTTCGGTACCCAACCCTACAGATGATAAGAGCAGGTCATTTGTCACTCTAATGCTACCTTTTCTAGTATCTTTGACAGAAAAGGGAGATTCGAGATCTTTGGGGTCAAGTTGTGTTTTTTTAATGAAAGGCTTAATAACAGCCAATTTAAAGGTTTTGGGGACATACCGTAATGACAATGACGAATTAATAATAGCCAAAATAGGATCTATGACTTCTGGAAGCACCTCTTTTATTAGTTTAGATGGAATAGGGTCTAACATACATGTTTTTAGCTGATTTAACAAGTTTATACAATTCTTTGGAATTTTATAATTGGAATTGTTCCTCAGGGGATGTATAGTGCACAATTTGATGTGATACTGCAGCTGGCGGCTGCATGGTTACAGTTTGATCTCTAATATTATTGATTTTGGAAGTAAAATAGTTCATAAAGTCATTACTGCTATGCTATTGGGAAATGTCAACACCGGTTGATGTTTTATTTTTTGTTAATTTTGCCACTGTATTGAATAAATACCTGGGGTTATGTTTGTTTTCTTCTAAAAGAGACGAAAAGTAATCAGATCTATCAGTTTTTAATGCTTTTCTGTAGGATAGGGTACTTTCCCGCCAAGCAATACGAAATACCTCTAGTTTTGTTTTCCTCCAGCTGCGCTCCATTTTCCGGGCTGCTCTCTTTAGGGTGCGAGTGTGCTCATTATACCACGGTGTTAATTTTCCTTAAGCGTAAAGGAGCAACCGTATCTAAAGTGCTAGAAAAGAGAGAATCCATAGTTTCTGTTGCATCATCAAGTTTTTCTGCGCTGTTGGATGTGCTGAGGAATTGAGATAAATCAGGAAGATTACTTACAAAGCAGTCTTTTGTGGTAGAAGTGATGGTTCTACTATATTTGTAAGAAGGAGTTGAATTTACAGCTTTAGCTATATGGAGTTTACACAAGACTAGATAGTGATCTGATATATCATCACTTTGCTGCAGAACTTCAACACCATTAACATCAATTCCATGTGACATTATTAAATCTAGAGTATGATTTCGACAATGAGTAGGTCCTGACACATGTTGTCTAACCCTGATAGAGTTCAGAATGTCTATGAATGCTGATCCCAATGCATCTTTTTCATTATCAACGTGGATATTAAAATCACCCAAAATTAAGACTTTATATGCAGCCAGAACTAACTCTGATAGAAAATCACCAAATTCTTTAATAAAGTCATGTATGGTGAAGCACCTGTATACAGTAGCCAGTACAAACATCAAGGGGAATCATTAATACTTTTTTCTCTATAATGTTATATGAAGAACCATTACTTCAAAGGAGTTATATTTAAACCCTTCACTCACATACTGTCAAACACACACACACACACACACACACACACACACACACACACACAAGACACACAGACACAGCAGTGACTGCACAGAGCAGATTCCGCGAGCTCGTGCCTCAACGACTGGTCCCTCCATGGCTCGTGCCTCTATGGCTTGTCCCTCCACGTCTCGTGCCTCAATGGCTGGTCCCTCTGCAGCTGGTCCCCCGTGGTTGGTCCGTCCATGGCTCGCGCCTCAATGGCTGGTCCCTCCACGGCTCATGCCTTAACGGCATGCCAAATGTGCTGGCCAAAGGATGTGAAAACCAGCAGTTTTTGCATAAAGTGTAAATTTCCAATGTGCAAGAGACACTGTAATACTGTCTGTTGCATTTGCAGCAATGTGTACAATTATTACTGTTTGTATGTAAATAGTTAGAAATCTTTTTATTTATGTTTTTCCATTTTTATTCCTTTTTTTCTTCAATTTACTGTTTGATAATTATGGCATTTGATCTTATTTCAGCCTAACAGATATTTCCTAATATCTGTTGCATGTGCAGCAATGCATAAAATAATTAAAGTTTGTATATACATAGTTAAAATTACATCTACTGTTTGATACAGATTGTTTTTGCAGTTGTTAGTTTGTGTTTCTTCATAATTGCTGTTACTTTCTGTTGTTAGTTTATTATGTGTTTCATCATAATTAGTTTTAGTAACATGTATTAAATTACATCGAATAAAATATCAATTAATTACAAAATGTTTGTATAAAGTGTTTTGAATTATCACTATCCATTCCTTATTTTATTTTATTTTTTAATGATCAAATACTGAGTAACAAAAAGGCTTTCTATGTGTTCCCTTTCTAACAAGATTTTAATGTTTGACTGTAATCATAATGTAAAACCTGATACTTATCTAATCAAAAATGTCTAAACCTTGACCAAAAGTAGTCTTTTAGAATGTTTTGATATATATCTAAATGCAAAACCTAAAATAAAATTGTCTAAAAAACAACAGGAATCCAAAAGCCTCTGAAATTTACGCAACATTACACAATTTTTTTATTTTTTTAATGCCGTCATAAAAATGTATTTGAAATGCCTTAACTCTATTTTAATGTGAAATATTGCATTTATTAAAAAACAGTAAATTAATAAATAAATAAATATATTAATTCTAATGGAGAAAATAGCTCATTAAAATTGTATAAATGTTGCATATTATCATAAAATTCCCTCAACATCATAAATAATAATACAAAAATATTATTGAACAAAAATATATTGAAATCAAAATCAAAATATCGTTTTTTGTTAGGATAGAACTATATTTGGCTGAGATGCAACTATTTGAAAATCTGGAATCTGGGGGTGCAAAAAATCGAAATATCTTGAGAAAATCGCCTTTTAAGTTGTCTAAATGAAGTCCTTAGCAATGCATATTACTAAACAAAAATTAAGTTTTGATATATTTACGGTAAGACATTTACTAAATTATCTGGCATAAAAGAAAAATCATGATTTTGACGCATACAATATATTTTGGCTATTGCTAATCACGTGTAAGCTGTTTTTTGCCAGGGTCACATATGATGATTCTATGTAGGCTAAATAACTTGATTATTAAGATATCAAGGTCTTTATTTAGCAAACTGTCAATTAGGTAAATTTATTAAATATTGTGTGTTTAATTACGGCTTTTGTTTTGGTTTTTTTGTACATTTTTACAGGTTTTTCCACCTGTTATCAATCACAAACTGGATATTTAAGAGACCTAGATCCTTGACCTCCTACATTTGAGCTTGGCTAGACCTTTTGCCGTTTTGTCAAGTTTAGTTTAATTCTGTTAATTATGTGATTATTTAAGATTTTTCTTTTTTTTATCCCTTCAATAAATTCTATTCTTGGACCGTACCCTTTTATTTTGTTGCTCTTGATTGGGATGGTAACACAAGTAATAACACTGCTACAAACACATGGATTTTGCAGCAACATTAGACTACATGTTGGATATGTATGAACATACAAATGACAGAAAAACTTTGAAAAACATATATATTGTTGTCTTAGGCATGTGCACACTGTAAAAAAGTCTGTTACTGCATTTGGCACAAGAACTGAAGGGCTGAACTGAAGGGGAGACTGAAAAGTAATTTTATTACAGCAAACAACTAAAAGTCAAGTCAAGTCACCTTTATTGGGATATATAGCGCGTAATGGTTTTTAACAACCGTATAAATTGTATCGCCCTACAAAGCACTGCACAGTACCCCTCAAAATAGGCAGATAAAATCACCTTCTTGTGTCAATACCTTTGTAAACGATGTCATTATACAAGATTTAAACACTCATATTTTCACGCAGCACACACACACTGAATGCATTTCATTATTGAATTTAGTAATGGCCATCGTCCAGCTGCTGTTCAGACTCTTTCGGCGATAAAAAATAATATCTGTGCGTTAAATCAAGTCGGTGATTTTGCTAGAAATGAAGTGTCCCCAACTACGCAAGCCTGAGGCGACAGCGGTAAGGAACCAAAACTCCATCGGTGACAGAACGGAGATATAACCTTGGGAGAAACCAGGCTCAGTCGGGGGGCCAGTTCCCCTCCGGCCAGACGAACCAGTAATTTGTTCCAACTGCTTCAAAGTCAGAGTGTAAGTGGTCCACTGGTTCCAGGGGTCTTTCCCCGAAGGATGTCTAGGTGACGGGGTCCTCACTGGAGATCTATCTCTGGGGCTCATCTATGTGTCCTAGACTCCGCTGACGTTCAGGGCTGAAGAGGTTGTTTCTAATGGTTTCTGTAGAGGTTGTAAAATACTATTTCTTAATTTTATAATTAACTATGGGTTAGAGTCTGGAGTAAATTCATTTTATATTAAGAAAACTAATTATTCACTATCAATAATTGACCACCAACAATCACAAACATGATAAATCACACATTAAAAACTTTGGTCCCATATGCTTTGAATGTAAAAAGTTGATTTGATTTGAGTTGTTTCTTATAAATTAGATTATAAAAAATTATCTAATATCTAATTAAAGTTTATTTGAACTTAATATGGTTTTGTATGGGGGGGGCATGTTTGTGGTTTTGAGGACACAAATGTTTGACATGGGTATGCATAGGTATTACAAGGAGAATTATTTATGACATTTTCAGTGTATATTGTAAAACGCTTTATCATACAGAGTGAGTTTTTTTGAGGGAAAATAGAAATGCACCGTCTCCTGTGAGGGCTAAGTTTAGATTAGGGTTGTAGGGCAATAGCACATGTTTGCTGGCTAATTATGTTAATTGTGATGTTGTTCTGTGTTGTGTGATGTGTGTGTGTGTGTGTGTGTGTGTGTGTGTGTGATGCTCTCCATTTTCAATAGTGCTGTGTATCACCACAAAGGCTGATTGCCTGCCGAAATGTTGGAAATAATAAACATACTTAAGTGAGTGAGCATATATACTCTTTCTTCATGCTCTCTTTAACTTGCACCTCATTGTACAAAGGACATATCTGTGTGGTTTCTCTAGCATTTTATCTACTTAGTGAGGAAATCACCGTACGCGAATGTTCCAAAATTTTGTAGTCCAAAGTTCTGGAACATGACAATACCCCCATTTCGAATCTCTGATAAACTATATTCAGAAAACTGAAATGTAGGTGAGGTAAATATTTAAATGTATTACTTGTGCAGCCTGTCTTGACAGATTCATTATATAGCGGATAATATAGAGATCGCGATCAAACATGAATCCTGACAGCTTATTTAAGGAAGCGTGCTTGTGCACCATTTTCTTTAGATTCTACTGTCCAATTATTTGAATTATTTATTTTTTTTATCAGTGAGACCAAGGTACTTGAACATTTTGACAGGATAGAACAACATTTTAATAATCATAACTAAAGACAAAATATTAGCCTAGGGTCATCGCTGTGTGTTGATAAAAAATTGTTGTTCACAACAAAGTTCTCTTTTTCTTCTCAGATGGCTTGGATTTTTAGAAAGGGGTGAATTCTGTCTGTCTAAATAAAGTTCTGTAGCTGTATGACACCCTAGTGAATACAACAGATATCTTATCAATGACCCATATCATTACACTGTATGTCTGATGGGATAAATGTGGTTATTATCTCAATGTTAAATTTATCAAACAATCGCCCTGAATTTTTTGGAAAACCTACTATAGGGTAACTACGTTAGGCAGAGCAGGCAGTTGATCACATCATTACATTAAAGGGCCTCCATAACCGTGACCACAGTACAATATAGGTGCATATGTTTAATGTTTAAATTGGGCACAATAACATTAAACTAAATGAAATTCAGTTCTAATCATTTTTTGTAATGGTATATGAATACCAACAGTGAAAATCATATCTATAACGTATGTCATTAGTGCATCAAATTACACGATCTATCTGTTATTTTAATGTAGCATTTACATTTCAAATAACAAAAAAGTCAACATCTATGAATGGTCAAGCCACGTGTATTGAAAATACACGAGTCAAAGTGTTGTGCGTTTTTGAATTATGTTATTGCCGTATATCATTCTCCCCCTACTGGACACATCAGGAACAACAGGAGCGTAAAACTGCCTGGGCCGTAGATCTGACTTGCTGTAGATCTGTCTTGCTCCAGGTCTGCAGCCTCCCCCTACTCGTTCATAGTGATCCTGACTACTACTGTTTTTATTTTCATATATTTTTTACTGTATAGTTTTGGAGAAAATTCATGGCAAATTCACCCCAGGCATCTAAGTGCATATTTTAAGCACGTTTACATAGCATCTCATTTTCAAACGCTCATAAAAAGTATTTGCTTTATAGGTCTGCTCGTTCTTTCAATTGATTCCAGTTCATAGTGATCCTGACTATTTCTGTTTTTATTTTCATATATTTGTTACTGTATAGTTTTTGAGAACATTAATGGCAAAATCACCCCAGGCACTCTAAGTGCATATGAGGTTATAAGCACTTTTACATCGCATCTCAACTTGGAGAAAACGGTGGCTCCACGACTCTGGGACGAGAGGAAGAGGATAACGGAACTTGACTGCGATTTTGTTGAGTGCCCGGTAATCGCTGCAAGCTCCGTTCTTTCAATTGATTCCAGTTGGATCGGCACGGTATGGAACGGTTAAGCAACAAGAATGGTTCGACTATAGTGCCTAATGCCTATAGTATACATTTCCGTTTTAACCAAAGCATCGTCAGTTTTTCTCACATGAGGAAGTAACGTCTTAATGCATGCACATTTTGAAAGAACGCAAGCATCGCAATGGCAAGACCTTCTCTTCTCATTTTGATTTTGGGTAAATTCTGTTTTCAGTTCGTTTGCACTTTCTATTTTACCTAAAAGATGGAGATTAAAGATTGAAATTTCATAATGATAGGCCTACATGTTAATATCACAGTAATTTTATCCTTAAAACATTGTGTAGTCTTTCTCAGGTTTTCACTGAGCTTTTACATTTCTTTCCTGAAACTGAACTAAATCGATTCAAATTAACTTATTATAATTGTTTATGCATCTATTTATGTTTGGGCTGACATGACTGATTTAAAAAAGACATTCACTAACAAGTTGACTGCTCTAAACAACTTTTTTATATTTCTGTAACTTTTAACACATTAATGCAGATGCAGACGTTATTTTACAGTTTTTATTGTTTACAATTGTTTACAATTTCTGAAACGATGTGAAATGAAGACAGCAACTTTTTTTGCATAGCAACTCTCACAAACATCAAATGATTAGCCACATGCAAAACTATATGACATGAAATGAATATATAGAGAGAGGGGGGGGGAGAGAGAGAGAGAAAGAGAGAGATTCATGTATACGATATGAAATGTAAAACGCTTTTCTATCGTTTGCTTGATTAGTGTGCTGTGGAGTGCATGGAAGTTTGTCATATAGCACTCATACATACATGTTATTGCACTGTACTGAATCAACACTGTCAGCTTTGTTAGAGCTCCTTCACAGCAGAATTTGAAATTGTTACTACTGGATTTAACAAAAAGTTTGTTTTTCAATTGCAAACTAGTGTAAAGCAGATTATATGATTGTAGTTTTGCAGACTTGGTCTGAAGAGGTATATAAGAGGTATATAAGTGAATGGTTTCACTGAGTGTGCCTCCAGCCTACAACTTTTACAAAAAAAATGGTAACACATGGATCAGTGACTATAAACATACTCTTGCTCATCTAGACACCAAAGCTGTTACACTATAAGTAATTATGAACAACCAACCTATGGCTGACTATAGAACCATTTGAAAGCTGTAAAAAAAAAACATAGTTCCTAAAATTAATGTAAGTGTCGTGTAAAAAAAAATTCATAGTTCCTATGTAAGTGTTGTGTTAAAAAAAATAAAAAACTAAAGCAAGAGTTCAAAAAAGATTGACAGGAGGTCAGTATGTATGCAGACTGAAAAGCTGCTTTTCTTTATGTCAATTGGTCATGAGCATAAAGAATTATAAATTATACCTCACCCTGTAAACAGCATTGCCTATTATTTTACCAGCACTCAGTAGAGGCACCACTGCGAGCCTTTCATATTTGTAAATATCTCTCAAAGCAGGTATGTCTTCATGAGCATCATTAACAACAGATCGGTTTGAGACAACACTGACTAATTAATAGGATGCAGTTATCAGCCAATATTGTCTGATTCTATCTTAATTTTTTATGTTTTTATTTGGTAAATCATATCTAATTGTATGTATGTTTATATGTTCCTGTTTTTCATCTCAACAGCCAGTGCTCTGACTCTGACTTCTGTAACTGGTGAGTAACAGGCTGTTAGTCACTCATTTTTAAAACAGACGTTATTCTAGCTGCATCATGACATAACCAGTCACTGTTTTGGCTAGTCTTCAAGTTTAGCCTGTTGATGTGAGTTGTATCATAACGGAGTTATTTTGTTTTTAGGAGATTATAGTATCAGACTGGTGAATGGTAACAGTGACTGCTCTGGAAGAGTTGAGATCCTTTATAACGGCCAATGGGGAACAGTGTGTGATGACTCCTGGGACATGAATGATGCTGCTGTGGTGTGCAGACAGCTGGGATGTGGACCAGCTGTTAGTGCACAAACCAGTGCTCATTTTGGCCAGGGTAGTGGTCAGATCTGGTTGGACGATGTGAAATGTTCAGGACATGAATCATCGCTCACACAGTGTTCACATCCTTCTTTTGGAACACATGACTGTATCATTCTGAAGATGCAGGTGTCATCTGCTCACAAGGTATATCTGTTTTTTTCTGTTGTTTTGATGTATTTGTATGTAATATTTTTTAGCATTACATTTCTAACTTTTACATTTAATTACTTTCATTAAAACAATTATTACTAAATTTCAAACATATTGTTTGATTATATTTAGAAATTAGTGCTAAGAGTTTTGAAAATGTATCCCTTGCTTGTGGTGAAAATAATATCACAGCAATTAAAAAACACAAACCAAGGTGTTTGGCTCCAGATAATAAAAAACTTATGTAAACTAATGTGTAACACAGATACTTACCACATGACCCAAATACACATTTTTAATCCTTATTGTTTACATTTTAATGCTAACTACCAGGCATAAGGTTGGTCAGTGGGTCTGATTCATGCTGTGGGAGAGTGGAGATCCATTATAATGGCCAGTGGGGAACCGTGTGTGATGATGACTGGGACATGAATGATGCTGCTGTGGTGTGCAGACAGTTACAGTGTGGATCAGTCATCAGTGCACCTCTTAGTGCCGCCTTTGGTCCAGGCAGTGGATCGATCTGGCTGGATGATGTTAAATGTTCAGGAAGTGAAGCAGCCCTCACACAATGTCCACACAGTGGATTAGCAAAGCATAACTGTAAACATGATGAAGATGCTGGTGTTGTTTGTTCAGGTAAGTCAAATCTTAAGCATCTTCACACATTATTTTGGGGGAAATGAGCAACAGAAATTACATAAAGATTGGTGAATTTCATAATTTTTAAACATTTCTAAATAAATATAAATTTATTTGCAGGTGAGCTGCAGATGCCGACTCTTTCCCTAACCTCAAGACATGCAGCTGTTTCTCCTGGAGAAAATATCCAGTTCAGTTGCACAACATCTAAAACAAGATGCAATACTAATGCTGAAATTTCCAGCTCTTCAGAAACGAATCATCTATAACCACACAGACACATGAATCTAGTGTGCTTTCAACCTTGTTAATGTAGACGTCTCACATCAGGGCAGCAACAGCTTTCATTACTCCTACCAAAACAACCATTCAAGTCACCTATTGAGTAAACACTGTTATCATCAATGTGTGGAGAGTTTCAGTCCCCGCTTAATCCATAGAGTACATGCATTTGTAACGTATAAGTGAATTAAATCTGTAATTATGCTTTATTCCCCCACATATTCTAAATTGACTGTTTATTAAATTATTCGATGATTGTTTTCTGAAGCTATTTTATTTGTTTATAAAGATTTTGACCTTGTTGTTTGAGTTTCTATTATCATAAAAATGTATTACTTCTTGTTTTTCTAGTGAACTTGCAGCTGCCCAGTATTTCCCACAGTGTTCCTGATGGCTGGTTTGACGTGGGGCCTCAGGGGCCAGTGATCACCAGGGGCCACAGTTTCACTATCATCTGTTCAACTCTATCTCAGTATCCTGGAGGCTCTTTTCACCTGTTCGAGGATCAAGCATCACCAGGAATGAGTCAGCTGTCAGTCTCTCAGCCTCCTTCTTCTTTCCTGAGCAGATTATTCACACGAGGGAAACTACAGTTGTGTTTATGAAGTCAGTGTCTCCTCACCTCCTTCCGTTCATCTGCCTCTGAACTGCTGCTCATCACTATCACAGGTACTGATGTGTAAGAGACTAAAAACAAGCTGCACTGCTGGTAATGAAAGTTTAACTCAGATGCGTGTGTCTCTCTCAGCCTCCCTGCTTCCTGTCATTGGTGCTGCAGTGTCTGCTGTTTATTAAATTATTAGATGATGGGTTTCTGAAGCTATTTTATTTGTTTAAAGGATTTTGACCTTGTTTTTTGAGTTTCTATAATCATATAAATGTATTCTTCTTGTTTTCTAGTGAACTTGCAGCTGCCCAGTATTTCCCACAGTGTTCCTGATGGATGGTTTGACGTGGGGCCTCAGGGGCCAGTGATCACCAGGGGCCACAGTTTCACTATCATCTGTTCAACTCAATCTCAGTATCCTGGAGGCTCTTTTCACCTGTTCAGAGGATCAAGCATCACCAGGAATGAGTCAGCTGTCAGTCACTCTGCCTCCTTCTTCTTTCCTGAGGCAGATTATTCACACGAGGGAAACTACAGTTGTGTTTATGAAGTCAGTGTCTCTTCACGCTCCTTCCGTTCATCTGCCTCTGAACTGCTGCTCATCACTATCACAGGTACTGATGTGTAAGAGAGTAAAAACAAGCTGCACTGCTGGTAATGAAAGTTTAACTCAGACACGTGTGTCTCTCTCAGCCTCCCTGCTTCCTGTCATTGGTGCTGCAGTGTCTGCTGTGCTGCTCTTATTATCTGTCCTCATAATCATCCTCCTGCTGAAGAGAAGACAAAAGCAAAGGAACAAGGAAACACAATCAAAGTGCTCTTTTACAAAAGGTAACAGACTTGAATTTTATAAAAGGTGTCAGATTGTCTTCTTTTTTATATTTAACTCTTTCATCTCTTTCATTTTCTGTAATTGTCCCTCTCTATACAATATCTGTAGGTGCAACTAATACAAATGCAGGTGCATCCCATGATAACAAAAATGATGAAGATGACGAGGCTGATTATGAAAATGTGGAACTTGATGAAAACATGGATCATGATGATTCTGAACTGGACTATATTAATGTGGACTCTGCTCATTCTGAAGAGGAATATGTCAATGTGAATTTTATAGAAAATAAAAGTATGGTAGACAAATCTGATGATAACATTTATGAAAGCTGTTATGATTAATACTGAGTGACTAGTGACTAATACAACATTATTTGAGAGACTGGTCTTGGCCTACTAGAAAAACATCACTGGACCCTTGATGCAGTCAACATCAGACAGACATCGACAGACCTGGGAATTACGCAATGATCTTATTGGTGGACTTCAGCTCAGCCCCACTCAACATCATGAACAGCACTGCAACAACAGTGGAGTAATTCAAGCTCCTGGGCACCACCATCACGCAGGACCTGAAGTAGGATAATCACACCAACTCTATTGCAAAAAAAAATCCTAGCAGAGGTTGTATTTCCTTCGCCAGCTGAGGAAGTTCAACCTGCCACCCAGTTCTACTTGGCCGTCCTTGTGTCTGTCTTGTGTTTATCTATGACTGTCTGGTTTGTTTCAGCTACCAAATCAGACATCAGAAGACTACAATGGACAGTCAGGACTGCTGAGAGGATTATTGGTGCCCCCTGCTTAACCTAGAAAAAATGTACAGCTCCAGAGTGAGGAAAAGAGCTCAAAAAATCACTCAGGACCCCTCACACCGAGCCCACTCTCTCTTTGGACTGTTGCCCTCTGGCTGATGCTACAGAGCACTGCCCACCAAAAGGCACAAGAAAAGCTTTTTCCCCTCAGGCCATATTCCACCTATACAACACATAACATCAGACTGCACATCTGGACATAACTTCTCAACTGTTCATCTATAAATAGCAGTTTTTTATTTTTTTTATATTTTTCTCAATATTTGTATTGCCATATAGTTTATTTTATATCTATTCTCTTTGTTATTGGTGTTTCAATTACATTTATTATCTCACATTATATGTATGTCTGCACTATGTCTGTACTTTTTCTGCGCACTGAAAGCTACTGTCACCAAGACAAATTCCTTGTGTGTGGAAACACACTTGGCCATTAAGTCCTTTTTAATTCTGATTCTGATTGTAAAGTTATATTTTTTACTCTATAAGAAAAAAATAATAATTCAAGTGTACTGCAGCCTACACAGGCCCTGTCCCAAATCGCACCCTAAACCCTCATGGCCTTTCTCATGGAGTCCACACTTTTGTGACATAATGCCATGCTGACTGTGGAATAGAAGTCTTCTGTGTAGCTTGCCTCAGTGCAGGCTTGGCAAAAATGTGCTTTGGGGGTACATAGCAAGGACTATGACTTCTGAAAGTTAAAAAGATGAATGTAACAACCTACAGTCTCGTGGACTGGACTGGAGTCCAGAAAAACCTGACGCACGTGTCAATTCTCCTCCCCCATCACATCTGGTGTAATAATTGTAATTTATATTTTTACTTTGCAATTTAAATAAACCATACATGTCATATATTTCAACAGGGTATCTTGATTTATTAATATTTATTTTGAATGTCTTAAAAACAAACTTTAACAACATAAGGGCAGATCCATTTTGCACAGCTGATGGCGCTCTGAAAGTGATACCAAAGGGAGCGAGGATATAATTTCACTTCATTCAATTCCTCCGTCCTCGCGTCTTTTCTGTGCATCCTTCCCTCGCATCCTGAAGGGGTGGAGCTAAGATGTGAGGAAAGGAAACGAGGAAGCACAAATAAGAATTGAGAAGCACCCAGAGTGTATGTCACATGTTTGTTTCAGTCTTCCTGTTTTTCCTTTTTGGTCATGTTTCCTACTCCCTGATTAGATCACTCATTAGGTATTTGTTTGGTTCAGGTTTAGAAGTTCTCAGTTCTCCCTGCAGTGTGTGTGTGTGTTGTGTGTGTGTGTGTGTGTGTGTGTGTCGTGTGTGTGTTGTGTGTGTGTGTGTTGTGTGTGTGGTGTGTGTGTGTGTGTGTGTGTGTGTGTGTGTGTGTGTGTGTGTGTGTGTGTGTTGTGTGTTGTGCGTGTGTGTGTTGTGTGCTTGTGCTTCATTAAAGGTCTGTTTGTTGAAGAATTCCACATCTCTTCGTTCTGTGCTTGGTGCAGCGTGACAGTGTAAGCATTTTAAGCAAAAAAAATTTTTAACACATTAGATGATTTGCTGTTGTTATGTTAAATGTTGCAGTTTGAATGCTTTCATTATGATATGACTGTTAACAGTTAATTAAATTGACAACATATCTTAACTTCGGGCATTCGGAAATAAAGCTGCATCTTTCCAACTGTATTCACTTGCACCTGTGATGATTACATTGGCCTTGTGCTGAAATAAACATATAGACTAAATATACTTGGGACACCCCAAAGCAACGCAGTTCAAGTGTTGTCAGTTTGGATGCTTTGCTTTGATTATATTGATGGGGTTTATAAAATTGACAGTATATCTTGTTATGTATCTTTGAAGATTATATTGCAAGTGTTGAAAATAACACAATAACAGGCAAATATCGAACCTAATAGTGAATGTCTACTATAGTGGCAAAACTCCATTCAGTGCTACTGACTGTACTAACGCCTCTGCTTTGGGGTGTGCCTGTGGCAAGTTTAATCTGTTTATTTCAGCACACGACACATATAAAAATAATATACATGCCATTACATATTGAAAGATGCATGCTTTGATTCTGAATGCCCTAAAATAGTGTAAATGTATTAAACTGGCTAAACTTTTGTAAACCCTGTCAATATAATCATAAGTTGCTTGCAGACTTACAATTGCTGCTCTGTGCACATGTCTTGCGGGGCTTTTATTATGATTATATTGGCAGGGTTTACAAAAGTTTAGCCAGTTTAATACATTTACACTATTTTAGGGGTACAAGTAGGGTGATTGCAGGTAAAGTGGGCCATCATGCAAAGTGGGCTGTTTAAAATGGATTGTACAGTGCTCAATGTGTGTGCACTTTCAGAGCATAACCATGATTCTTAATTAAAGGGACACTGTTTCTCTAAATAATAAAATAGTTTTGTTTGATGCAATATGACACTGGTGGGTGTGGTCACGAGGACTGTGTCATGGTGAAAAGTAGAAAACCCTTTGACATAAGTTTTTCATTTCTAAATTATAAGTGCACAAATTATACCTGATTTGTGCATTTTATTTACTGCACCAATATTTTAAATTGGCCTTTGAACTTAGCTTTACTGCATGGCAAAAAAAGCGTTACCATTCCAAAGAACTGACAGAGCCCATTGATCTAATGCAATGATGAGTGCTGCAAATGAAAGCATGCAATGCCTCCAATGATGTTGGGGATCCAGTGGGGCGGCAGTCATATTTCAGGGTGACCGTGTAACTCTTTATCACAACCCTGCTACAATGTAGTGCCAGTACGCGATCTCATTGGCTCCCCTTCAGCTGGTGGCGCCCTAGGCTATACCGCCTAGCTCGCCTATGCCTAGAAACGGTACTGGGTGTGATTTACATAGTTTCTATATAATTTCTAATCATATATGGGACCATATAGCCTAATCCCCCAGACCCTGACGATTTTACTCTGAGTACCGGCAACATGTCAGAAGTGCCGGTGTTGTGTCGAAAAATGCACCCTTGCCGTGAAAAGCACCCCTGTCGCGGGAACGCGCATTTGAAGATGATCGCCTTAAAACGAATCCATACGAACAACAGCCGACTCTTATCATTAGCGTTCCCATTTTTCAGATCTTTTTTTTTCATTAAAGTCCAGATATAACTGTAAGTGTGTAGAAATACCGCTTAGCAGAGAACCATTAGTTGAAATTCAGTTTAAATCCACTAGATGTTCGAAGCGTGCCAAATACTGTTTGTCTAGATTACTTCAGCCCACTCTTAAAACAAATGTGTTGAAAGCAACACAACATGTGTTATTTTTAACACATGTTCTGAGTGTGCTCAGGGACAACACATGTTGAGTTAAATTCAACACACAAAACGTGTCATAAAATGTAACACATAAATGTGCCGCTTAAGTAAACACATTGATGTGTTGTTTTTTATGTATCTAACACAACTGTGTGTTACTAAGAAATTGTTTAATATATGTTAATATAACATTTATTAAAAATGTTAGATCAATAAACAATTTGTGTACATTTATTATGAAATCTCACAGGAAACCATTAGACACTGCTCACATACTGTTTATTTGTTTTCCTTTTTAACATGGAATTAATGCATTCAAATGTTTTTATTACAGTATATTGACTATAAACTTGTGAAATAAGCATTTCAACACATTCAACACACTATACATTATAAAAAACATTCATCAAATATTCTAAAACCTATCTGTTAAGCAGTCAAATAAAACATCAAATATGCATGAAACAGTTTCCAACATATAAAGTACCATATTTTCTGAACTTATTCTCAAGTGTACCAACATGTTCTTTTTCATACAGAAAAAAATACTTTTGATGAACCTGAAAACTGTATTCAAAGAAATAACCATTACACACTTACTGTTTATGTATTCACCTATAGGTGATCATGTTTACAAAACAATTCATTGTCAAATCTGGTCAAAACACAATGTGTTCAACAGTTTTAACCACCAACATGTTTAAAAGAAAATGTTGTATCTAGGAGTTACATATTGCTGATCACAAAATTATACATTTTATCATGAATTGAACATAAAAATTCACATTTAGTTTTCTCATTTAAACTAGGTTTAGAAATGTGTGCACATGCAACAGACATTGAGGCAGAAAATCATACATCTTGCTGATTGTCGGCTTTCTCCAGCAAGTGTCTTCTAGAGATCGACCGATATGGGTTTTTCTAAAGCCGATGCCGATGTTTAGAGGTCAGGGTCAGCCGATGGCCGATATGTGCTGCCGATTTTTTTGGCCGATTTTTAGGGCCGATATCTTGAAGTTTTCCCCTTCATTTGCATGCTAAAATGTCACAGTAATAATAAGTGGATGCACAACATTTCTGCAAGCTGCTGATATTTTTCGACTACAGTCCTTAAAGTTAACTGCAAGTAAGCGAACCTAGTAATATATAGTAAATATATGGCCATAGGACTTTGAAATATCAGAATTTAAGCCTTGCCTTTATCTCCCAGAACTGTTGTTGAATCTTCCAAAAGTTTTGGCTTGGGGTCCTTCACATGCTGCAGCAATACGTTACACCGCACTAATAACACGGGGCTGCCCGCGGACGTGCCTGACTTTAAATCGGCGCTACTAAACACGGATATCGGCCGATGCCGATATATAAAAAAATGACAAATATCGGCCCGATATGTCGGTCGACCTCTAGTGTCTTCTGTCATTTTTCTTCTCCAAGGATGCTATTTCCTTGAGCTTTGGAATTATGGTCCCTTCCCATTTCCGGATAAACAAGTCTTCTTTCCCATCTGTGGAAAAATCAAATATTATAAAAAAAAAAGAATCATTGATTTATACATAATTATATAAGTTTGTGTTAAGGTCTCATCTCTGGGTTTTTGTATAAGGCGGGGGGTTTGGCGGATAGGGCTAGGATTTCAGGTCAGTTGGGGGATGGGATGTGGTTTGTCAGGGTTTGGGATTGCAGTCTTTATTGATGATGGGTCTGGGTGGGGGGGGATCTGCCAATCAGTTGACTTTGTGGGCACGGTTTCCTATTGGCAAAGAAGGGTGTTGGGGTTGGCGACGGTTACTGTGGGGCGGTTGTTGTGCAGCTTGGTGTGAGGGGTCATTTCTATAAAGCCAGCTGTGTGGGGCCATCAACCAAAAAAGCCTCGGGGGATGAGCGGGGTGGAAGGCAGTTGGGGGGGCGGGGCGGATGAGCAGTTTATATTTTGCTAAGGACTCATGTCCCAGACTGGGGTG